>JAHWFO010001074.1:11188604-11307947 GCA_023313115.1 Rhysida immarginata
TCTTCCAAGAGGATGGAGCATCACCATGCTGGGGGACAATTGTTCGTGCCACTTTGGACAAAAAATTTCCATGTTGTTGGATAGGAAGAAATGGACCTATCTATTGGCCCCTTCAATCACCCGACATTACACCACTGGACTTTTTCTTGGGGGCTCATGAAGGACCAGGTGTTCAAGACAAAAGTTAAGGACATTATGGATTTGAAACGCTGAATCACGGTTGTTCTTAACAAGGTGGAGTCAGTATACTCAAAAGAACATGGCAAGAAATTCATTATCAGCCGGATATCTTACATGTGACCCAAGAAGCACATGTTGGGGTCTACTAACTTGGTTTAATTAAACTTTTTCAGTTACAGTTTCATATATTGAAACCCGTTATTGTTTATCTTTATTAGTTTTTTTGGTAATACACAGATAAAATGTGTCAAATCTTTTATGGACACCCTGTGTACAAACTATTTGCATAAGAATGCTGTGTTTATTGTTATCAATTTTCATCTATTTCTGAGGAAACATTTGACTTCACCTATAATTTCAGTAGTCTTGATTCCAAATAGGTACCAATAAAGCATGTCATTGAATTTTGATTGATTTAATTCGTTAGTTTGAATATTTTAATGACTAATCAATGTTAGTATCTTCATCACGTATAAATTTATTACATTTAAAAAAAAAGTAAATACATAGTTTGTCATACACCATAGCCCACTTATTACGAACTCTCTTAATACGAAATCCCGTTTAATACGAAATTATTCTCTGGCCCGACCCCATCGATGTAATTTACATGTATAATTGCCCCAATATTACGAACATTTTTTTATGAATATACGGTTAATACAAAAAATTTTTGGCAATTTTTTTTTTGTTTAAAACAAGGTTTTTTAAATATAATACAAGGTTTTTTTCGTGAAAATAAGGTGTCAAAAAACTGGTGGGGGGGGGGGGGGGGGGTTTTTTTATAAAAATAAAATTTTTATAAAAATTTTTTGTGGCCCCCCCCCCCCCCCTTCCTCCCGATAAAAGAGCTGCCGTTAAAAACCTGTCCGTTTTAAGCCTAACAAGGGAATCCCTCGAACATGTATGTCACAGATTTCCACCATATTGAAATATGTTACTCATCTGAAGCTACTATAGATGCTTGCAAAATAAGAGAGTGCAACATTTTGTTTCTTTCAAAATAAACCGCAAAAACGAAAAAATGTGAGCATACATAACCATACAAAGACTCCATTGTTGAAGCGGATAGGCTATATGGGATTCCCTTGTAAGTACAAGATCAGCCATTTTCCATAATAAACATGTAAAAATGATCACATCCTTTATTTTTTAACAAATATTTTGAATATTACAGTTCAGAATTGTTTATTAACTTAAGAAATTACACAGAAATTAACTTTTTAAGAACTTCCACTGGCATTGCTATCCCAGAAGCCATTGCCAACTATACTTTTTGCCAAATTTTCCTGTTTTCCACCGAAAACCAACCTAATAACAATACATTTGGATTTCCAGTTTTGTGCATACATTTGGCCAAATTTTCTATGGCCGTCGGGCCCTGAATAACAATGTGATCAGATGAAAACGTGAAGAGACAGATACGGATAATTTGCTTTTATAAGTCAAGCAATTTACAGGAATAATTTTTTGAATTAATAAACGTTAGAAATTTTGATGGGCGATGTCAGAAAACTAACATCGATGTTTAATCAGCAACCATACGTCGTAATTGTTAAACCGTAAAACATCAACTTTTTGTAATTTCTAAGTCCATATATTATTTGGAAATACTGTAATAAATGTCCCACTATATTTACGTGTTCCTTCATTACAATACATTAACATAAATAGTTATTCAATATCAATAGATAATGATTTCAAAACAGTTTAAGAAAATTGAAATGAAACGTCAATGGTGCAAAAGCATCGAAAATTCAATGGCCGAAACTTTTTGAACATCCATACTTTCGGCTACTTCATTTATAGCCATGCATTAATAAATCTAATAGAAGCACGCAAATAAAAATTTTTCCTAAGAAATTGAGCATGCAAATGTGCGACTTATTTAGTGTATTTTCTTAAAGGATGCGTGCGCATACTGCATTGAATGAATTAAGATCGTTTTTCTTATCCCAAGATGATGCTGTGGATGAATTGCTAAATTACTTTTATAAATGGAATGATTATGTAAGCAAAAAAAAATTAATTGTTAAGAGTAAACAAACCATGATAACGGATTATTTTGTCCAGAACACAGAATAACAATAAAAGATAAATTGTCTATTTTTTGTCTTTCTCTGATATTACAAAAAGATTTTTTTTTGTTCCTTAGGATTTGGTATTAAACGGGTTATGGTGTATATAGATTATTGTTTCTTTTTTTTATTATTATTATTATCAGAGAATGGATATTTCTTTCTCTATTAGGATTTAAAAATCTAATAATGAAAATAAACATTAAGGGAAAATTAAATTTAATTATTCAGAGTATACGTATGTTGTATTATAAGACATGTATATCATAATAATGATCATAGATACATAAAAGCTAAATTGTGACTTGTGCCTATCCGAGTTTAGATTATAAAAAAATAATGTTTTTTGAGAATTAAAGCTTTTATGTTTTTCTTTAATTTCATACTAGCCTTTATGGATTTTGCAATTTCAATTAAGCCTTGATGTTCAGCGTGTATGAAGTCCCACCTTTAAATTAAGAGCTTAAAATTTTATTTCCTGTTTGTCTTAAATGGACAGTTGCCCTCTGATTGCTTATTACTCTGTTGTTTTTCCTTTGTTCTTAAAATTGGATATTGGTTTTATAATCAATTAATTACATTTCTTTTAGCTTGATTTGTGTGAAAAGTAAAATTTGCAATAGTATCATTTCAAACGGCACTGAAAGCACTTTTTAAGGAGTGACATTGACAGTGGAAAATTTTAGGTGGAGCACATTTAATTCAAATGTAATAACACAAAGCAAAATTTTTATTGTCTGAAGGCCATTATGCTCTTTCTTCTAGTAAAATAATTATAATCCTTAAATATATTTAATATAATTAAGGAGATTGACGAATTTTTTCCCCCAATTTTTTGAATTCTCAATTTAGATTTAATTGAATGTTACAAGGTCAAAATTTTAGAATTTATTTTCATCCATGTATAAAATTATTTGGTAAGTCGTGATAATTAATTTTGAATATTGAAATTTAAGCTTCCAAAGGAAAAATTATATAAGTGCCTATAAACAAAATCTTTTATAATCTGTTGTTTTTGTGTTGTGTTGGCCTTAATATACTAAATATAAA
This sequence comes from Rhysida immarginata, assembly GCA_023313115.1. Classification (NCBI taxonomy): domain Eukaryota; kingdom Metazoa; phylum Arthropoda; class Chilopoda; order Scolopendromorpha; family Scolopendridae; genus Rhysida; species Rhysida immarginata. The sequence continues at coordinate 11,191,913 of JAHWFO010001074.1, forward strand.
CTGCAAAAATTATCAATGAAAGCTCGTTACGTATGTGTTCAATGAAATAGAAACATTTCTTTACAGACACTGCTAATCATTTTAAGACTAACATTCATGAATATTAATTATATTTTAAATTATATATGCCCAAATGATAAGGAAAGGACATTATTTTAAGTTTGTCATAACAATTTGAATGAATATTAAAATTATTTTCTTTTAGAAAAATTTAAAGATCCATATAAAATTATTACTTAATAATTTAGCATAAAGCACATCTAAAAGAGAAAGTAAAAAATAATTTTGTAATTTTTTATTCTCAGTTTCCATTTAATTTTATTGCTTCATTTATTAAATTATTAGCTAAAATATTACACAGTGCAATCCGATAATGTTTAAATGGTATTCATTTAGTTTACGTCAAAATGATATTCATTATAGAATATGTAGAGCATCTTTTCTACTCCTTCTTCCATTGTGTTGTTAACTGAGCATGCCCACTGCAATCAGTGCAGATAGTAAGATCTTTCTTTGGTCTGCTGAGGAACTAAAGCTCACTTCCGCTCACTCGGTCATTGGAGCAATGTCTACATTTCAGGATTACAGGGACAGCAATTGAGGGTGGATTCATGTTTTGGGTGATGACTATAGTAATCTTTTACTCCCTGTGTTTTGCCCATGTTACTCCCTCTCCCCCCCTTCATCTATACAAGTCAAGTGATCGTGTTCCTAGTTTTCAAGTGTCTTCTTTATTTTTTCCCTGCTCTGAATGGAAATTCATTCCCTCCAATGCATGGAGGATGGTGTGGATGCTGACATTGAAAGACCCGGTATAAAAAGGAGTAATAGCTTGAAGCGCTTACTTAAATTCCCTCTTTTTAATTCAGGTAAGGCTAATGACAAATGGAATTGATGTTCATTCATATCTTTTTGCATTTATTACATTGCATTTATTAATATCGTCGTAATGTGATATTTTTAAAATGATTGCAGTTTGCTTACACCATTTTGTGTCAAGTAAAATAGAAAAACTGATCCAACTGATAATATATTATGTTGTTTTAAAAGTTTCACTGTAAATTATGATAAATTGTTATTGTTAATATTGTAAAGTAGGCCTTCTTTTAAAATACCTGACCCCTATCGAAAGTAGCCAACTGATCTCAATAGATTTACAAAAGTTATTTTAGGATGAAGCTTGTATTATTATTATAAAGAAGGTTTGTGGATGTTTTTAATTATTGACTCTTAATGATAGGTTTGGCTCTATTACAACAATGTGCTATTGCTTTCATTTATTTATTTATTTATTTATTTATTTATTTATTTATTTACTTTTCCTACTGTCGTTTTTTTTATTTTTTCATTGTTTTTCTGAAGATCACATGTCTTGGCCCTTGCTTTGTCTCTTAGTTGCATTGCATATGATAAAACTGAAAAACAAGTCAATTTAAATAATAATAATAATAATAATAATAATAATAATAATAATAATAATAATAATAATAATAATACTGTAATAATAATACTGTAATAATAATAATAGTATTGATATAGTTGTTAATATTTGTTTGTGCATAATTTATAATTACTCCAGGTAAATCATATCATTATTTTTGATAATAATCTTCTATCAGGAAAATTTTGTAATGCCATTAGTTTAATTAAATGTGCAGTTAATTTGTTAGGTCCATAAGAATTAAGTCTTAGACTAATGCATTCATATAAAACTGGTGTTTTCCAAATGAGCTATCATGAAATTCATTATTTATGTTGTATTGCAAGCATTCTCTTGTTGTGTATTGAGAATAATTGAAGAGTTTTTAATTAAATTCATTAATTAAATGAAGAACAAAGAGAAGGTTAAAATTAAGTATTTTCCACTTTAATATTCAGATAACATTGCTAGGCATTTAAGGGTACCTGTTATTAACATTGATTCAATTTATGTTATTTCTATGGTTACAGTTAATTAAATTTTTGTTACCTAAATATTATCTACTTGATATATGTAACATGTATATGGTCTCTAGATAAATTTTTAATTGACAGAATATAAAAGTAGAATGATAATTGCTAAATATTATTCTTCAGTTTGCAATTTCATTAAATCTCATCTATATAAGCAGAGTTTTTTTGTTTTTTTTTATTTTGCATAATTCTATGTATTCATACATTGAGATATTTAAGGATTCTGCTGAATCAACTACATAATGCATTTTACAGTTAAAATTGTGTTGATTAATTTATGAAGATGGTTTATATTTTAATATAATAAGAGGTCATCTGTGTCTCAGCAAAACTTTCATTAACTTATTTTATTTTTCTCTCTCCCAAAATTGGACTTAGCACTTTGGAAAATATTAAAAAAGTGGTTCATATATTTAACCAACATTATTTATTTGTCATTATAGATCAAAGTAATATACAGTTGTAAAAAGGGTAATTTAATAGAAGACATTTTATGATAAAGAGTGAATCATGTGTTTCTGCTAAATGAAAATGAGTTAATTTCTTAAGCAAATTTTTTTTTTTAAAATTAATTTTGTCTGACTACAATTGATGCTCAGCATGAATCATCAGTCATTTTTATAAATGGAACATCTTTTTTAATTTTGCATCTGTTGAGCACAAGTTTTGTTTCGGTAGTTTCTTTTGCATTGCTTTAGCTCTTAAAAATTCTTGTTAAATGTCTTTAAAGTTAAAATTTAAGTAAATTCAAAGAAATTCCATAGAATGTTTATAAATATTTTTAATTGTTAGCTTCATTGTGAATAAGATGCTGCTTTTTAAAATTTTCATAAATTTGCATTTTAAAGTTAGGTTATTTTGATATAAATATGTAATATTAGCCATTTCTCATTCATTAGAAAAGCATTAAAATCAATCCTCTTTGACATAATATTGAAGAGCTTTTTTACATTGAAATTCTATCTATTTTAAGCTTGTATACCTTTTCCCTTGTTAATTTGATAGCATTTAGTAAACACGATATTGCCAGAAGATATTTAGTGCAATTAATGTAAATGTTCCACATTGTTACTTTTAAAAATACATTAACTGAAATTAACATCTGAAATTTAATTAATGCTTTTTAAGTTATTATTGGCAGTCAAATTTAATCCTTTCACTGCATAATTAAATTTCATTTCATTCCTGAGAAGATGGAATTATCCACCTATAGCTGCATAACAAATTTTTTAAACAGTGTGGGATGAATAAGATTTCCACTAGTAAAGGTAATGTTATTTTGTGTGGGTATATCCGCTTTATGCAGTAAAAGGGTTAAGTTCCACAAATTCATTGTAATGTTGCATCAAATTTCCATGTTTGAGACTTCGGTTTCAGTTTAAAGAATTTCAAATAACCTGACCAGCTAAGCTTCAGACAGATTTCCATAAATTTGCCTTTCACTGCCTTTCAAACCTTTTTCTTGTCTTTTGTACAAATTAAACTTCTTTGAATTAAAAGGGTGGATCTTCAAATTGTATTTAAAAAAACTTCTCACGTCATATTTTGCCATTGCCTTAGAAGTTCATGGCCATTTTGATCTCTCTCCCTTTGGGAAACAATTTGAAATTTAATTTTTTATTCAGTGAATAAAAATTAATTGATGTGCTCAGAATTTTAATTTTTTTTTAAAAAAATTATACGGATTTTTTTTCCAATCTTCTGTCCATATTGACCAGCAGTTTATTTTAATATAAATATTTATTACAACTCAGATCATGAAAAGGTTTTTAAAATTAATCTGGAGTTTGTAATTTTTAAAGTCTGAGACTAAAAGCTTAATTTTTTATATTATAATATTTACATTTTTCATAAATTGATCTTTTGTTTTTGTTGTTCAGTATTTTATATATTTCTTAAATATAAAATTTAATTCATATGCAGATCTGTTAAATTTTTAAATAAATTTCTTTGCTATTAACTATAAATATTGAATTGTATGTCATTTCATTAACTATAAAAGAAATGCTTAAACAAAACAGGCCTCCATTTCATTTATTAGTCTCTTTTAGTGTTACTCTTATTTTATACTGTCATGATATTTTGTTCAGTTTACTCGATCAGCTCTGAATCGATCAGATTAATCATGTGATTAGCTCTCTCTGGGCATGATTTGTTATTGTATAACTTTTGATTTGCTTTCCTTCTCTTTGTATCTGAGTTTGTGCTTTTTTTTTTTTCTGTTGATTCAATAGATCATGATTAGTTGCTAGTTTTATTAAATTCTTCTGAATAGTTAACTCTTTATTTATTTTTTATGAATGGTTCCAATGAAACCAAAAATTAATTCTCATTTTATAACTTTTAACATCGTCTTTTTTCCCACCTCGTTGAACTGTAAGAGTTCTCCTTGTATTTCTAGTTCTATCATTCCTTTGTTATTCAAATTTTCATTTTTTCTTATTTCTTTTATTCTGTTCTTATTCTACATGGATAATAATATTTTCATTGTTACTTGTTCATAGAAAATATGTAAATTGTACTTACCATAAATACTATATTAAGTGCTCAGGCACTTATTTGCAAAAATTCAGCTCACCTTCTGCCGTTTAATGCAGGCAGGCCGGTATCATAGGTCCGACGCTTATAAAATTCTGCACAACTATGATGTAAAATATTATGCAAAACTCTCGCCTTTCACCTTCATCTTTTTAAAGTATCCTGCCGTGTTTTCCATTCCCGAATGCATTTAGGATCAATGCTAAACTGTTTGGCTGTAGCCTCTATAGAATGGTTTTCAGCATAATTAACTGTTGCAGGATTAAAATTGATGCTTTAACTGTGAAGTTTTCATTTTTAATCAGCTATGTTTCTTGACTGAATCCAAAATTAAAAAGCAAGAAATTAGAAGACAATCATGCTGGTATCTAATTTCCAGTTTAGCAATGGCAGTTGGAAGAGCAAAAATTCCCGTGAAAAAGCAGCAAGAGAAGAAAAATCCACGAAAAGAACTAAAATAAGTGCCTGGGCGGTTATTGAAGGTCTGGCGCTTATTTGTAAAAATTTGGTAGACTCCCAGGCGCTTAATGCAGGCGAGCCGGTATTTCAGGTCCGGCGCTAAAGACAGTATTTACGGTATCTCATTATAATAAATAAATAGTTTTCCGAATTCTGTCTGTGCTTAGGAGGTCTTTTGATGTTCCATGCGAATATCTTCATGGATGGTACTGAAAATGTTAAAAGTCCTTTGATTCAATTTTTTTGTAAATCGGCAATAATTAGCTAGAGTTTTGGATTCCGCTAATAATATTATTTCAGTTATTAAATATGGCAACTTTTTTGCAGTATGATGTTTTTTTTGGTTTTTTTTCCAAATTGGAATTTTGCAACTCGTAACTCCCCAAGTAAGCAATATATATTCATAAGACACTGGTTTTGGAAATCAATTGAACAGTAACCATCGTAGACATAGCAGAAAGGGATATAAAATTTGTCCATGTTTTATATTTACATGTACTTAAAATGGTTTGGTGATGCATTTACATGTACGGTACTTAAAATGGATCGGTGATACATCATCCTTGGTGCAGCAGACATAAATCCTCTATCTAAAAGGTAATCCTCTCTTGCAGCTGGGCTAAATCGCGTGACAATGGGGGCATGAACACATCATCTTTGACTTACTACATAGATGATTGTGGAGGCCATAAGAGGAGAAGAGGAACGTCATTTCGAAAAATAATTCCATGTTTTCGTTATGACTGCCCTCCGACGGTGCTTATTAGAGTGCAAGCTCTACAAGTATACCACAGTGCTTATTGCGAGTGCAAATTTTTGAGAGATTCCTTGTTGCTGATACCAGCATTTCTGCTACGTTTGGCATGGTTACTGTTATATTGAATTCCAAAATCCGGTAGGAACTTATGAATCGCCCTGTATTTGAGCAGAAAAACAAAATGATAGCAAATCTCTAATCTACAAATGATGAAAAAGAAATGCTAGTGATTCTAATGAGATAAAATTTAAAATACATGTATATGTAACATAAAGAGAGAAAGAAGGGAATGGCAACATGGTAAACATGGTTCCCATTGGCTAAACTAAGGGGAAAAGTGAATGGCTCATTAATAGAAGCATACCTGTCAGCTTGTACGATTTTTTTATACAAAATACAAATTTTGATGCAAGTTTATGATTATTTGGAAAACTTTGTAATTGTATGAATTTTGAAAATGGCAGTTAAAGATTGTCAAAACAGAGCTAAAGAAAAGTGAATTCTTCTTCAGGTGACCATTCTTAGCTCTCAAAATATGCATAGTACTCCTGAATAAATTATTGTAGGATCTGGATTTTAGATCTCTTCACTTTACTGCATCTACCTACAATTTCTTGTTGCTATTTTCACACTATAGAGCTAAAGAAAATAAACTCTTGTTACTCAATAATATGTTGTGAACATTACTTATTTACTTGACCCTGCATAGCTAACGTTCCTCAATAGTCCTGAAAAGCTAACAATTCATCATTTCAACGTTTAATTTTCTTTTATAATTCCTCCCCCCCCCCCTCCTCCTAACAAAGGCAGTTTTGTTGATTAGGTTTTCATTGTAAATAAGATATAATGGGTCATTTAACAAAATCATAAATTCATAATTAGAAATTTATTTAAAGCTGACCCTATTTTTACAGATTTGTTAATGAACAAAGTCAGTGAGACGTAGAACATCTATGATTTTATCTCTTAGGCTTTTAGGAAATGTAGGTAATATTTTCTTGTAGAATTTGTGCAAATACATTATCAGTCAACAGTTCTCTAAAGGACATTATTATAGGCAAAAAAAAAAAAAAAATATGTGAAAGAAAAGTCAGATACAGTTGAAACCTTTCTATAACAAACAGCTACCACAAAACATATTGTTCCCTATAACAAATTTTCACTTTGGTAAATCTTGAGTATAACAAATATTTACATGGTGCTTTATAAAGAATTTTCTGCATGATGAATTTTTGGAAGGTTCCAATGACTCTTTAATTGGGAGCTTCAACTTTACTCAATTACATGTAATAGAAAAAACTAACACAAAACTAACTGCTCGTCGAAACAACTAACAATGGTGTGATATCTAAAAAACTAAAACACTTATTTCCTGATTGAAACCTTTCAGTGAGATAATCCAGCAGCGAATAAGTTGGCACGTGAACTCAAGCTAAATAGCCCTAATGATTAAAAGTTACAACAATTTTTTTTTGTCTGATGTTCGTCAACTTTAAATAACGTTAGCTATCTAGAGTAAAATATGATGGTTTTTACTGATTAAATCTTTAAATTTGTATTAAATTTTATGAAGCCCGTAATGTCATCAATTTCCCATTATTGATGACTAATTGGGTAATTTTATATAAATTCCACTCTTTTAGTAACCATTTGTATTATCCTTTTTAATTGGGTTCAAAATTCTCCTCCAAATTTCATCTATATAAAATGTGATTTTTGAATTTCTATATATCCTTAAAACTGTGAGTGATTCTGTAAATGTCTGGAGTGAAAAAGTTAGCATTACACATGTCTAGTGGCATTATCAGTGGCATTAGGAAGACTGTTAGCCGTTTCTCATTCATTGTTAATGATTTTATTCACAATTTCTTGTGGAAGTTCATTGTGCTTTACAGTATTGCGAATCATGTTGAGTTCATCTACTACTCATTTCATTTTAAAACTCTAAATATATTGTATATTAAATATTATCTTTTCTCATAATATTTTGTTATTACTTGGCTCTGCTGATGAAGTGAATTTCAAAATGTATAAACTGTCAGATTACAAATCACACAGTGCTTTAACTTGGATTGTTGTTATCGATTAGGAATGCAAGATCCTTATGTTTCTAAGGGTATGTCTAAATACTCCGACCAGTTATGCTCAGTGTATCTAAAAAGTGACAAGTCCTGGTCATTGCGATCTGTCTCTGAGGCCGGTTGCCTGCCTGATCAAATGGAATCAAAAGGGCAGACTAAATTCAAGCCATTCAAATCTTTGCTCTATGTAGTACAGTTCAAGTTTTTCTCATAGAACGATGCTTAACTGCATATCTACAAACATGAATGGAAAAAAAAGATAATGAAGAAGATGAGACAGAAGATTAAAAAAGTAAGGAAAATTTGTGAGAGAAATTCATTCCTTATCACGTAGGTGCTTTGAATATCCAAGAAGTGCACACCTGTAGAAGCAACCAGTCACAAATCATTTCCGACTTTTTAGACATGCCCTAAGTAAGATGTTGGAAGTTTTGGATATCTCCCTATATTCAGAGCAATAAAACAACAGAAACCTCTGCTTTTTGTGTTTTATTCAGAGCTGCTCTTTCTGAGAGTTTCCTTTACATGAAAATTTTAATGTCTGCCTCTTCTTGTGCAAAGGATGTGAGGGAAGAAATTTAGATTGTTTGAACTTTCTCGTTGTTCATCCATGGAAAAGAAAGCTTTGAGCCAGATATGCAGTATTTACAAGGTGCTACCCAAAATATCCAAAAATTTGAATATTCTGCCCAAACCAAAAACAGTATGAGGTTCTGCAGCTAGATGCCTCTTGGTGCACCTTTCAGCTGCTGCTCTGCCAAGTTTTGTAATCGTAGGCACATTTCTTTGTGAGTAATTGCTGTTTGTATTGCAACATGCTTTTGTGCTTCTGTGCATTTCCAAATGGCTGGTGCTAAGGAGCAATGGATTTGCATCAAATTTTGCAGCTGAAACCCACTTCATGCTTGAAGGAAGCATTTAGTGAGAATGCATTAAGTCAAACAAGAACATTTGAGTGGTTCAATATTATAAACTGCTGAAATCAGGCTAATTATTTGTAGACCTCCTGCATGTATTTTCCTCATACAATTAATAACAACAGAGATATTTACAGTTTTATATTCGGCATTCCTCACATTGAAACATTAGAAATTAAGCTATTTCAAATGCATTTTGTTTTAAAATAAATTCTGTAATTTTCATTTAATAGACTTCTTAAATATTTTTAAATTAATATCTACAAAAGCATATGTGATTATAAATAACAGACTGTGGCAGTTTTCTGAAATGAATCGGTGGCTATGTTGATGACATCATCTCTCCTGTATACTACACATTGAGAGTGAACAATGTAAAGTTACACTTTCGTTTTCCCATCACAAGAGCTGACACTATTTTTTGGTTTAAACTCCATACAAATGTTAAAATATTCCCTTTTCTTAGAGAATATCACAAATAAACACAGATAGGATTGGTAGCACTGAAGCAACATTTTATGCAACTTTTCAATATTGTCCTTTTTTTTTTTTTTTTTTTTTTTTTTAATAAACAAAGGAAAATTCTAATTAATGCAACAGCTCTATTAATAATACTACTGCTGTTTTAATTTATCTCTCGGTATACACAGTCGAGCTACATTATATGATCACCTACTTTTCCGTCACCAGCATGTAGCCAATAAAAAACTATTTACGTAGCATGAATCGCTTGATGGGTATAAAAGTTGAGCTGTCCGTACTCTGAACATATGAGTTGTTTCTGTCATGGATAAAACGAGTGGTTTATCAAACTTCAAAAGGGGATGATCATTGGCTTTCAGGTCAAGGGGTAGTATTTCCAAAACTGCGCAGTTTGTGAACTGTTAGTATGCTGCTGCGATTGAAGTGAACCATGATTGAATTGGACAACTGCACCATTGTAGTGCTGGGAAACTGTGGAGTGCCGTGGACCATTGTAGTACTGTCTAGCTGTTGTCTTGTTAGGAGCTTTAGCATAGAAGCTACTTATAAGAATGCGCCCTTGGTCTGTACGTTTTCCGGCCGTCTGTCCAGCCGTCCGCCGTTTGCACGATAACTTGAAAACGGATTAACTTTTTCAAATTCTGTTTTCAGAAATATGACCATTAAAGTCTTAGCTCAGCCATATCAACTTCTCAGAATCTTTTCGTAGACCCCTTCAAGTCGAATTCATGTGCTAAAACAGTGAGTGTAAAGAATGCCAAGACAATGGCATGTCATATAACAATGATTTGTCAAGAAGGAATACATAGTTACTTTCTGTTCATCTTTTAAGCATTACTGACATTGACATGTGCACATGAAATCGCTTGTCGATGCACGATTGCTCAAGTGCTCATAACCTATATTATTAAGTAGCGGAAGAATGGTTTTATAATGTTAGTCCTTCATAATTTCTACATTTTTTGAGGTAGAAGGTTGAAATTCGGAATGTAGCTTCCTAAGGGCATGCCCATCTGCACTATTAAGTTTGTTTTTTTTTTATTGCTACACTGGGGTCAGAATTACGGGGTGGAATTCAGAGAGGACAACATGTCTATGTGCTATTTAGGTACGTAAATTCATTTTATATCTCACGTTGTATTGTATGTAGTTAATTATTCAAAAAACGTCCATTTTACAATACCATGTTTTATTCAATTTGACGAAGATGTCTGAAAGGAGGGGGGGGGGGGGGGTTAATTTCTTTTTAATAAATGTATAAAAATTTATTTCTGCTTCACTGCTAAAGCTCCTCCTTGGAATGTTTACAAGATTTTATTGGCTATTTTGGTTACTAGCTTGTGGTCACAATAATGTGGCTCAACTGTATCATTTATTGTCAAATGGGGAAACAATTGCGCACTATTTTATGTCAGAACTAGACTAACAGCATTTGATGTATAGTTTCAGATATTTATATTTTTTTGAGTAGTAGATAAAATTTTTAAAGAGAATTTAGAGAGTTTGTCATTAATTAATCCTTTTTAACGTTTGTCAACACAAAATTGTTTTTCAAACTTTATCAACACAATATTTAAGGGTGATTCAGATTAAAGTTATTCCAACTCTCCTAAGTACTACCAGAAATCGGAATAATACAAAATCCAAATTATTTCATATTCTGGATTTACTATTCAGTGTAGACGTATCTCCTCTCTCTCTCTCTCTCTCTCTCTCTCTGTGTGTGTGTGTTGAGCATTTATAAACAAATTGTTTAATTTAAAGGAAGTAAACTTCCTACATTTTCGTCCTTCAAATTTGCTGTATACGACAACATGATAGCTAAATTTATTGTTTTTCATTGTATTTTCAAAATTAAAAATAGCTCTGTGCTAATTTCCATATATAATATTTGATATTTTATATCTTGGTTAAAGTTAAACAAATAGATACATGTGTCTAGTAATATTTCCACTTGTAATTTTATCAGTTGCTTTTACAAAATTTTTAAAATCTAAAAAGCTTGGTGCAAAAACTTGTTATAAACAGCCTTATATATGTAACATATTATCATCAATAATGATACCGTGTAAAACATTATCCTCAATAGTAATAAATCTAAGCTGGATAATATTTTTAAATAAATTAAATCACAGATTTTAACTTTTATATCTTACTGCTTTTTAAAAGTAAACTTTAACAGAATTTTTGACATTGTATGTGTAATGTTAACTGTTAAATAACTTCAAGCCATAAAAACTAAAACAACATAGCGCCATCTGGTTGGTTTACAAACTTCCGTTGATGGATTATACCTCGAACCGCTTTGAACATAAACTTTCATTAATACATTAAGATCTAAGGATTTTTGGAAATAATGTTTATATGGACTGTTTCTTGGTGTGCGATGGTTATTAAATATTAATAATTATAAATATGGGTTTCTAAATTATTTGATTGAATATAAAATAAAAAAATTTTAACGATAGCTCTTTATCAGAAAAAAAAAAAAGAAAATTATGTACTACCCTTTTTCATATATATATAGTTTAACACAGAATTATGTATTGTGAATTGTCATTTTGAATGAACTTGAATCTTTTTAAATTAGCAAATTTCTTTGCTGAAAAAGTAAATGGCATAGAAATGCTTGTATTTAGTACTTGTATATTTTTTAGTTCTTATTTCTAGTATTAGTTGAGTTTATAGATAAAAGCAGTCTAACAAAAAAATAAATTAATGAATAATACTATTTTTCTAAGCAAATATGTCTTAAAAGTATTTTTGTTAAAAACACTTTGCTTCTTGACCCCATTCATTACACTTTAAGAACTAAGACTAATCTACATGTGTGGTAATAGAAAAGTCATGAGTCATATTTAGTTTTAATGCTCTCATTGCATCCTGAGGAAAAAGCGGTCAGGGAAACTAGCTGCTAAGTTAGTTTGCTATAGGCAAATGTTGCTGTGCAGGAATTAATTTTTTCAGGTTCCCCATGGATAAAAGTTGCTTCATGTTTGATGCTTTTTAACAGGCTAACTAAGTATATACAGATATTATTATTATTTCAAATAAAAATTTGAAAAACATGACATGCGGATGAATAATCTTAAAAATAAAATAGGACGACGAAAATATTACTTTGCTCATGCTGGCCATTCAGGGTTGCCACTTCTTGAAGATGCAGGTTTGTAAATGGCACTGCTCATTTTTTTTTTTTTTTTTTTTAATTTGAGACTTGCAATCTATGCAGGGCATTGTATTAGTTTTAATTTGTTCTTGTATAATCGATTATTTTACTAGAAAAAATTATCCATTTTGCAAATGACATACTGAAATCTTAAGAAAATAATAAAGGTAACTTGTATTAATAAAATTCGCGTAACATTTCAGGTGTTTTATTTTCAGAAGTGCTTAATTTTAGAACAGGCAATCGGAATCTTATAAGTGAAATGAAGATGCAATTAAAGATTTTCATTAGCAAATAAACGAAATTTGACTTCAATTCACTTATCCACACTTGAGAAATGAAAATTAAAATATAGCTCAGGCATGATTCCAGAAGAATTTTTAACTTTTATTTTTAGCCTTACTCAAAACAAAAATGGTTTTACGCACTTTAAAAGAAGTAACATTTTTCTGTATATTTACAGAATTTACTGTCGAGGTTTTTGTTTTTTTTATATTTTGATAGTTGAGCTCTTGAATTTAATTTTATAATATCTAATACTGAGAGAGTTAAAATAAATTAAGAGAACTATAAATATACACCTATGCTTTGAATATTGACAGCAGTAATTCTTCTTAAACAAATTTACTAGTTTCATTTGTAATTAAATAATAGAATAATATCTGAACTCCGAATAATAAGGTCAGGATTTTTGTGTGGGAAAAGAAGAGATAGACGTGTATATAAATGTTAAAATTAACAAACAACTAAATTAAAACCACAAATCAAATAGACTTAATAGATTGCCACAAGTTATTCTTAATTTTTGAAATTAAATGTAACTTCATGTTTATTCAAATCACAGAAGTAATAAAATTACACACAACTAGATAACTATAAATAAACCCACTTTGCATACAGGTAATCTTTATATGAAGAAGGTAAACAGGAACCTTTCCAGGTTCCTATGAAATCTGCACAGTACAATGGCATGAAAAAAAAAGGAGGGTTGCATGAGATAAAAATTGACTATTTGTACATTCAGAAGTATAATTATTATGTGATATGGTAATTAAAAATTTATACTAATATGGTTAGACAGATAGCACACTATACATATTAAATAATATGCACAAAATTTCTTTATTCACTTTTATGCATATGGGGCTATTTTCTTTGTAACATATCAGCATGACTGCCTTCTGAAATTATAGTACATGTACTTCGATTTTTTTTTTCATTTTCATTTCTATTTGCCGGCTTAAAAAAATTGAATTGGTGTTTTTCATTTGTTTTCTTTTCCTACTACTGTATGAGTTTTTATATATACCTTATCAGTTTTCTTTTTATTTCCCTTCAAAATATAATTATCCATTTGCAATTATATCCAAGATGCCATTATATTTTTGAAATTCTTATTGAAAATGGTAGTTTCTCCATACAGCTGATTTCTGCTAGTTACTCATGGAAATCCTTAGTAAACCTATTGTGAGAGGATTGCTGTAAACCTGTAATCATATTAAAGCAAAACCATGTTGTGGAATTCTATGGGGGTTTGTGTTAATAATGTATATACAGGAATGGGTTTACTTTTGAAAGTCAACATGATTTTTTTAATGCAGGAGTAAGATATACCTGTACTGTTAACCTTTTTTTTTCATGGATGATTTAAAGGTTAAGTGACATGGCTTTTGACTTGTTGATTTCATGGGTAATGAAAAAAATATTTGTGTAGTAATAATTATTATTAAGAGATGGCCATAAAATTTCACTTGTTGTAATCCTGGTTAATTTTAGGGATCGTGATACTTTCTCCCTATAAATGCATTTAAACTGGAAGTAAATGCTCTCGTGTAAATAATTTACTAAACTGAGGCTCTAAAAATAAAATTGTTATAATAGTAGATTTTAAATTTATACATGAATGTGAGGTCTGTGATTATTTTTATTTTTAATAAAATAACAACAGAGACATATTTACTGTTCAATTTGTTCAGTTTATAATTAACTCAACATTAATTAGTGATTGCAACTGAACTTTTAGGTTTAAAATGGCTTGAAAAGAGGGGGTAAAGCAAAAAACAGTTTGCAAGTTGCCTATACAGGGTGAGGCATTTATCTTGAGACAACTGAATATCTCGGAAACTAAGCATTGTACGAAAAATGTCCAAAATCAAAAGTGAATTATTTCGCGGAGGGAGGGGGGAATTCATCAGTTAAAAAAATACCCTCCCCCCTTGTGAGGGGGGCTGGGGGGGAGGGGGTAACTTTGAAATCTTAAGTAGGAACCCCTATTTTTAATGATATATTCAGATTGTACACAATATTTGAGAAATGCTTTATTCTTGATGTTTTTTCAATTGATCCAACCGTTTAGGAGATAGGGGCCCTGAAAGTGTGGAACTTTTAAAAGTTTTGAACCCAATTTTATCGATGAAGACCAAGAGATAGAGAGTGGGTCTTACAGACATTCCTATTCTACTTTTTAATGGTCTATAAGAATCCGAAGTCAGAATTTCAAAAATCAAATATTTTTCAATACACATGCATAGACTCTGTCTCCATAGGACTGCTGCCCCCAAAAGTTTGCTTGTGCACTAAATAATTTTAAATTTTTGAAATTCTGACTTCTGATTCTTAAAGACCATCAAAAAACAGAATAGGAATGTCTGCAGACCCACTCTCTATCTCTTTGTCTTCATCGATAAAATTGGGTTAAACTTTAAAAGTTCCACACTTTCTGGGCCTCTATCTCCTAAACGGTTGGATCAATTGAAAGAATATCAAGAATAAAACATTTCTCGAATATTGTGTACAATCTGAATATACCATTAAAAATAGGGGTTTCTATTTAAGATTTCAAAGTTACCCCCTCCCCCAGCCCCAACAAAAGTCTGCAGAAGAACTGAAAAGCAATAGAATTAAAATTTATTTGAATTCCCTTTATAATGTGAGGGAACAAAAATAAGTCGCATGGGGCAAGGTCAGGTGAATACTGAGGGTGGGGCAGGGGAATCGTGTTGTTTTATCATTTTTCAACGCTCAGCATTGCATGAATAGAGGTATTGTCATTATGTTAAAACCATTCACCTGACTACTACAAACTACAAATTGTGGTTGTTTCTTTCACATATTGCGACTTTACTTTTTCAAAATTTGCAGATTAAAATTTTTGTTTACTGTGTGTCCAATAGGAAAGAACTTACTAAGTTTCATAACATTTCTGTTGCATTTTTTTTCCCCAACAAGAAACAAAATTTCACCGCTATACACTGTTCTTGGGAGTCTGCTGTCAAAAAATTAGCAAAATGGTCGATAAGTGTTAAAAAAAAAAACAAAACAAAAATATCCCAGCGAATTGGCCTCATACTGACTCAGAATGGTTCCACTAAACCCCATCTAACAGTGAAAGCCTGCTTCACCTTCTAGAGACCAATTCCAATTTCTTTTGGGTCTCCCCTTATATATGGTACAATATCTTTAAAAAATGTAGCTAAGTATATGTAGATGGCCTTTTGGTGGTTTGAAATTTTGAAAATTTTATTTAAGGGTTGAATGGTCAATTAATAATAATAAATTGGAGATTGTCTCCAAACACAGATAATAATTTTTCAATCGAAACATTATCAATTAACTTGCAACTAAATGTTTTTTATGAAAGCTTAGGGCAATTTGTGGCGACATAGGTTGGCCAATTTTAAACACTGAGTTCAATAAGTAATGCAACACATTTTTTTTCTCGGCCAATTTTGGTTGAAAAAACTGGACATTTCTTGTGGAACATTTTCAAACATTTCCGCTTCGTCTCATAAAGTTTCATTGACGTCCGATATGTGACAGCGCTATAGTGAGCTGTTAAAGTGGCGTCTACAATGGAGGTGCATTCCAAACAACGGGCAGTGATTGAGTTTCTTTTGGCGGAAAATCAGGGCATCTCAAATATTCATAGGCGCTTACAGAATGTCTACGGTGATCTGGCAGTGGACAAAAGCACAGTGAGTCGTCGGGCAAAGCGTGTGTCATCATCGCCGTAAGGTCAAGCAAAACTGTCTGATCTCCCACGACAGGCCGGCCGTGCACAGCTCTGACTCCTGCAATGTCAGAACATTCGAAGAACCGTCGGATTTTCATCTGTTTGGCCCAATGAAGAACGCAATCCGTGGGACGCACTACATGGATGATGAAGCAGTTATTGATGCAGCACGACGTTGGCTCCGACATCAACCACTGGAATGGTACTGTGCAGACATACACGCCCTCACTTCAAGGTGGCGTAAAGCCGTAGCATTGAATGGAGATTACGTTGAAAAATAGTGTTGTGTAGCTAAAAGATTGCGGAATAACATGGTGTATTTGAATGCTGAATAAAATAACCCCCTTTTTCAGAAAAAAATTTGTTGCATTACTTATTGAACTCCCCTTGTACTATAAACTTATAGTGATTGCCTTACATGAAAATGAGTATTAAAATTTTTCTTGAATTCTTAAATTGAACAACTTTATAATGTTTTACAGTGTATAAAATAAGACTACTACTGTATTTAAATTTAATTTTTTCAAGAAGTTGAATATCTCATTTCCCTTATTATATTTACAGGTGACCGAGCTTATATTTCAAGCCGAGTTGAAAAGCTAAAAAACCGATACGAAACTTTATGTGAAGGAGAAGAAAAAACTTCACAGATAATGTCACCATTAAATTCCACAAGAGAGTCTCCTTCCCAAAGCAATTCTCCATCTAATGAATTGTCACTGAATGGAGATAAGTAAGTTTCATTTTTGAACTACCAAATACAGTGAAAGTCCTTTACTCTGTTACGGATGAGGCCAAGTTGCTGCTGGTTCATCAAAAAGTGCTGAATTACTAAATGTAAATTTTGCCCCTCCCCTCTCCATAAATTTCGCTTTTGTAAAAATTGTCGGTTAAGAAAGGAAAAAAAAAAAGTAGATCTGGTCTTTTTGAGGACTAAAATAGCAAAACTGAAACAAAAAAATGAAAAAATATTTATTCATTATTAATAAGTTTGAATAATTGTGCATTGTCGTAACATAATTTTATGCTAATTTTTAACTTTCAAACTTCATTCGATATTGCCAATGTCAATAACAGAAGTAAAGAATTTATGGGTAAATGCTGGTCAGCTATTCTGTGAACCCTGGATAACAATAGCCTTGAATCACATCTAATAAAGTAAATATATGAGAACGCTTTAAATAAAATTATCTTTCTTCTCTTTAGCTGAGTTTAGATTTAATAAATAAAAAAAAAGCATTTACTCAAGTTAGTGATGGCACTTCTGTAGTTATGCTCCTTTAGTCAATAATAACAAAAGAACATTCCCCTGACTTGCATGATAATCATTTGTTATCCATTCATTCAAAATGACCAATTATCAAAGTATCAGGTAAAGAAATTGAGACTGCCCCCTTCCCTCCTATAACCAATAAGTATAACGATAACTATCAACAATTACCGCTAGATGGGGTGGGGGTCAAGGGTTTGGGATTGATTATTACTTGCATGTGTGTTTTTTCTCAATAACTCAACTGGTGTATAATCAAACACATTTATTTACCAAATTCATTACAATTATTTACACAAGGAATGACTTAATAAGTAATTATTATATTCTGATGGACTCAACTTCCTGAGCTTAGGCACATGTTCTTAAATTACCTCAGCAGCACATTTGCTTAATCCCCAATTAATACTATTTGTCACTTAGCTCCCTCAATCACATGCTCTCCACTATGACTGAATGTAATAGCAATGATAGAGTACTAATTGATCAACAACCATAATTGCACATTAGCCGCAATAATTCAAACTAATTTACCCAGCAGCAAAACTACTCATTAACAAATATGTTTACCCACTAACTTCCCCATTATTACAAATTACAATAAGCAAATTATAAATTCAAACTAGACATCCATCGGTAGCAATGACCACTTATGAGCAGGCTCTGAGAATTTTATTTGTGCTTAATGCACAGGCGAACAAGCCATGTCACTATAACATAGAGAGCACGTGCTCAACTGCACAGCAAGCGATCCTATTCGCAAGCAACAGGTGCCTCTTAACAGTCAATCAATTGACGCAAGAATGCGTCACGTGGTCCTTTTACCAGCGGGGAGGACCACAGTAACCTCAACAGGCGCCTCCATTGCAGTAAATGAGCTATGAGCTAAAATGCTCACCTGGTCAGACGGCAACGGCTTAGCAGTTACATAACAATATACGTGTGTGTAGCACACGCCGCTGAAGCCAGGCTTAGAGCACGCTCACTTTGCTGTGAGCCGAACATGCGGCCTCTCGAAACCTTTGAGTGACAGGATGCCTTTCGCCTTCGATTTCTCCAAAACCGGCTACAAAGAATGGTCAGCCTTAATGTATAGAAAATACATCAAAATACAGTCCAACGTTCAATTAACTACACGATGATTCTAAGATAAAAAGCCAAGTTCAAAGTCTTGGCACTGATATCAAAACATACGACGCATCCGCAAACCCCTGAGTCACTATTACACACGGGCTCCTTCCGTAGGGGTTAGGAAAAGTAGGGTGGTTATCGCAGATCAGGAATGTCTATTTAACGCCTTGGCACAAAATCTCTACAACGTAGCAATAAAGGAACGAACTCGACTAAAGTCGTTGTCTAATTGAATCAGCACAGTCACTAGTTGATGTTCTATTGCCTGCTCAAGCCCCCTTCCATGGTTTTAGTGCAGAACACGTCGAACAGCAAAACTGGATTAATTTTCAATTTACTTTAGACAAACAAAACTGGTGCACAACTATTTATAACGCAGTGATGTGCACAATAATTTTATATCACACATGGAAAAACAGCAGTGCAATTATCAACAGCATTCATGCCTAAAATCGAATCATTACATTGACATGAATGCAGACACATGTCCATCACTCCACGACTGCATCAGCAACAACGAGAAAAGAACAAAAGATATTTAAATTTCTAGGAGAAATCTTTTCTCTGAAAAAGAGCGCACAAAATACAACAATGCATCATTAGGAGCTTGTCAAGATCATCTCAGAATTTCATCGGAGAAAACAATGCCAAGCCCCAACAATGACGGCCCCTGTTGCTCCAACAATCAGGTGCAACAGCGATCGTCAATATTAATACACCTAAATGATAATTAAGGATAACATTAAAAACAAGCATTAAAAAAAAACAAACTACCATATTCACAAATAAATATAGATAAAGAAATGAAGATATGCAAATAAATTAGACACCAAATAAAAACTAACGTTAAATAAATTAATAACAATTTGGAAGCAATAGCTTTACATACACAAAAGCAAGCTTTCCACAATAATTTGGAAATAATTATTTATAAAACAGCTTTCACTTTGCAAGGAGTCAGCAAACGGTTTCTGCCAAGCCCACGTGACACCCCAAACTGACATGGAATGTCACAAAATGTAGTTTTATATTTATTTTGAAAGTGTTAAGCGATTATTCTTACATTAGTAACAACCAGTTTACATAAATATAAGAAGACATTTCTGCTCAGAATTTTCAAGAGATGTGATTAAACATGGTGCCTGCAGTAAAATCACATTTATTTATATAGTGCAAATTTTATTTAGTACTGTATTATATTAATAGCTGTATGAACTTCTTAAATAAATAATTTCATAAGAAAACTGCAATTAATTGCACAGATGCCGAACATTTAAAATATCGGAAACTACCAAATAATACTTGGTCGGCATCAAAATTTCTGCAGTAAGAACAAGCAATTAAAATTAAACAAACTAGAAATGTGAAATGTTTTAATTGATCATTTAAATTTGTTATGAAGAAATTTAAATCTTGATATCTTTTCTTGTTGCCATTCATATACATGGCATCTCCAATGTGATCATAATTTTATATTATGCAATTAATTTTAAAACTAAAAAAAATATAACTATATATTAATTAATTGCCTGGTAGTCAAAAATTACAAAAAATCAAGTGTAATAAATAGTTAGTAGATTGGCATTAGAATTTTCAGATGAACTTTGGGTTTAATCTGGATTAGGAACTGTTTTCTCCAACTTCTGGTTCTCGGACATTGCGAACCACTGAATACTAGATTAAAGGACTTTTACTTTTAAAATTTGAACTACGGTTGCTTATGAAATTATAAATATTGTTTATTTCACTGATTTGTTGTATTATTTAAAAGTATTTGTTGTCATAGGTTCCTTCATAAAGGTTGTTTTGATATACCTTTTCTACTGCTTGATGTAAAGTGCAAGGTTGCAGAGTACATTATACTATCATGTTGTCTGTAAATTTTGCAGTTTATCATTAGCGTATGTGCGTTACTTCTCTAAATAGCAATCATGTATTCATTCAGTTATGTTTCGCTGTGTTCATGTCTTTTCCTTATTGATTTCACAGCAAAAAATTTTTTCAACTACCAAAATGTAGGATTTTTGCAAATTATTGTAGTAGTTTGACAAAATTGCAATGGGTTTGGCAGAATGTTTTTGGAACACCACAGTTTTCTTAAAAAGATGAAGTCTGCATTATCGGTTTACAGCTGTGGCATGAGCCAATTTTCCAGCATTTTAAGTTTATTGTTCAAAGAAAAATGGCTATAAATATTAAATTTTGAGATGGCAGGCAATAAGATAATTAGAATGTGATGATAATACTTGACCACCATAATGCTAACAGAACAGCAAGAAATTCACAAAAAAACATAAGTTATTTGTAAACTCTGCATATTCGTTAAATTTGTAAAATTATAAATATTTTGTTTGGATCTGGAAATAGTATCTCCATTTGATTCTGTTCCCTTTACACTAGAAGGTTGATTCCATCGATGAGGAGAAAGTTTTGTTGGTTTCACTACGAAATACCCTTGCCCCATCACCAATAATGCCACAGTTGATGATTTTGCAATCCGTGAATCTCATCGGTTGAATTCTTCCTCGTTTGAAATGTCTGTCAAGCATCTAGAAGGCTCACTCAGCTACAATTTTTATTTTCATAGCTAATTCTTATTTAATAGAAGAAATTCTTCAATGACTAATAAAAATTCTCTATATTCATGCGATTCTTATATTTTGGCTACTGAGTCCAGGCCAGAATCGATATAATGTTATATCCTACCAATTAGCAGCTTCATCAGATTCTTTAATACAGAAAATGGTTAATATAATATGTGGCATTACAAGTTCTTGAGATGTTCTAATAGCTGCTAATCTTTTTTGCATTCAAAACATCTCTACTTTGAAAGGTCTCAAAAAGCCTTGTACTAAATATGCTTCTTTGTTTAATGGAAAATAGAGATTAATCTAAGTGATGAAATAATATTTTTCCATAAAATAAGAAAGTACAGATGAAAAGTACTTTAGGTTTGATGGAGAATAATTGCTCACTGGGATGTAAAAACTCCGACTACTTCCTGTAGGTTCAAACGTTGGAGACTTTTTCTAGAGGAACTGTGTACAGATGTTGACATTCGATGACTTCATGTTCAGATGATAACACACTTTTACTTAAATATGGTGGTAAAATGATAAAATGTAGATGCCAAACATTGGAGTCTCTTCCTAGTTGAATTTCATTCGGATGTTAAACAAGCCCAGATGTTTCAACTGACCACCACATGAGAGCTTGTTTAACATCTGAATGAAATTCATCTAGTAAGAGTATCCAATGTTTGGCATCTACATTTTAGTCATCTTAACACCATATTCGATTAAAAGTGCTATCATTTGGACATGAAGTCATGGAATGTCAACATCCCTGCAAAGTTCCTCTATACTCTGTTCAACGAAAGAAAAACTGGGCGTGTCTAATTAAATTTCCGATTTCAATTGTTAGACATTGTTGCTAAGTAAAATTAACTATGTTTAACAATTGAAATTGGAAATTTAACTGGACACACCCAGTTTTTCTTTCATTGGACAGAGTATAGAGAAACGTCTCTATTGTTTGGGCCTACAAGAAGTTATCGTGAGTTTTTACAGTGGGCAAACTTAATGTATTTTCTTATTTATGAAAAAATATTATTTCATCAATTAGATGATGCTTTTCTTTTCTTTTTTTTTATACATAGTTTAGACAAAACTTAAATTCCTGAAATAATTTGGCCTGGAATGCACATTTTGCATTACCTTTATTACACGAAGACAGATCAAAGGTCTTTTCTGCCATATTGTTAACTTGTCAATCTTGTTTTAGGTTAAGTGGCTTTTGTTAGTTTATTCATGTGAAGAATATTTGAAAATAAATGTGATGCAAGGAAGCAGTTCACGCATGCTAATGAACATCATCCACTTCGTAGTGTAATCTCGCAGCAACAGGATTTGAAAAACACAAATATTATGATAAAACTAAATTACCTCTTACTCCACATTAAACTGACAAACGAACCCTACAAAGTTTTTTTCGATAACATTTGTATCTTCTTCAGCAGGAAACCTAAAAGAAACAAGAAAAGAGCCAAAGAACAGAAAACAAAACCAATAGGTTTAGCTTTTTTACTAAAACCTAATGACCAATTGCTGTTGTAATATTTAATGACTAAAAATAACGATTTATAGAGATGTAATAGTGCTAGTTATACAGATGACGTAGGGGAGGGTAAGTAAGTTTATTGGTTTTGTTTTCTGTTCTTTGGTTTAAATTTTACTCCAAATAAAGTGTGAATAAGCAAACAATGTTCACTTCTTGTGTTAAAATTATAATTTATTCTTGGTGAATTACTTTTTTAATGCATGTAAAATGAAATAAAAACAATTTCTAATTGAAGCAATATACAGGGTGTTTCAAAGCACCCATAACAGGCTTTTTTTCTCGGAAGTTTGATGTCCTATAGCTTTGGGGGAAAAATTTACCTGACTAAAGACTATGTGAAGAATTTAATGGTGGCTGTCCCGGCGTTTGAAAATGCCTGGAAATTGGTGCATTCAGTGTCTGCCCAACAACTGTATATGGGTGTAATTGGATAGGTCTTAGAAAAAGAAACAACTTTTGTAGGAAACGTTTTTTCACATTTGGTTTCGTTCAGGATATAAGCAATAAGAACACTTTCTGGGCAGGTATAGGGTTCATCACATTAAATGTTCAAACTGTTGTCTATTTTGCTGTTGGCATTTTGCGCAGTCTCCTCCTCGCGTCATTACTGGCCTCCTAATTCCTGTATTGAGCATGTCTTCCTTATTCGGTACTCTTATTTCTCATGATTCGAAAGTTAGCTTCTGTAACTTCTCAGCACTTCTCAACACTAGTGGCACTGGGAATACTTTTGAGTAAGGCACTGGCACATTTCTGTAGATAGACCTGACTTTTATGACTCCAGTACCTTTTGTTCTAAAGTTATTTCATTATATCGTAAATTTTCTGTACAGCCAGTTTATGTGTATTTAATGTTCTTAATGAAATCTTTGAATATGAACCTTGGCATGTAATATTTTTATAATCAATTTATCCTGCACATCCTCCCTCATTGTCAGCAATTCTTGGTAGGCAATTTCTTTTAGCCATTCCCAGAGGAAGAAATCAAGGGGAGTGAGGTCTGGAGACTGAAGGGTCCAACTCTACCAATCCATCACAGAGATTAATCGATTTGCAAGTAATGTGCAGGGGAACCACATCCTGCTGAACTTCCGTGCTAAGGGCAGATCTTCAAGGAGTTAATGCAGCATGTTTTCCTTAAAGTTGACATAAACTACCCTGTTCAGGTTACCTTGGAAGAAATTTGAGTGAATGATGTGGCCTCCAATTATGCCATATGGAGCCAGTGAGGATTTTTCTGGGCTTAGAAATGTGTATTATGCTTAATTGTGTGATGTTGCTTTTAAGCATGACTTTGTCCGTCTACAATACCGATAAATGAAAATTTAGTTCTGGTTTCTTCTGGTTGAGGGGATGGTCACATTCTCCAATAGTCTGATGGAGATGTATGGCTTATTCTGCTGAGTCACAATAGAGCCATCTCGTGGAGACAGTCAGATCCTATCAAACGATGGCCAGAACATCGGCAACTCTCACCTCTGTGTCATAGTTGAGCTGCACGTGACCACTGTGTCTCACACGAACTGCAAGCCACTGAAAGCCATTCTGGAGTGATGTGTACAATTAGTGTATCATGTAGCATATAACCTCTCTGTAGCGTGATCGTTTTGCAGACATTCTCCTAATACCTAAAACATGTCAAACTCTTCTTTGTTGGAAAAAGGCATTTTCTGTGATAACTTGCCACAGTCGCAACAAACAATGCACAGGAATCTTTAACAATTCAACAGAGATAACAGGTGAGGTGAAAATTGCAAACACAGGACCTGAAAGTGTTTTTATTATTTATTTCCTGAAGGAAGCTGATTGGGGAAAAAAATGTTTCCTACAAAAGTTGTTTCTTTTTCCAAGACCTATCGAATGACACCCTATTCGCCCCTTGTTCCCATTAAAAGTATTTGGGTGTGCCCATTTTCACCCATTTCCAGAAAATGGGATAGCTACTATTAAATTTCTCAGTTTTAAGTCGTGTAAATTTTTTCCCCAAGTTCTAGAATGTTGAACTTCTGAGGAAAAAAGTCTGATACAGGTGCTCTGCAACACCCTATATAAAAGCAAGATTGTTGTTTGAGTAAAACTTTTATTTACTTAGTTAACCCAATTATAAATAACTAACACAAATTTTTTGTTGGTTAGAAAGATGGAGCTGATGATTTTGATCAGCAATGAATGTTTGTTGAAAGATTTTACCATTTAATATTTTATTCATTAAGTTATTAAACTTTAGTTTCAATCCTTCTTAACTGATACTCTTTTGACATTAAATCTATGGTTCACTCAGTTTATGTATTTCGTTTTGCATTTTTTTTTTTCCCCGTTATTAAACTGCTAACACTGATTTTGTATAATAAAAAATAGTACTATATAATAATATTAATTCTTTGAAACCTTATGTAAATTTAGAATTAACAATCAGTTATATGTCTCAGTTAAATTTATTGTATTTTATTTTTTTTAATCCTGCTTTCTTTGTATAATTAAATAGATTCAAAAATTTCCTGTATTTAATCATTTCCTGTGATATTTTTGATATGCTTAGTAACTCTGCAATTTCATTTTGTTCACTAATGATGAAGGATAATGTTCATTCATTTCAGTAATAAACGTGGGCCATCTATTGGACGTTCAGAAAGCTTACGTGCAAGAGTAAGTGCTTATCAGTTTCTTTTTCTCTTTCCTGATTCTGTATTTTGTTTGTCACAAATATCTTTTGGGGATGGGATCGTATTTTATGTTACCTTTCAGTAGTATTTTTCCAATGTTGAACTTTGGCATTTAATGGTAACATTAATTAAAGGAATGAAGTCAGCTCTAAAAGGTTAAATTTAACATAGATAAGCTCAGTCAGTCATTTCATTAGTTCATGTTTTGAAGTGTACAGATCCCGTATCATTAAATTTTAAACCTAACATAACTGATTAGTTTCACAATTGAAAGTTTTGTAATTTAACTATGTATATTACTTCATGTACAATTGCTCTAGTTCTTTAATATATTTTTTATTTGCTGCTATCCAGTAAATTATTACCTATTTCCTTTTACATTTTGACAGATGGTAGTTGGCCCAGTTATATTGTAAGATTTTCTTTAGGACATTATTCTGTCTCAACTTTCTAAATCAGAATTGCATTAAAAACAGTTGTCTGTTATCTGTTAATAGCATTGAATGAATTAAATTACATAAAATTAAATGGCATCAGCTACTTGTATCTCTTTAGGCTTGCAACTATTAAAATGCACAGATTTATATTAAATCAACATTGAAATGAGAGAAAGGCTCTAGTAAAGTCAATATGTTAATTTATTACAGTTTATAGCCTGTGATGATGATGATGATGATTACACCGAAATGTGCCAGTTCTCAATAAATTATTAATTAGCAGAGCACTTAATTGGTTTCACAATGTCCGTCTGCTGTTTGTTCCGCCCCCTTCATATTTTGCCACATTTTTTGAATTAGAAGGAGAAACTCAGAATGTAGTTTATCATAGGCATCTCCTACTTCACTATTTAGTTTGGTTTTAATTGGCCCACTGGGATGGGAGTTAGAGGGAACCAAGTGATCTATGTGGTGTTTTAACTTAAGTGCTTCCGCTACCTTCCTATACTGTCCCAGGGGAATTAATTTCTTGTTATTGTATTGTCTTTACCCAGATAATTTTTCTCATTTTCATGTTTTTCAGCAGTATAGGGCCTAAGAAGCAACTAGGGTCAACTTTCAATTTTCTTCATAAGGCATTATATTTATTTATTATTTCCATTACGATTTTAATATTCCATTTATGTTTTAAAATTACAAGGAGATTTAAAAAGAAATTGTTTTTATACTGTTATTTAATTATAAATATCATTTTTTTTCAAAGATTATAATACATTTATTTATGAATTGGGATCCAATACATCCATCCAGGGCCTATATGACCAGAGGACAGCGAGTTGGGTCCCTGGATGGACCTGGATTCATGACTGCTGTATGATGGTCGTAGCAGCCGGGGGGGGGGGGGTTAAGATTGTCTATCACTGATGGTTGCCCATCCAGTGACTAGCCGTGCCTGATGTAGCTTAATTTCACAGAAATTGTGTCCAGTGAAAGCCCAACAGGCCACGGCCTCCCCCAAATGACAAAATAGTTAAATTATTCTAAGTTTACAAACGAGTTCCACTTCTGTGGTTGTTGGTAATAAGTTGGGACTGTACAGGAAAATGCCTTGAAAATAATATGCAAAAATAGAATTGCATTAAGCAAAGTGAAGCAATTTAAGCTAATATGTAAAAATTTTGAGAAATAAGAAATTTTTGAAACATCTTCACTTCCATCATGTGTTATAATAATTCCTCGAAATTTAAAAGATTTCACTGGTATTGATTTTACTCTGTTCTGCATAATAGTTTTATGGATGATATCTTGTTAAACCATGTGCTTGTTTGATCTGCACTTATGATAATTGGGGTGGGGGGGTGTTTATTTATTGTGACAAAAACTATAAAATATGACTAGCCATAACTACGAACTATGATGCTGTGGAAGTCATCAGTCTGATAACATACGAATGACTTCATGAGAGCAACTGCTTGCAAGTGTGCAGTCAACAGTAGTGATGTATGCCTTGTATAATGCTCACAGTAAATCAAGAGTTGATGCAAATCATATTTTCATTAACTTATGTTTCCAAAATGATCCTATTAGTGTAAAAGTTCAATTCTTGTTTGAAATATTCCTTTCATTTGCAATAATGACATTGGCTAAAATGACAATGCTAATATCACAGAAGTTCTCTAATGCTATCTCACAGAAGTTGACGTAGGGTGACAAAGCGTAATTGTTGTGTCCTTTTGGGATGACTAACATTATTTACTCATTGAAAAAAGGGATTGATCATTCCATTGCTTATACTCCCAATTGCTGTGAATTAGTTATACATGTATCAGGAATAGATGAGAAGGGAATATGACTCTCAATAGGAATTTATAGCTACAACTTTGTGGTTGGTTTTTTCGAAGAAGTGACACTTGGTGTGGTTTTCCGAACTCCAACATCTTGCACTATACGACATAAAGGGGATGGTCATGGCCTGGTTGTCTCGCCAATGGCTTGTCTATCGGTGGAGTTAAGCAACTTCAGGCACTGCTAGCCAGAGGTTGGATGACAGCCAGTGACTTGATGGACCCGCTTGTGGGAGAGACTGCAATTGGGACACAGCTACTGGGGGATTACTTGGTCAGACTCATTTGCCGAGGGACCAGTGCTGGATGTTCACCAGCTGGGGGGATGATAGCTACTGACTGTGCATCTACCAGTGGTTCTTCCATTTTGAACGCCCCCATGCTTCAGAGGGCATGTTAAGCCATCACTCCCAGCTTCTACTGTCATCTCATAGCAGTCGTTACATTACTGGGATGGTGCAAAATTCCCTCGTAGGAATATGTGCCCAGATTATTGTTGATAATCTACCTTCTGTACTAGACCACTGCATAAATCTGTTATTCTATTTTGGTGTTAGCACCAAAAATAAAAACGATAAGATATGAACCATTTCGAGGCCATTTTAGGACAGAAGTTTGCTGCTCTGCCAGCCAGTTCTTCATAGGGCCATTTGGGCTGAATTGGAAAATTACAGGGAGTATCGCTTCGGCAAAAAAAGAGCACAAGTTTGTAGCTGGATGAATTTTCGATTTGGGTGTTAATTGAGATCGGAAAATGAAAAATAATTTTTATATTAAAAATAATCATTTTTCAGTTCTTATGCTTCACCATGTTCTTAATATCATAAAATACAAACAACAGAGCTGTTTCTTGTTTAATTTTAGAGAAATTAAAAATTTAAATTTTACTCAGTAGCACTCATAACAAAGCAATGTAACCATCAAGACATCCAATAATTTTAATAAGGTCCCCCCTGCCATTTGCAACATTTTGAAACCTCATATTTATTTTCTATTAGGAAAAAATATTGCAAATACATTCTTTATAAGAGCTTAGTACAAGTAGTCATGAGGGTTACTTTATAAAAAAATTATAAGGTAACTCTCTTGACAGTAACACTCAGGACATTTATTTGTTTTGACCACTGGGCCTGACCATGTGGTTTTTAAATAGTAAGATTACGATAAAAAATGATAGAAATTCTACTACTATAATTAGCAAATTCATTAAAGCTAATTTTTATAATTATAATTATTGACTATTTATGGTAACACTCATGACATAAAATTAAGATACGTACCTGAAATTTGATAGTTTTTCCCTTGTAAAATCTCACTTGCAACACCTTTCCTTTAGTTGATCAGTCATTTTGATTTGCTAAGTGAAGCTTGTCTCATAGAATCCTCTGGTAAGGATTAGCTGAAGCAAAACATTTTTTATTTACAAATTTCTGACTGGTAACGCTCATGACAGCCAAATTTCAGGACAAGGAATTTTCATTTTAATTTGCGAAAATATTTTAAATTTAGACGATAATAACAGTAGAATGCTATCTAGTTTTATCTTATTTTTATCAGCATAAAAAAATTTCTTTTAAATTATTGTTTTTTAATATTTTTTTCCTCACATTTTATGAAGCATTCCAGGACTGGGACAAGGACATTTTATTGAAAATCTTACATGTTTTATGAAGTATATAATTTCAGATTGAAAAAAATAGTTTCCCTATTCTCATCTTTAAACAACTTAATTTCTTACAGATAAAATGTTTTTTGTTTCTGCATGAACAAAAAAAAAATAATTTTAATAGCTCAAGACATAAATTGCACCCAAAACGAATATTCACTCAGCTATGAATTTCTATGGAGAGTCGTATTCCCTTCTCATTTATTCCTGGATATATATTTTCTGGTTTTAATTTTAATTATGGCAGAGTTTCCAAAAATGGCTTAAACTGATATTCCATTGCTATTTTACTTTGCAGTACTGTACAATATTAAGACTCGTTATGAAATGGAGAATTCTCTGTAATGTCCTTTTTTGATGAAGTTGATGAAGGAAAGAAAACTCACAGAATTCCAACCGATTTCGCCTTTTATTCCTGACTTTGTCAAGGATGCAAATGAAGAGGCAAGATGCCTTATATACAGAATTTGATAGTACAGTATAAACAATCATTGATTAGTTTGGTAGAAAATAAAGGTAATTTGTTAAATTTACAGACTATGGTGGTAAAAT
Source organism: Rhysida immarginata (assembly GCA_023313115.1). Taxonomy (NCBI): domain Eukaryota; kingdom Metazoa; phylum Arthropoda; class Chilopoda; order Scolopendromorpha; family Scolopendridae; genus Rhysida; species Rhysida immarginata. The sequence continues at coordinate 11,221,964 of JAHWFO010001074.1, forward strand.
AGTTGCGATTAGTTGGAACATGATAGTGATCATGATTGGAAAAGTACTAAAAACTGCGATGAACAAATCAGGAAGAGACACAATAATAGCAAATAGGAAAGGTCTAAAATACAAGTAAAACAATAATACAAGGTAAAATTCCAGGGTATATAAATAAAATAATACAGAAAGGTTAAATCGACGACTTGATTTAACTTGTTTTGTATTTATTATTTTCTCATTCTATCCTTTGCTTTCTGTATCATTTTATTTATGTTTCCTATAATTTTACCTTGTATTCTTAATTTTTGTGTAAAATAACTACATGTTATGCTATTGCCACTAGATAGGAACGTGAGCATAAAAGGTTTTAGGATACTTGCAGAGACTGATGTGCATTGTTTGCAAATAGGTAGAAACCATGATTTGACAGATTTGTATATGTGGAATGCTGTGGATATTTGAAGCATTGATGCAAGCATTATTAAAATTATGCTGTTGGTGAAAATTTCAAGAGCATTTGTTATTGTTTACAGAGACTGGACCACCAGATGAAAAAAAACAAACAAACCTGCTCTTGATGAAAATAATGTAATTGTCCATTATTACTAGATGCTCAAGCCAAGAGATTTGCCAGACTTGTTTATTCTAACAGAAAGGCAACAGTACATCAAATTACAGCAAATCTTAATGAAGGACCAATTTTCTGATACTTTTTTTTTGGAACTATAGTCTTTTGATGTTACACTAAGCTGAATTTGCTGTGGATATGCTGTATGGAAACAGAAGGCTCATCTCTGGCATCTGCAGAAAACAAGAAGAAAAGCTTCCAATTTTCACAGAAGCACAAGAATTGAACTGTAAATGAGTGGAAAGAGTAATGTGGTCCAATAAATATTATTTTCAACTATATTTGCAAATAGTAGGCTGCATATATGAAGATTGCAAGACATTGTGGCATGAGGCATATTTGCATATATTGTCAGGACATTCAAGTTGGCCTAGGCAACATTATGGCTTTAGCCATATTTTTTGTGGAATTTTTTGGGCTCTTTGATTCTGCGGAGCAACATCTGACTGCCCAAAGATATTTAAATATTGTTCCAAAATCCATCCAGTGACATTATGGTTTATACAATGGAAATGGATTCTTCCAGCAGGGTAATGTCCCATGCTATGCCACTCGTGTTTGCACAGTTGTTTTGAAGTGCACAACAGAGATTCTACCTTCTTGAATTGGCTCTATAATCATTGGATTAGTCCAATTAAACATGGAACAAGATTGAAATGGGCATCAGACAGCTGGTTTTTCAACCATCAGCCTTAAAAGAGTGCACTTCATCAGATAAGGTGGTGTTTCCCCACCTGTGTGCTGAGGGAATTTTTCAAAAAAAATTAAATTAAAAATAACTATGTAAAATAAATAAGTAAAAATAAAAATTTCTGAAAAAAATTCTTCACAAAAAGTATGATTATTTCCTGTGTGCCATGAAAAATTTTAGAACTTTTTATTGTGCCGCAATATAAAAAAGGTTGGGAAACCCTGAGATAAGGTAAAACAATTAAAATGTCACCCACCAACAAATTCAACGAAACCATTGAAGACTAGGAGTTACGTGAAATATTTAGGGATAATAAAGGAAAACCAGGGAAATTTAATTGTATGCTTTTATGTTTGTATACTTTTATCGTGTTAAAAGAAACTACATTTAGTTTGTTTAATGGGAAAGGAGATGCTTTCTTTTTAAGCTTTACTATTGTTTCACTTTGTGACCATCTTGACCTGCTTTCATATTAGAAAAGCATTTGTTTTTTACTTTGTCACAATCTTAAGTTGTACTCTATCACCAATTTCATAAAATCTCATCTGATGTCAACTAAAGAGAGGACTTCATGCTTTGCTTGCATTCATTAGCATAGAAACACTTGATAACAAGATCTCATTTACCTCATCAATCATTTTTAGATGGGCATAAACTTGGAATAAGACAAAAAAAATTAATTTTGTAATGAAAAAATTCTTCTCTAAATAAATTGATAATTTTCAAGTGATTAAGTGGATTTAACTTTAAAAAATGATCATTTATTAGATGATGGTTTCCAAATTAGTACAGTTTATCCGCAATTAATGTTAAAAGTTGGCCTTAATTTTATTGTAGTATGCCCTTTTAGGAGAACGTTGTTTTTATACAACCTTGCCCATGTATTCTCGTTGTTGTTTCTTAATGATTTAAATTTCTTTTTAATTTTCTTATCAACAAAATATTTTGAGAAGCATCCTTTCAGATATGGTATTCTAATGCCTGGCAAGCTGTTTTACTTTCCTTTCAATTTTAAACAATGAGATTGAATAATTTTTAATGCTTAAAGGCCAGAATTAAAAGAGGGAGGAAAAAAAAAAGAAAGAAAGAAAGTTTAAAAAAAATGTCAATAGTGCTGTTAAATACTTAAGCATTCAATTTGAAGCTTTTCCTTATCAAAGTGACGTTACAAGTTAAAGCCCTAATGGAATGGAGGTTTGCAAACATTTGTAGTAGTGTTTGTTTGCCCTTGATATCGAGCCGGCCAGGTGGCCGAGAGGACTAGGGCGTAGGCTTTCTAGTACTCGAGTCCGCCTGGTCGTGGGTTCGAATCCCGCCGTGGGCATGGATGTTTGTGTTTGTCCCGGGCTGCGTACTGTTATAACTTGTGTAAAAGGCGCAAAATGACCTTAGTAGTCGACGCCAAGTTTCTAATAAAACCAAACCAAACCCTTGATATCGATTGATTTTCTGTTGGTTTTGATTCAACTTTGTTAGCTTTAATGTGTTTTTTTCCCCTCACAGATTTTAACAATCTTTATTTGATCTTTTTTTTTTATTGTTGACAGAAGTGGTAGAGAAATGGGCGTTGGCTTTTTCCAAACAGTAAAATTAAAGTTTACATTAAGTATTTAGTGATTTGCTCAAACCACAGATACCATAATTGTTATTTTATAATCTTATATTCATGCTTTTACCTTTGTCATTTTTTTACATATTTCAAAGGAAATGTGGAGCAAGTTTTTAATGACATTTTATCTAAATAATAAATTATATTTGGCTGATTTTCAACACCTGAAATTTTAAATGATTGAGAAAATTGCATAACCTGTCAGTAATTAAAATTATTAAATATTTTTAATATTATGTTTTATAATTCTATGAAACCGTTATTTTATTTAAATAAGATCATTTTTTATAGCATTAAAACTTGTAAAAAGATAAAAATTAAAAACTTCAAAATTTGAAGATATGAATCAATTATGAGTTAACTGATTTGCCTTAGTTTATTTTTTAATAAAATTTTAATATTGTAATATCCACTGTATATCGGGGTAGGATTTCTATAGGCAATGTTAAAATATTTGGAATAATATTATAGTGAATGGTTTACATAGAATTGAAGAGTTATCTTTTACCAGATAACTCTTCAATTCTACCAGTTTTTAACCCTTTTGCTGCGTAAAGCAGATATATCCACACAAAATAACATTATCTCTACCTGCGAAAATCTGATTCATCTCACAGGGTTTAAAAAAACTTCTTTTTATGCTCCTAAAAGTGGATAATTCCATCTCTCAAGAATGAAAATAAAATTTAATTACGCAGTGAAAGGGTTAAATAAGTACACTAAGTTCCCTGCATAAGAACATTTTGAGTTACAAACATTCAGAGATAAAAATGTCCAATATATTAAAATTTATTTAAATAAACGAAACATTTAGAATTATGCGACCACACCTAAAGTATCTCTTAGGCTTGCACTAGGTAAAGCACACAACCGATACAGTCATCAAAGGGAAGTAATCCACACTTGAATTTTTCTCTAAGTTTTACCGTTTCAATATTAATTTATTTTTAATAATTTAATATTACATTTAGAGTTAACATTATTAAGATTATTAAATTTAAATAATTATAATTAAAAAAGCTATTAAAACAACACATTAGCATGAAATGTAATATTAAGTATTAAACTCGTGTGGATTATTTCCTTTGGTTGACTGTACATTCTCAGTCACATGCTTGCTAATTCTGTAAGTAATTGTGCTTTAGATTAAAATTGTTTCCTTTAATTAGGATTACCAGTTCTTTTCTATAGGAGTTGAGAGTTGTATGTGTTCGTTAGATATGTCGGCCAACTTTATTAGACTTACAAACAAATTGACTTGTGAATGCGCTTTCGGAACTGAACTCATTTGTATGTTGGGGACTTAGTACATGTAATGTGAAAATGATTTCAAGGTGCATTTCCAGTCTTTTTTTGCACTAGCATTTTGTTAGCTGCATATAAACGTTCAAAGTAGTTACTAGTAACCTATGAAGCTAGTAATCATTGTGAACCCCTGAACCACAGATCTGGAATATTAGTGGGTCTTGACAACTATCTCCTTCTATTGCTTATATCCTGTGTTTGCCTTAAATACAAAATCTCTTTTCATGATGAATACATTTTATAATTCATTTATAATTTTTAATGATTTTTTTCTTTCATTCGGCAAAAGAACAAAACTTTCTGTACATTCTGTATTTTTCAGCATCTAATAGAATGACTGAGATGAATTTAAAAAAAAAAATAGGAGATCAAATCTATTTGCTACAAGTTCATTAGAAAATCATTTCACAGAATGGGGGGGAAAAAAGTGTAGAAAAAAATAATAATGAAATAATAGGTTTAGTTTGTCATTCATCTTATTTAAAAAAAATTCATATAAAAATAAACCAATAAGCAATTATTTATGGAGGGGGGGGGGATTAAAATGGAATTAGTGGAGTTTCTAAAGCTAAACGTTTATTTTATTTGTACATTATATTACTACGGTAATACTTATAAAACTTTGCTGGATTTTTATTATAGTCATTATTATTGAAGAATGATATTGATCTTTCTTCTTAGGATGGGTTTTGGCTATTGGCCAGCTAATGAATTCATGAGCTCTTTTTAGTGTCCAAATAAATGAGCACTTTTGAAGTCTTTTGACAGATTTGATTATTCTTCTAAGAGAATATTTATGTCGCATTTCCATATCAAAGAATCAAAATTATTTTTCCTAAAAGAAGTGACTATAGATATTTATGGCTTAAATTGCAGTCTTTTTCCTAAAACTTTATTTATTTCATATTAAAATTCAAATTTTCTTTGCTTCATATTTACAATGGCAATAGATTATTATTTTGCCATTCTTTGTACATTTTATGGTTTGATTTGTTTGTTTTTTTTTATTGTTTTATTAAATTTTTCTGTTTGATGATTTTTATAAATTTTGATTTTTGTCATTTAATTCAAACTGAAGATCTTTTACCTTTTTTTGGATCTTCAGGAAAAAAAACACTTAAAAATTACTGCTTGCACACTATGTGAAAGGGTGTACTTTAATTCCTTTTGCAGATAAATCAATAACTTCAGCTAATATTTGTCGCTTTTAATTTTTTAATCAGGGATAATGTAATTAAATATCAAAAATAATTTTTACATAATTAAGAAAATTCAAATTTTTCAGTTGTATCAATTGTACAAAGAAAATGAAAAATAATTATGAAATGTATTAGCAAAAACTTCACAACCTTGAACTGAAAAAACTTAATAGTTTGCTCCAGTTATTAAGAATGACATTTTGCTTTCACTGCAAATATCATGGAATTTGAAGCAGTAGAGGTTTAATTTGAAACCTACAGTTTTTTTGTTTTTTTGTTGGTTTTTTTTTTTAAATTAATCTCATTTAAAATTTATCTTCACCTTCATTTTCGAGTTTTCCTTTTCTTTCTCTTTTAATATTTATTGATCATTATATAAAATTGCATATTTGTATATTTAATGTAGGAAGTAATGAAATGCAGAAGCCATTATTAATTTTTATTATTATGCATTATTTAAGTATTATGCAGGTTTATTATGAAGGAATTTGAATTTCTTATATAGTCTTCTCATTTTAGAGAGAAACCCAAAGACATTCCTTTAGGAAACGAAGTGATCCAAATATTCCCCAATCTAAAAGGTAATCTTTTTAACAAAATCAAATATATATATAAAATACATTTGTGGAATATTTTTCACTTGCATAAACTATAAGATAAAACCTGTTTAAAAAATTTTTGCAACTATTTGGCTTGTTTGTCTATATATCTGCATTAATTTTTTTTCTTATTATAAACATTGTTATTTATCTATAAAAATGTTGTGAAAATTTAACGATCTTCGGCCATGGCTGTATGCAGCGTTGTAATTTTTTTTGGAAAATAACGAAAAATAATAATGCATTGAAATGCTCCATGTGATGTGCCCTGTTGAGTCCTGTGTTTTCCATTCCATGCACATTACGGATTTTATTCTTGAACAATTTTAAATTGGGTTAATTCTTGGTATATCTATATAAATCAAATAAGGTTTGTTTTTTTTTCTTATACATTAGTATGTCTATTAATATTGCATTTCTTTCATAGTTTACTTATAAGTTTACTTTTGGGGTAAATGAGAAATTTATAAGCTTAATCTCTTTATTTAGGAAAGTTTTGTAAAAATGGTCTTTAACTAATCTAATTCCGCAAATGATATTTGAGTTTAAAGCCAGTGAAATTTTTAAGATATATTTGATGTCTCTATTTTTATTAAAAAGAACATTTAAAATAGAGATCAGTTTAGTTTAATTGAAATTGTAGTAACAAAATATAACAAAATTGTACTTTGGTTTCTGCAATCTTTTTTAGGACAACTTCCTTCATTCATGTCCAAGGTGCACTCATTGCATTACACTATCATTCAGATTTTGTGTTACTACCATTTAAAAAGAAACAAAAACAAAACAGTTAAAATAAAAACCTGTTTTCATTAAAGCATCTTTTTTAACTTTCTTCCTCATTTCTTTATTTTATGAAAATAAAATTAAATGAAATTAATTAAAATTCTTATTTTCATAATCTTTTTATGAAACAGTCTGTCTTTTCTTTCTTTCAACTTTTGGAAATTTAAATAAAAAAATAAAAAAATATCATTAAATTTAATCGAAGGGTTTTTTTTTTTGTTTTGCATTATAAATGTTTTAAATTGTTTGAAATCCATAATTAAGAGAGAATAAATACTTTTATTCTAATTGTAGTGCAATTGGAAATGGGAAGTGGGGATAAAATATTTTGTAAGCTAAAAAAAAAAAGAAAAATCAATATTCACACCAGGATTGAAAACCCCTCATAGGGAATGGCATGGTTCCTGTGAAAGGGAGATGCTCTCTAGCTGCTACAGTATAGACATATGCAAAAGAAAAGTCAGTATTGTTGTTCATGTCAGCAATTCACAATGTGTACAGCAAACGAAAACAAAGAAGCAAACAAATGAAAAAAAAAAAAAATAGAAAATGAAATCTAAAAAATTATGTAATTTGAAAACGTAAAGATCTTAAATTTCATGGAAGCCAAATACTTCTTTTCTGTGGATACTTTATGCTTAAGGATACTTGAATGATTTATTTCTTTATATATATAATTAACCATAAACATCTGTTTTCTGTATGTATGTGTCCGTGTTTATCGGTCTTTCCCCTGTTTGAATTTTTTTTTTTTTTTAATCTTTACTTATTTATTTATTTTTTTAATTTTTATTTTTATTTTATTTTTTTGGTTTGTTAAGAATTTAATCAAATTTATAATAAAGTAGTTCTTTGTATATTGTAGTTCTTATTAATATTTTTTTAAGGCTAAAAATAATTTTTACAAATATTTATAACTGTTGTTTAATACTACTAACCTCATCTTTGCTTCTTCCCCTCCTTTTTTAAATGAAAGTATTTGGCATCTTCTATTTAGAAATAGTTATCATTGATTTCTTTTGTATACTCAATTTTCTTTATTTTATAAATTTCTCAATGCAATATACTGCAGATGAGTTATTTCTCTGAAATCTGCAGCGTTGGCTAGCTTCACCTCTCTTCGTTCCTTAATTCCTTTTTTAAACACATCTTGATGGCTCTGGCAGAGACTAGTACTTTCTTGTTTGAAAGGTAGGAAGAGCTACATGCAATAATTGTTGGGGGGGGGGGAGGAGGGGGGGAACTACCGTAACTTTTCTTCAAATTACAGAATTTTTGGTCTTAAATCACATTGCTTGTTCAAGTATTTCTTTATAGATCAGGTGTTTGAAAGGTTTAATCTCTTCATTTCACTTAATAAATGATTTATTGAAGTCTTAAACAGTTAGGTTTTTACTATTAAAAAAAATATTAAAGACCGAATAAATATTAATAATCTATAAACAATTATTTTCAATAAACTTGGAATTTTCGTAATTGAAACTTGATATTTAAAGAAAGAATTTAGCATACCACAATTTTGCTATATTAATTTGCTTGAAATTAATTTGGCTTTTAAGAAAAAAATAAGATTAAAGTTTTTATGTATTTATATTTTGTTATGGTTATAGTCTAAAACTCGTAGTATAGAAAATTACGTTTTAGTGAAATTTTTAAAGCAAACTAATTTATGTGGAACTTTTATAAAGCTAAAGTGTAATTTTAATTCTAAAACAAAGTGAATGTTAAATGGTGCCATAAAGTGCATGAAATAATACTTTACATCAGTATTATAATTTGAAAAATTACAGTAATTTAATTATAAAATTTAGATGTGATTAAATGCCCCTTATTAAATGGTGATGTAAACATTCTTTTGGTTTTTATTTTTTACTATACTTAATTCAGACAGTTCTCGACTTCCTAAGTGGACAATTCCTAGATCCTCTAATAACTCAAATTTTATGTAAGTTTGACAATTTGTATGACTTAAAAACTATATACAGTGCTACCTCTATATAACGGAACTCTACATAATGCCAAATTTATAACAGTAAGTCCATATAACATAGTTTTTTTCCGGAAAATAAAAACTGCAGACATGAATGAGTCTGCAATTTTTATTTTCCGGAAAAAAACTTCGTCATATGGACTTGCCGTTATAAATTTGGTGTTATGTAGAGTTTCGTTATATAGAGGGAGCACTGTATATCATAACTACTTAAAAACTTCAGTAACAAAATATTAAAAGAGAATGTACATGTTATTTGCTATAAAATTTTTACTAAATAAAACACTGTCTATGCAGAAATGTTTATTTTCCCCAACTTCAGGGGGAAAGCAGTGCAAATGAAATGGTTTTTCTTGTTGTTGTTTTTTTTAATTATTTATATCCGAATTTCCATATTTCAAACTTCAGTAAGTCAGGAACTGTCTGCAGGGATCTAGCTAGAAATTGGTTGCAATTCATTTGATCAGATAGAGAAGAAAGTTATGCTTGTTAGCAGCCTGGCAGACTGATACTTGTTAGTTGCAGTACGTTTTTCTCAAAGCACCTAAGTCAGGTCATTGATAGAGATGGACCTACGTATCTTTCTATTTAATAGCTTTTAAAACCACAGAATGTTTTTTACATAATGAAAGGCTTAAGCACAAATTTATGCAAATTATTGTTATTTCTTGATAAGTTTTTTCATTGGATCATGAAAAACTGTGAAAGAATTCAGAATACATAGGCAGTTTTGAACACATTTATGATATATCCTTGCAAAGCTATTCGTAATAATACCATGGTTACGTTGTAACAATAAATGGTGACCTAACACTTTAGGGTCCAGTAATGTGAACTTAGAAAATAAACAAATTTCTGTGTATTATACTGTTAATATCATAAATATAGTATAATCCAGTTAATATGAAAATGCTAAATACAAAACTTTTTCCTGCCCCAACCACCTTCAGTGTATTTTACATGTAAAATCATCCTATTAATACAAAATGTTTTTATTTAAATACTAATTGATTTTAATAAAATTTTGAGAAAAATATCACTAAGATTCAATGAGGATATTGTCGAAGAAGTTCAACAACAAAGGAAAAATGGCATATCAGATGGAGAAAGCAATGATTAGGAAGTTCTTGTTCTTCTGTCATCTAAGAAAGATAATGAAGCCTTAGAAATCCTAAAATCTTATGCCAAAATGATGCTCCAGATGAAATAAAAGATATCTATTTTAAAATCAGTCAATCAATACATAGGAATTGATAAGAACAGTGAATTCAATCAACTATTCTTTTTTTTTTTTTTTTTTTTTTTAGCTTTTGTTGCAAGCAATTAGCAATAAAGTTTGTATTTATAATATAAACTTGTGAAATTTATTAGAGTATAACATTTACATGCGGTATATATACTCTTCTGATAATATGAATTTCGGTTATTATGAAATGATATCTTCTTCCCATGGATTTCGTATTAAGCGGATTATATTGTACAGAGTTTTTTATGATTATTCTTAATTATAATCTTTTAAAGTTAAGACTTTTCATTTAGTGTGTTTTCATATCAATGAAAATCAACTTTTGTTAACAAGTGCTGAATATAATGAAAATTTCTTTTAAATGATCTTTCTACAGTTCCTCTATTATATCTTGGCAGCTGACCCAATATGTTGCCATAGATAATGGGAGAGGGGATTAACTCATAGCTTCTATTTAAGGTTAACCTTTAATTCAGCTTCATTTGGTATCTGGAAATTTTCTTACATACTACATGGAAGACATGTTTAATGTGCTGTGAATTACTACTACTGTGAATGACATCATTACTTGTAAAAAAAAAATGGATGCTGGCAGTAGTGGCTAACATTATTGGCTGAATTTGAACTATGGCGTTTATTACTCAAACAAGATCACCTGGCTGCTTACAAATACAGAATGTTGAAAAAACATTGGAGATAATGGTGATGGGAAGTTTGATTGGTATCTCCATGCACAGTGGAACATACTCAGACCAAACTTGTACAATAAATGGAAGTATATCTAAGCTTTTAAGAACACTTCACAGTTAAAGTATCTTTGATTGTGGAAGCATAATTTTCAAAGGTAAATGAGCCAATGCCCAGCATGCAAATGGGAGGGGGGGGGGCACTCGCATGTCATTGATTGAGGTTGCTGTATACTGTTCAGTTTTGGATAAACTTACCAGATGCAAGAAGATGTTCCTCTTGTTGTGTTGATTGTTAGCTATAAGTAGCAGTACATATTCTGGAAATTGTCATAAAAATCAGAAAAAAGTAGATGTTTAGATTTGTTATGGGCTAATTAATTTATAGATTTTATCTCTTGCTGTAAGTAACACTTGATCAAATAGATTTAAAAATGGGGCTCATATTTTATGCAAAAATATTTTATATCTTTTGTAGAATTTTTTTTTTTTTTTTTTGAAAGTTAAAATGAAGGAGTAAACCTTACTGCTTTCTTAAATACCTTATAGAATTTGTACATAGCATTGACCTAATCAATTGTCGTTTATTATAGTGCCCGGCACGAAAGAAAAAGGAAACTGGTGCTTGCGTAAATGAAAAAAAAACTCGTTCACCCACTCAAAAACGGAAAGGAAACGGGGCATTACTTATTACTGATGCCAAGAATAAGTAATAGCCCATTTCTTGTTCATTCCTGATCGATTGAATGAGGTTTTTTTCACTTATGCGTGTGCCAGTTTCCTTTTTCTTTCGTGCCTGGCACTGTATGTTTTTTTCATCAATAGCTGACAAAACTTATGTATGTTTTTATCTGAAAAAAGTAAAAGATAATCTAATTTCTTATTATTTCTTCCCCTTAAATAAATCTTGATTGATGGTATATATCTGAAAATCGTGCAATTTTGAGATTAAAGTTTTTGGTGTTGACTTTAAAGAAAATTTGCTGAATTTTTTTTTATGTAATTTTACTTTTTTAGTGATGTTGAAGACACGACAGGAGGATCAAGCCTTCATCCTTCTGCAAGTTCTTCGAGTTGCAGTTCTTCCACTAGGTACTAAATGCATTTTATGTATATAAGAAAATTTTTTAAGTACAAGTGGTGAATATAATATGAAATACCATCATAGTTGGCTGTGATGTTAATGATGTCGCCTCCCCTCTTGAAATGTTAGATACTTTAAAGAAAATGGCTTGAACTTTTTTAAAATTATAAAGAAAGCCATTAATTATTAATTATAACCAATCATAGAATTTTCTTTAAAATGAGTTTAAAGAATTTTATTCTTTTTCTCTACAATTTTTTTTTTTTTTTAATATAATTTTAATTAGAAGTTTAGATAGTCCTAGTAACTCATTAGAAGCAGTGGGAAGGCAACAGCCTGCAGAAGGATCTCCAACTCCTTCATGTTCAGGAAGCCAATCGGGAACACCACGACGAGAAGATAGCAATGATTCAGATTTTGATGCTGAAAGCGAGCCTCCAAATTGGGAAAAAGGCGTTCCTTCGCAAATTTTGAAAAAAATTCAACCGAAAGAAAAGAAGAGGCGAGAGGTTATAAATGGTAAAGAAATTTTAATATATATATTTATCTGATTCCTAATTATCAGATGGATGAAATTTCTTTTGAAAAATCTAATGCTTTGTGGGTTTTAATAATTAAAAGAATATGCTGAAATAATATAAGATTTTTTGTTTTATATTGAAACTTCAGAATTTATTTTGCCTTTTCAAAAGTTTATTAGGAAATGTTTTGTGTGATAATTGCATAAAATTTGTTGTTGGTCATTCCATGTGAAATGTCTTAAATTTAAAAAATCTTTTGAGTAGCCATCCTCAAAACCAAAGAGATTCTTTGTGAGTGAAGATCCATGTCACAAATGATGTTATGAAAAATTTAAGTTCTATTAGCACTATAGTTGGGGTGCCAGGGTATGCTGAAAAGGGATATGTTTCCAGTGTGAATGTGTGATCGAACGAAATTGGCAACTTCAGATGCTGCTGCTGGAGAATGCTAACAGCTCGAATTCTGTAAATTGGCAACCTAGTATGACTTTTTGAACTCTGAATTAATTGTAAGGAAAGGCAGTTTTTGAAATCATACTTTCCAAAAATAAAATTTATCATCTCATATCACGTATTACTGTGAGCATAAGAAAGTGTATTCGGTTGTTTCAGCATCATTGTTTTGATGATTCATTGTTTTGAAGACCGTTACGCTTCCCTTGGTTTCTCTCTCATATGTTTAATACTTGAAGATGATTTTTTTTTATAAAAATTTTCTATCCAGATTGATAACTTGTTGATGTAGAAATATTTGGAAATGCAAGCATACTGAGATTAATATTAATGGCTAAATTTAAGTTTTGCAAATAATTTTTTTTTCTCTTTTAAATCCTATTTTCAGAACTGTTTTATACTGAGCGATCACATGTTCGGAATTTAAAAGTTTTGGAAAAAGTGTTTTATCGCCCAATGAAGCAAGAACAAATTTTGCCACATGATCAAATTGATTTACTCTTTGCAAATTTGGAAGAAATGTTAGAAATTCATGGCCATTTTAATTCTCAAATGAAAATTTATAAATTAAATACGGACACTGTTGAAGATGTAGGAGGTCTTATGCTTCAGATGGTAAGAATGCTTTTGTTGCTTTATTTTTGTTTATAAAATCACTGTTCCTTGCTCCAGTATGTTCTACACATGAACCATATATTATTGAGATTTTTTTTGTTTTAATTGCTTTAAAAACAATGTACAGTAATTATTTTTAAGAAACATGATTTTTATAACATTTGAGGGCCAGTCATAAAATTCATATTATAGTACGAGAAATATTTGTCAGAATTATATCTCTAGAAATGAGTACATTCATGAGTTGTTCTTGTTTAAAAAACCCACAGTATTGTTCCACATGATGCTTCCAGAGGGTCAAAACCAAAATGGTGCACTCAGTTAACAAAATTGAAGTGCGTGCTGTTATTAGTTTCCTGTATTTGAAGGAAAACAATGCGAAAGAGATTCGCAGTGAACTGGTTGCTACACATGGTGACAATGCTTCAGCATATAACAGTTGTAATGTGGTGTCAACGCCTTTCAGTTTGATCAAAAAAGCCTGCAGGATGATGCTTGCACTGTACTGCCATCCTTCAGTGAAGAACCAGAAATGGTGGCACAAGTGGAGGTTCTGGTGCTCGAAGATCAACCAATTACCATCAAGGCTGCAGTACAGAGGTCTGTTTGATAAACACAAATATCTTCACGACAAAGGTCTCTGCTTGCTAGACTCCGCACTTGCTCTCGCCAATGCTAAAAGCCTACCGAAAGGGACCTTCTATCGAAATGCTGCAGTTTTTCCAGGATGATCAGGACGACTTCTTTGATAGACTGATCACAATGGATGAATTACTGAGGTGGACTCTTCCGTAAGAGCCAAAGAGAAGGCTTCTTCAAAGACAGTCATCTATCGTTTGGAAAAATGTGTCGCCATAGGTGGAGAATATGTAGAAAAATGTGTCGCCATAGATGGACTATGCTCACGACAACTTTTGTTTACATTGCATTTGTTTTTCTTAGTGATAATAAGAATTTTATGACCAACGTTCATACAGTAGGAATAGTTAGGTGTTCACCAACTTAAAGTAACCCCACTTTTCAAACAATATCTTTTTCCATAATACAAGTGTGATTGAAAGCAGTTTTGATAATGTTTCAAATATAATATTTATTTGTATAAAGAATGCTTGAAACGATTTTTCTTAAAATTGATGACTGCTGTATTTATCCTCGAATGATGTCATCTTTTTAAAAGAGATACAGTAGAACCTCCATAGAGCGAACGTCGATATACCGAAGTTCTCTCTATAACGAAATTTTTCTGTCTTCCCGGCAAAAATCCTATTGATTTAATGCTTTTTCAATCTCCATATAGCGTAATTATCCCTATAACGTAAGGATTTTTCGGTCCGGACAATAAATTTTAAGGTATATTTTAGCTCTTTATTATAAAATTTGGTCCCCGCACTTAGCATGACCTGACAACCAGCGAACGAAATCATCGCAAACAGCCAACAAGCGAAGTTAAAAGCAAGTTTTTACGTCACGATCTCTGCCCAGTATGTTATCGGCAAAATTACGAAGAGTTCTCGAGACTGAGAACAACATTATCGCACCAAACTACCCAGGATGCACTTGCACAGCAATAATGGCGGTCTGCTGATGAGTTTAAATGTGCAAGCATGATGCAAAAAAGACGAACCTCTTGTCCACAAACGTTTAATGGGCGAATACGTATTTCGATCTCTTTGAGATCATTATTCAATGCAAAATAGGGAAATTTTTACAAAGCAAGCTATTTATAAGAAAAAGAGGGGCTGTTGACTCTCTCCCAAAGGACCAATCAACGAACACGTCGAATGTCCAATGGGAGAGTCAATCAACACCTCGTACAAAAAAATAATAAAAGCGCGGACCTAGGAGAGATACAGATTCCATACAATTGGCAAGAGTTATATAATAGAAAAAAGTTAACAAAATCCAAATATACATAATAAAAATTCTAAACTATACAATCTAAAAACTTCTATTTATCAACAAATTACAGTGAGAAAACTAAATTAAAAAAAAAAACAAGGAAACAACCAGAAAATTAAGAAATCTTAAGCAACTTTAATAGAATAGAATCGCCGAGGGGACCTGAGTCATTGTTCAGCTATATTCCGGGGTCCTTTTTCCCGATCTCCAAAGTCTCGTATGCGTTCAATGATTTCCTGTTCCTTACAAACCTAAGTAAACGGCAATCCTTTAACAAAACGGCGTGGCCTGTTTCAAGCATGTGCTTGGCTACTGCGGATCTCTCAGGACGACCAAACCTGGCGTGGGCCGTATGCTCCTTGAACCTGGTTTTTATGTTGCGGCACGTGGCTCCTCGATAGGTCTTGGGACACTGGCTGCAACCTATCTCATAAATACCCGCCTGCGACAATGGTGGAGTTTTGTCCTTAGGGTTACCGAGAAGATTCTTCAGAGTATTCGGATTTCTGTATGCTATGGACAGCTGTTCTTCCTTAAAGATTGCCTGTAATTTGACGTTGAGTCTGCTATTAAAGGAAATGGGCAATCTGAATTAGGCATCCTCGTTGCTGCTAAGTTTTGTGAAATCCCTGACTAATTTCACAAAACTTCCTGACCAGATCTTTAACCATTTCAGAACTGTAGCCATTGACGACTGCTATTTTTTGTATGTGTGCGATTTCGGCGTCAAATCTATCCTTAGACAAGGGGATGTTTAAAGTTCTATCCACTAGAAAGATGAAAGAGGCCAATTTTTGGCTCTAGCAATGGTTGGAAGACTTGTGTATATATACGTCGGTGTGTGTAAGTTTTCGATAAATATCGAATTCCAACATACTGCCAGTCCGTATGATTTTCAAATCGAGGAAAGGAAGCATGCCCTCCTTCTCTTTTTCCACGGTAAACTGAATGGTCGGGTAATGACTATTGAGGTCATCCAGGAAAACCTGTAAGTCAACCTGGTTAGTATCGATGATCGCAAAAACATCATCTACGTATCGATACCAAATCTCGGGGAAGTATGCACCGGAGGAACTGAGTTTTGCCTCAAACTTCCTCATAAAAATTTCCGACAGTATCGGGCTTAAGCAACTCCCCATAGGAGTTCTTGCGGACATGTGATAAAATTCACCTTTAAACTGGAAATAATTGTTGTTAACGCAGAGTTTACAAAGCCTAGTTATTTCTGAAATCACCGTAAATCACATGTGCAAGCATGTTAAAAAATTATTTTCTATGAGAGTCGGCACGAGAACTACTATAAAAGCTGTCGAAACTCGGAAGATTTTATATATTAAAGACTTCAATATTTGTTCAAATTTATTTTATTGAAAGTTTAAGCCCATAAACATTTTTGTGAAATTCTAATTTTACCGAGGCCGACGACATAACACTCGTTGGCCTTAATATACACGCTTATGGATACGTTCTATCAGTATTTTTCCGTAAAATACATATTACAAATACAAAATTATTTTCGCTCCATCCTGCTTTCAAATTTTAATTATTTCAGAAAAAATAATCGCGATTCAAACAAAATTTTCAGCACCTGGATGACTTTAGATAGGCAGCAATGTCAAGTATCGAAAAAGTTTTGTTCTTAATGTTATAAGAAGCATTCAAATTAATATAAAATACTAAATATAAAATACATATGTAATCTATACATCAAAATTATGCAAATTTTAACACTATCTCCATGGAAGAAAATGTCTGTATAGCGAAATAATTTTACCGATCCGTTGAGTTTCCCTATACAAAGGTTCTACTGTAAATGGTTACTGAATCCTTCATTGATAATTATTTTATAATCCTTTCATTTAGTGAAATAAATCTCTAAAATTATTTAACATTATTTTCAGTTTGATGGTGAATCTGGAGAAAGGTTCAGAGAAGCTGCTGCTAGATTCTGTCAACATCAGTCTTTTGCATTAGAGTCTTTACGAAATCGACAAAAGAAAGATCCGAAATTAGCGCAGTTTTTAACAGTAAGCAAAATAAAAAAAAAATTTATCATCTTTCATTTGGGAATCAATATTTCTACTTTGTTTACATTACAATTTATGTATTGCAAAGCCACTCTCCATCTTGTAATCTTTATTTAATCTCAACTTTTATTTATTACATATGACAATTTAAAAATATTTTCTAAACCTTCTGTTGTTGTTGTTGTTGTTTTTTTTTTTTAATAGGATGCAGAAGGTAATTCTTTGTGCCGGAGGTTTCAGTTGAAAGACATTATACCAACTGGTATGCAAAGACTAACAAAGTATCCCTTACTCTTAGAAAATCTCGCCAAATACACAAACGGTAAGTTTGATATATATACTGGTAATTTTTAAAGTAAATTAGTAAATTTCAAACAACCTGCCCTAAAATGTATCTTGAGTGCATATTGCTAACTCTTATTGCCTAACTCTTATTATTAAATTAACTGCCTTGCTAACTCTTATTGCCAATTTTCATACAGTCGAGCCCTGTCATTATAATTTTTGTGGGAATCCTATTATTACGATTTTATCTATTATTCGGGAATGAAATTAAGCTCTAAAAGAGTGTTATGAAATAAGCTTGAGACTAGTATATGTTACATGTAATTTTCACTCAAAATTACATTTCTTACATAACTATGCAAATATAAAAGTTGGTGGAACATTATCACCATCAGAAAAAAATGATTGAATTTCACCCTAAAATTGACAACATTCATCTATTTTGTTTATGTCACAGATTTTCCTCAATCTCGTCTTCATCACTGTCTACACTCTTTCCTTTTCAAGCTTCTACCTGCTTCTACATTAAGCGCCTTTGTTCTTGATAACAAGATTAAAAACTAATAAAAGGCGCATTCTCCATCGCGCACGAAACGCACAATCATGAGAGTGAGTCATGTGATCAGTGCAAATCGTGCAGTTTGAATCGTGCGAATCATGCAGCCTGAAGGAGAACAGAGCGTTAACAATTGAATGATCAGGCAACCCCAGCTCCTGGCTAGTGTGTTTCGTGCGCGCACGAAATGCACCAAACGCACTATAACTAAACGCACTGGCGATGAGGAACAGCGTGCACGAAACGCACGGAGCGATGAGGAACAGCCAGTGCGGGCACAACGTGCATATAATGCGTTTCATGCGCGATGGAGAATGCACCTGAAATGATGTTTATAACAATGAAATGAAAATGCTTCATGCTAACTGCAGTGAAATGACAATGCAGTGAGTAGGGTTAAATAAAGTCTTCTTTTGCTACGTGTCCACTGGCAGAAATAACATTGCTATTTAAGTTCTTGATCTTTAATATCCAGGTTATTTGTGGTGTCCATTACAAAAGATCCCAGTTATAAATAAAACCTGGTTATTTAACCTAGATAAAAAAGGTTAGGGAAAAATATCTTAGGTATTGACGTCATAACTGAGACAAATGAATCATAACCGTGATGTTTTCATCTTCGTTTAAAATGGCGGCAGATTCCTCGCTTCGCTCAGAGAAAAATTTTGCTAGGACCCTATTTTGTTGTGTGTTTAGAAATAAATATAGCGAAAGAAATCATAAATTCGTCACCAGGCCTCTTGCATGTTATGGGCCGAAGACATTTGTCTTTTGTAAACATCTATTTATCTTAGTTTTATCGCTATTGAAAACATCGTAAGCTGCGACCGACTACCCACTTCGATCAAAGGCGCAATGACATCACAAAATGGACAATATGACTAGGCTGACGCGAGAACATTAAAACATCGCCATAATAAACTACAGTCAATTCTCGTTAATCCGAAATTGGTTAATACGAAATTCCGGTTAATAAGAAAACATTTTGTGGCCCGTCCCCGAAAAAGCAATTACTATGTAAAATTCTCTGCTTTATACGAACATATTTTTACTAAAATACGGTTTATACGAAAGAAAATTTCATAATTTTATTGAAAAATAGTACTTTTAGGAACAACTTTAATGATAAAATTTCAGATTTCGAAGTGTAAATTTAATAAAAATAATTTTCAAAGTCATTTTATATGCGATTGCTTCTGAATTACAGTATTCGAATAAATGAATACTCGATTTTTTAGTCGATTATTCGATAAAATAAATATCGGTTCTTTAGTCGAATTTTTCAAACTAACGAATCACGTGCTTTCAAACTAACGGAAAATCTGATTCGCGAAATCTGAATCACGTGAAGAGATCGTGCAAGAATGCCTGGACGACAAGCAAGATGGCGTAGACGAAGAGAGTGATGATGACGACGAACGAATTCAATCTGCTCCATCAAATCAGAGAATGTTAGAATTGATGGAGGAAATTAAATCTTACATATTGTACAGTCAGGATGTTCCTGAAGACTTATTTACATTATATTGTAAAATCAATAGTGATTTAGAAAAAAAAATTGTTTTAGCGCGAAAACAAACTGTCATTACAGATTTTTTTAGGAGAGATGAATAAAAATTATTTCTAACTTAAAGTATTTTATTTCCGTGCTTATTTCATAACACTTTTAGTATTGTTGGTTTATACGAAATACGAATAATACGAAAAAATTTCTTGGTCCCCACGATTTCGTATTAACGAGAATTGACTGTAGTTCTTTTCCTCTGCAGTTGACACCACAAAAGGTTTGAGTTTTTAAAAAAAACCTGAATCTTTAAGCTCTAGAACTTAAATAACTAGGACATTTTTGGCATTGGACTTGTAGCAATTGAGTTTGTTGCACTAAGAACCATTCAGAATTCGTGGTTTTTGAATAACATTTGTATCGTTGTTTAAAAAGCATTTTTTTTTCACTGGATTACAATAAACATTTCAAATAATTTAACTTTCTTGGAGTGAATTTCTTATTATTAAAAGGTTGTATCTACATAGAAATAGCATTCACAGGGGCGTGACCAAAGGAGGGGGGGGGAGGCGTATAAAGCAGGATATCGTATTGAAAGAGATCATAATAATGGGATTCGACTGTAGTATTTTCTCACGGAATCCAATCATGAAAACTATTTTTCTCTATCACATGAAGTTTCTTTTGTGACAATTATGTAAATGCTATTATGTAAATGTTTTATATTAATAACATGTACACTAAGAAAATTAATTAACACTCACTGTACCTAAAAGATCTTAATTGAGGATTTCCTAGAATGTTTTGTCTCAAATAATCATGAAGATAAAGGTCCCGTTTGAGAGTTCAGCAGTAATCTGCTAACATAATATTTGAACTTCACTTTCCTTGATATCTTTGCTCAATGCTTTAAATCTCCTGTGTTCATTGTGTTCATTGCTTAATGGCACCCAGGTTTTCAGGAAAAAAAATTCAAGTGAAAGTGAAGGAAGTGGATCTTGAGAGACATGCTGCAGCCTAAATCTTCTTATGCTTTCAATATTTCACCGACCAGACCCATATAGTTGTCAGACTTTTTTTTTTTTGTTGCATATAAGCGGCCGGTCACAATTCAGTTTTGACCATACCACTTTACCTGTGGCAACCAGTCAGACTTTTTTAGACATGCCTTTCATACATGTCATTCACACTTCCTTCTAAAGCTCCATCTTTCATTAGTTTTCTAGCTTGCAACCCTATAAAAATTCCTTTAATTTTTGAATTGCTATTTTTGAGGTAGTTCTTCTTCAAGTACAATTCACCATTTGTCCATTTCTCTCTATGGCTATCAAAAATTTTTTCATCAAACCTGAATTGATATGAAGGAGTGGGAGATAAATTTTGGGGATCAACTATTCATTGCATATTTTTATACCAGTTGTAAGAGATTTACATATGAAAGCCAAATCTTTCTTTTGAAATGACTTTTATGATCCTTGCTGTCCCATTCGCACATAAAACAGCAAAATTTAGTATATCCAGACTTATAAATTGAACAGCATAGTGATCACCTTAAGGTCTCCACATGTTTTAAATAAGTTTTTTATTCTGTATTTTGTCTCTCATTGACATCCTAATCTCAACTAGTTTGAATCACTGCGGTCGTAAAATTCGAGACCGATCGCGACTGGTCTCACTTTTTAGACACACTCTATAGATACATTTATATCTCTTTCCTTGAACAAAGAGAAAACTCCTTGAACTCTTCTTGAAGATTTCAAAAAGCTGGCATATCCTTTGATTAAACACAGGTATCCAAATCTATAGATTATTTATATGAAAATACTAAAGAATCAAAGTAAATAATATCTGGGACAAAACATGTTTGTTACCATTGTTATGGTTTAGGAAATCATAGAAAATGTGCAATTTGCCTTTATGTTCGAAAAGAATAGCTGGAAGGTGAACTTGAATATTAATATACTGTACAGTGTGGGCATAAAATCTACAATACTCATTTCCAAAAAAGTTGGGACAGTGCAACATATAAGAAGAACTCCAACACATTTGTTTGGATTATTGTATTGCCGTTTATTTCAACGCATTACAATACATAAACGATAAATTAGGCATGGGATCACATATCTTATATGCTTAAAGAAAGATACAGGTGGTTTTCCTGTTTGGCACGTGCAACACACCCCCAAAAAAGTTGGGACAGCACGGCGTTTACCACGGTGTGGCGTCACCTCTCCTCTTTATGACACACTGTAATCTTCTGGGCATCGATGACACCAATCTTTCTAACACCGTAACCGGAATTCTGTCCCATTCCTGTTGGATATAGGTTTTCAGCTGTTCAACTGTCCGGGGTCGTCGCTGTCGTAGTTCTCGTTTAATAATACGCCAAACGTTTTCTATAGATGACAGATCCGGGCTGCAAGGTGGCCAATCCAACATACGAATGCGCTGCCGACGTAGCCATGCAGAAGTTATGCGTGCTGCATGCGGTCTGGCGTTGTCTTGTTGAAATATACACTGACGTCATCCAAACAGGCGCCTCTTAGATGGCACCATAGCTTGTTCCAGGATCTGTATATATGCTTCAGCATTGACGGTGCCATTGCAGATGTGCAAGTCTCCCATTCCATGGCCACTAATACAGCCCCAGACCATGACAGACGGTGGTGTCTGTACCGAACGCCTGTAGCACGCGGGGATATCCTTTTCGTCTTTGGTTTGGAGTGTACGGCGTCCATTATTTTCGTAAACAATCGTAAAGGTTGATTCATCGGACCACAATATGTTCTTCCAGCGTGCTTGGGACCAATTGCGATGGGCTCGAGCCCATATCAGACGGCGACGTTGCTGTCGTTTGTTGATGTATGGCTTCCGTTGTGCACAGTATAACTTAAGTTTGCATTTGCGGATGCACCGGCGTACAGTATTCAACGATAATGGCTTCCCGAAGAAATCGTGGGCCCACGTGGCTATGTCCGTAATCGCAGCATTCCTATGCGTGACGCAGTGACGTCGGAGGATCCGAAGAGCTCGAGCATTCAGAATAGGTTTTCTACCTTGGCCTTTCCGAACTGTGATCTCACCACTATCTCGGTAGCACTTGATAATATTATGTACTGTAGATGATGACAGGTTAAATCTTCTGGCTATTGCACGCTGAGAAACGTTGTTTGTGAATTCTTGAATGATTCGAGCACGAAGATCTTCGCTAACTGGCTTGCCTCGACCCATCGTTCCGAATAAGTTACCTGAACGACGGATGGCAACTGTTATTTATACGGAATGTAGTACGACGTCATCATTCTAGATTATTCCCGAACAATTCGGAAGGTTCCATTACTAACGGCGCTTTCTACAACGTATGTCCCTACTATTTTGGAACGTGTTGCAACAACCCCATTCAAAATGAACGTCCCGGCCACGATACAAAATGTTTTGGTGCACACAGTATATTTATGTCATTTCATAAATGTATCTGCTATTTTGTATTCGCGAGAAAGTTTTGTTACATCATCCCTTTTTGTTTTTTCTATATATTTTGCACTGTCCCAACTTTTTTGAAAATGAGTATTGTAGTTAATATTTTAAAAATTCACAAAAAAAATAAACTACTAACCTTACAGTGATTTTGTTTGCAGCAAACGTGTTTTACACTCAAAAAGTTATTTTAGTGTTTATTGTTACCGACAGATGGTGACACAATACCATCTAGCAAGCATTTTTTAGAAATGGCTACTTTAAAAGAAAAGCACAATGTGTAACGTGGTATATCGAGAGTGAATCAGTTGTTCAAACCCAGAGAAACTTCCTGACAACATTTGGTAAAGATCCACCATACTTTCAGAATATAAAACAATAGCATTCTAAGTTTATGGAGAGCAGTTGTTTGCATAATGCGAAAAGATCGGGACGGCCAAGTGTGTCGGATGAAAGAGTTGAGGAAGTGCAACAAACCTTTCAACATAGCCTGAGAACATCAGTGAGGACTGCATCTCACCAGATAGAAATGCCTTGTTCGACCGTGAGAAAGATTCTTCATAAGCATTTGCATTTGTATGTGTGATGCCCCTCCCCCTAATTTAAATGTGGCAACAAACTATTGTCAGGTGGGATGGGCTCCAAGGGTTTGGGACTGATAACTGAGGGTGTGGATTCGAAAATAAAATAAACTATTGCTATTTAACATAATTACTCTCTTTATTTCCGGTAAAAAAAAAAACTATTACATGAACCATGCATTAATAAGTAAAGCAAAGTCGGAGCTTTAATGAACAACAATTGCATTAATCAACTCAGCAAAACAATCAACTGAAGCAGCACTAACTGACTCAAAAAAACTACTGGAGAGGGCCCCCTCAGAGTCAAGTATAGCTAAATGATTTAACTCCTCAGATTTAAATTGCGCATAAATTGCATAAAAAGTTCTAAGCTACTTATGATTGCGAGTGGGGCTCCACAATCGCCACTACAGCGTGTAGCAACACGGGCTGTACTCTGATTGCGCAGGTAGGTCGTCATTACGTATTACACCAAACAATTGGCTTCACTGGACAAACAGGCAGCGTCCTTATTTCATTACTCAATGCTTTCTAGCGTCGTACGGCCCTTTTAGTTAGTTTAATTGACTAAACTAGCAAAGGGGAAGACTGCGGTAACCCCGTGGACACTCCGGTGCCACTGTAAATCGGTTGAGACAAGAATTCTCACACTCTGGCGGACGTGCTCACAACGAGGCTTGAGCCATAAGAGGGTTCCGTGCATGAAACTATTCGTCAACCCAATATACTCTCCACGAGAGCCTGCGTCAATTCCAGATTCTATAGCTCGTTGCGTTGCAGAGCCTCCTCTTTAGGATTACTTATATTTACTAAGTACTAATTTACAGATACAGTAAACATCCAGTTTCAACAACATATCTATCGCGGAGCACTCTCATTAGTAAGCATTACATTGACAACAACAGAGTCAGGTTCAATACTAAACTCCGCACACTTGAATCCAGTTATATTAGGGCAAGATTCCAATTAACTGATATAACAAGGTATTCATCGATCTTCTCCTTAACTTATTAAACAGTTGTTAATCTTTCACTGCTTATACAGCTTGATTAAACGATTACACAAACACAACATGGAGCGAACTCACCCAGCTATGACATCTCAAATGGCTCGATGACTTCTGATGAGCGCTAAATTTCAATGTACGTTTTGGTCAAAAAACGCCGAGAACTCTTTCTCTGCAGACAGCAAATTCCTTTTCTTTCATCAAAACTTTAGCATCATTAATTAAATGCATCAACAACAGCAGCACAACGAATATGCTCGAGGGTTTCAATCAGTGGAAACGAAACAAAGCTGATTTCGAACGTTTCCGACGATCTCACAATCTCTACCATAACCACACGCAGCGGTTGCTCGACGCAGGAAAAAAAAACATGTATATATTTTCAAAAACACATAACATCTAAACAATGCACTCTCTGGAGGATGCCACAGCTTCTCAGAAATCCTCCCAGAAACAATGTCCTTAAACAATGACGAACTCTGTTCCATGACCATAGTCGCGAACAGCGATCGTCAACAGACAAGTAAGAATGAATTTTTATAGAAAACCAACTTTTAGTCGACAATAACTTAAATAAATCATTAAACGTCTCAATAGAATAAGATCATAGATTAAAAAACAACAAAATTGTACCTAATCTTACAACATCGTGAAATAAAGAGATTATTAATAAACAAAAATCGCATGATTATACGAGATTAAGCCCAATGACAAACGAAAACGCATGGGGTTTGCGATCAACATCTTGGACCATATTGACAAAGATAATGATTTTCTAAACAAAGTCGCCTTCTCAGATGAAGGAATGTTCCATGTTTCAGGCAACGTTAACGGACACAATTTAAGAATATGGGGTTATGAGAACCCTCATTCTGTATGGGAGCACATACGGGATAGTCCATGTGTTAACATTTTGTGTGCACTCTTACATGATAACTGTGATTGGACCCTTTTTCTTCAGTGAGACCTCTGTGAATGCAAACACATATCTAGCTTGAAGACTGACAGCCTCATGTTTTGTTCCAAGATGGTGCACCCCCACATTAGGGGTTGGAGGTTCGAGCATTCCTAAACAGTCAGCTTCCTATGCGGTGGATCGGGAGAGACGGCCACTGCCGTGGCCCCCAAGATCGCCCGACATTACACCCCTAGATTTTTTCCTATGGGGCTTTGTCAAGGATTTTGTATACAGCACACCTGTCCTGAACATTGTGGACCTGAAGGAACGCATTGCAATTGCAATTTTGATGGTTGGCGTGGGCATGCTAGAGAGAGAACATGGAGAGAAGTCTAGTACCGCTTGTTTTACGTGCAACGAAAGGTACATACGTGGAATTAGTGTGAATCACCCAGAAAACCTTTTTGAGTTTAACAAATGTTTGCCGCAATCAACATCGCTGTAAGGTTAGTAGTTTATTTTTTGTGAATTTTTAAAATATTAACAGGACTTTATGCTCACCCTGTACATTGCATAACGTCTGTAAGAAATTTTTTTATTTTTATTTATTAAGTATAAAATAAATTATTTCATATGCATATTTATATTTCAGTACTTAAAATATTACATTTGAACTTTTTTTTTTTTTTTACATAATAAAGAAAATGGAAATGTGTATGGTCTTTTACAGTTAATACGGATGAATACAATAATATAGTGAGAGCCATTGAGTGCTGTAGAGAAAACTTAAACTATGTCAATCAAAGGATTAAGGAGACCGAAAATCATCATAGGCTTGCTGATTTACAGAAAAAATTTGACAAAAGCCCTTTCGACAAAGTAGAGCATCCTATCTCACAAGAATTTCGGGTTAGTAATAAAATTGCTGTTTCCTTTATTAATGTTTCTATGTCTAAGTTGGTAATGACGTTTTTGCTTAAAGTTCATGATTATACATAGAACATGTTTCATTTGTTTACTGAATTAGTCTTATTGTAGAATATGCACAGAATAATAGATCATACCTAAGTTAAACAATAAAATTAACTGAATGATGTGAAAGTGGTAGGGTACCATTGGCAGTGCCTGTTCTGTTGGTATTTCAAATGGAGCGGTCTGAAGAATCTGAACAGTTTGAAAGCATATGCCACTAGGTGGTTTCTTCATTTAGGAATCAAGTCTTGGGAGTCGGGTGGATGGTAGCGCACTTCCAGCCCCATCAGTTGAACAAACCAACTTTCTGAGCATTGCCTGCAAAATGATGGGCGGTTTCTGTTAAAAAATGTTCCCTTTTTTTCAAAGCTGATGATGTAAAAATGACCAGCAGCAATACTGCGCATTCAGTCTTTATCTAAGTCTGCTGTTCGTGTTTCAAAAACACTAATGATACACTATTCATCTAACTTTGCGAGAGATGTAGCATGTGTTGAAGTCGATATCCATTGGCTGACTGAGCTCTGGAACTTGAAAATGTACTTCGAGAAACAAAACTGGAACACTGACTTAAAGTAAAGAAAATGTGACTTAAAACATCTCATGGTATTTATAATGATAAAAACTGCACATAAATTGTTCAATTTGTAAAGAAATAGAGAAAAAATAGACATGAGAAAACATGAAAAGTCTTATGAAGGAGAGAACAAGAGAACAGAAATCGGATCTACTTAATCCCTAATGGCCATATTCACTAACCGAGGACAGTGTTGTCAAGTCGAAACAGAAAGTACCCTCTAGATTAGATACAAACTCCCCTAGAAATTCGCTATTTATTAAAAAAAAATCTATATTTCCCCCCTAAAATTAAATGTGTTTTAATTAATGGGATCAAAAGTGGCAATTCAAATTTTTAATGAAAAATCGATGAAACAATGAAGTAAACTATGTTATAATCATTTATTGACATAATTGAAATAGGTTTCAAAGAAGTAATTTTTTAACATTATACAACAATATTTTAACTGTAAAGTTATAACGTCATTATTTTCCGTCACACCTGAAATATGATTATACATGTTTTGATTAAATGACTTGATCGTACGTTCACTTAGATTAATGAAGAGCAATTTAAATGTACCTTGAGTAAAAAAATAACGCACCACCATCAATACTTGTGTCATTTCAATTGATATTTTATTTCTTAGTTTATCTTTTATGACTGACAGAGTTGAAAATGCTCGTTCCACTGCAGCATTTGACAAGGGCAAAGATAACAGTCCAACAGCTAATGCACCAACATGGCTAACTCTTGGGTTTCCAGCTGAATCTTTATCAGCCCAAAATGGCCCAGAGCGATGTAAAATTGACACTAAGCCTTTGATTGGAGGTTTTGATTGCCCAGTTGCTATTAATGGATTCAAGAGTTTAACCTTCTCTAGGACAAAAAGATTTGATGGTAATCTTTGTTGCAGTTCCTGGCAAAAAAAACCTACAAGGAAATGCTTGCACTTAAACTACAAGGATAATTTCACTTACCATCTTGAATGCGCTGCGTGGGAGAAAAGAATCAGTGATTCTGAATCACAACTACAACGCTTGAGTCAAGCTTCCAAACCTATCTGAGATACACGTGCCACAGTATAGTTAGACTCCAACCAGCTGACTCCAATCACTATACAGTAGTGTTCCAATCAGCGACTCCGGATCTGAACTATGATGCTGCTGGCTCGTTGGCTGATAATTAATCAACCACTGATTGATCATATGAACTGCATGATGGTCACACCACACTTTCTCACGTGGTCTAAGCACAATATCCCCAACTAATAATAATTGCCTGAAATTTTAAATAAAATTAGTTACCCCCTAAATAAAAAAATATATCCCCCAAAAAATCCCCTAAAAATATTTGCCCCTGCAAAGACATTTTCCCCTAAATTTAGGGGGGAATCTCCTAACTTGGCAACACTGAGCGAGGATTAAAACTAGGATCACTCAATCCACGATGCAGGATTACTTCATTCAGGATTATATTTCGCATTCACCAACCTTGGATTGAGTGATGCTCGGACTAATTCACGATTCTTTGTAAGACCCAATCTGATTGGTTATGATGCGATGACTTCATGCGCATCAAAATATGCGCAAGACGAAAGGCAGATATTCTTTTCGTTTTCGAACTTCAAATCCCTGCCTATGTAACGATGATAGCCTTAAAACAATGGAATGAGCATTCCATTATTGCAAGAGCATCATTGTCATTTTACTCCTGCTTATTGTAGGCTATGAACTGCTCATCTAGCAAAAAAATAAATTTTTTATGCAGTTTAGTGACAATAAAAATTTAAACAAGTTACTGTATGTTATCATTGCTAACTGAAAATATTTTTTTAAGTCGACTCTTCTTAAACAAATCAGTTTCTTGGAGAAATACTAAATCTTCGTAAGTCAGTAAAAGTCGTCCATCTTGTTTTAACAAGTTCCAACTAACTGCACGTGTTAATTCTCAACTCAGTAGGTAATCCTCAGACAACCTCGAATCAAATGTGATCTGAGAATTTTGTCATGGTGAATACGAAAACTATCACTCAAAGCTGATTTGAGTGTTAATCATTGGTGGTGAATATGGCCATTAGAGGATTAAAGGATTAAGTAGGTCATGCTGAGGGGGGGGGGGGGGGGACATCTGCCTTGACTATGATATCTCATTAATTATCAGATATTCATTTGATGAAAAGAATTTGCATCTGTCTAGATGTTTGAACCTGACTGGCATGGGGGTAAAATTCAACATGTATTCAATCGGATTCTGCTTAATGCAAATCTAATAGACAGTTGTTATTTCCATATTGTTTTTAGGCTGTTAAACAAGTGAATTGTGTTCACCATAATATTTATTAGTGCTAAGTAATTCTTACAACAAGAGTAGTGGTCAGCATCCGTTGCAACATTTGGATTACTGGTGGTCTGTTTTAAATCTTACTAAGATTTTAGAACCTACATCATATAATGTATATTTAATTTTCAATCTGCATAGTGGTCATGACCACAAATGGCAATTTTTATAGATCTGGACTCAATTTAATAGTAATGGTCGCATGTGACCAGTGTAACTAGATCCCTATCATTGAAATATGTTTTTTTAAAATAAATACTTTAATTAAACTTTCATTCAAACTTTCATTTCATTGTTTTTAATTCATATAATGTTTTGTTGGGTTTTTTAATTTTAGAATTTAGATTTGACCCAACACAAGTTGATACATGAAGGTTCTTTAACGTGGCGGATCAGTCGACAAAAAGTGATTGATTTGACTGTGCTGTTGTTGGAAAACTTCCTGGTGTTGCTTCAAAAACAAGATGATAAATATGTCTTGAAATTTCATAAAGAGGAAACAAAGCTGACTCATAGCCCTATCATCAAGTTAAATAATTTGCTTACCAGAAATGTAGCTGTGGGTAAGTGTTTAAATATTTTAAGTAAAAAATAAAAGTTACCTTTTTTTTAAATTTCTGCCTTGCGTTAGAATGCTATCAGTGCACATGTATAGACAGATAGCATAATGGTATTCCTTCCCTGTTACCTTTATTGCTAGTGTTTATTGATCGTTTCGAGGAAAGCTATGCAGGTGTCTGTAGCAGCATCTGCCCGTGGGCCTCTTGAGCCCAGCCACCATTCTGGCATCGTCATTTTGCTCTGTTTGTCAATATGTGTACTGTAGTAATGTGGGGAGCTCGAGGGTCGTTTTAAAATGGAAAAAGTTGTTATAATAAATGAAGGAAGAGGCCAGGGTCGTGAAGTGCTGCCATGGAATGCAGGATGCGAAGCATGACTAATTATCTTGCAGTTCCCATGTTTAGTTTCCAAATGACAGTGCCCACTGGAGAGCATGGGCTGCTGCTTGTAGGTATAAAGATTAGAGCCCTACTTTCCATAGTACGCTTTGCTCCCATCATTATATTTCAGGTATAAATTATTTTCCTTGAAATCGCTTAATTGTAGTTGATTGAGCAGTAAATCCTTATTCATACTCCAGGAATGCAACGCATGTTGAAAACTGCCCTGATTGGGTTCCAAGTTTATTTTTTAAAAGAAGCAGAAGCAGTTTCGTTTCACATAAAAGCTGTAGATATCAATAGGCTCTGTGCAGATGTGCGCCAAGTGGCAGGATTGCGCAGTTTTTGCAGGATAAAATTGTCCTAAACTGGATTAAATTATTACAATTAAACTGAAAATGGGTCTTTGGAAGATTTTTTCACGCCATATCTCCGATATTAATAATTAAATAGAGAAGAATAGTAAAAAAAAATTCACGGCCTGGACTCGAACTATAAACTCAATAGTTCAGATTATATATACGACTGTTGCCTGGTAGTAAAATTGCACTTTTGCAGGTAAAATTCAGTGGCACCCTCTCGCTTGTACACAGAGCCTACAGATGTTAAACCAGAGCCCCACTTGCATAAAAAAACTAAGCAGAAAAGCTTAAAATTGAATTTAAGCTTTGTGTAGCAAAAGCAATACTGAAAGCTTAAAAAAAAAAAAAATCCACGTTTGACAAATTCATGCAATTACTCAATTACTTCATTTGCTCTTGTTCAAGCTAATTTCCCATTTCCAGTATGATCAATATTGATGATCCATGATTGCTGCCCATATCAATTATTAGAATCAAGGCGGTATCCTTAAATTGAGGATGCCTTTTATTAAATATTTGGGGGTTATTTATTGGCCTCCTCAATAAACAGCTCTATCAATATGTGAGATTCTCTCTTGACGTCAGTTTTAAATTCACGGAAAGGCGAAAAAGTACATTTTATGAGAGTTAAATGGATGTCAGCCCCTCCCCACCTTATTTTTTTTTCCCCTCAATATACTTTAGTGAGAGAAAGTTAATGCTTTTATTTTATATTATTTTATTTTAATTTATTTATTTAATTACTTAATTATTTATAATTTGTTTTTTAAGATAACAAAGCATTTTTCATTGTGAGTACATCAACTGTTGGACCTCAGATCTATGAATTGGTTGCAATATCCACGACAGACCGAAATACGTAAGCAAGTTTGCTGAATTTGTTGAATATTTAAAACAAAGATTTTTTATTTATTTTTATTTAAAAATTTTCCTAACTATAATAACATTTAGGGTTTTTTCACTATAACGGCTGGTTGCATCAATGTTGGTTAAAACGACTCTTACTTTGGGTTAGTTAGCGATCGGTTAAGTACTTTCACCAGGAAACTTTGCACCAACCCCAGCTGTTGTCTCGGTTAGCTTACTGGGTGTAATATGAGTAATGATGACTGTGATTGGTTCGTTTTGCTCCAGCAATTTCTGTTCAATGTGGCTGATTGTTTTCACCAAAGACGTATAATAATTTTAACAAACAGCTATTTTTAACTGATGATGGTGCAATTGGCCGTAAAATGAAATGAGATTTGTGCCATTTTTGGAATCAGCAGGTCAAATATACCTAGGAACAGGTCTAACATTTGAAAGACCCAAAATGTGTGTTAGCCACTATAATTATTCATAAATACATGTAAGGGAAGAAAATTATTGAAAATAACTTATTAAATGTCTTTAATAGGAATCAGCATTAATATAAATGTTATGTAATCAATTATCGTGATTTCTTATCTCATTTACAGGAATATCATTTTGTCTTCTATTCAAAAAAGCATTTCTAACCTCGTTTTTAAAAATGGTTTTCAATAATAAAGGCACTTGTTTTTCAAATAGTCACTTTGTAAAACTGAAATTAATTTCTTATTCAAAATTTATTAGCATTTTTTAAAAAATTTGATGGTCATTGCATATATTATTCATTAATATTCGATTCAGCAAAAGTATATTTATTTTAAAAAATCAACCGTTTTGAAATTGTTTTCTGAATATTGATAAGTTACAACCAATGATATGTGATTTCTAAATTTCAAGAATTTCCACAAGCTTCTTTTATTCATGGCAATGGACATTAAAAGCTACAATTTTAAAGGTTTGCAAAGAAATACAGTGGTACCTCGCATAACGAACACTTCGAACAACGAACAACCCGCATAACGAACGCGGGTTCAGGGTGAAAATCGACTCGCGCAACGAACCATGCCCCACATAACGAACTGAGCACGTGCGCTCACATGTGTTTGTTTTGTTGTTGTTCGAACATGGTTCGTTGCGGGAGTTGATTTTCGCTCCGAAGCCGTCCCACATAATGAATCGAACATGTGCGCTCACACGTGTTTGTTTTGTTGTGGTCACATGCGCTCGCACGTTCAAAAATCAAATAGTGATGTAACCACAAATAAATCTATAGCCAGAAGGAGATGAAAATCTAGTGCAAATAAAAATAGGCTTAAAAGGGATTGGAAACATTGGATTAGGTGAGTGTTGTTTTTTTCTTAAGGAGTTTGTCGCCAATTTTTTTATCTCAGGAACGAATTAAACTCTTTTCCATAGGTTATTATGTAAAAAAAAATCTCGCGTAACGAATTAGGTTCGTTATGTGAGGCACTACTGTACATTAAATCCAATGCTCACAAAAAATCAGACATATTAAAATTTTTTGAATGTGTATTATACCAGTAAGCTTTATTATTTTAGAAATCACATTCAGAAATTTAATTCGGTTGAGACCCATTTTGTCATGATTCTTTGAACCAAGATTTCATCAAGCTACAATACAGGGTGTTTTTAAGTTTGGTGCACAAACTTCGCAGAACGATACACGATCACATGCTGAACATTTTTTTTTACCAAAGAATGGATGATCTAAAATTCACCATTAAATTGCTACAGGGAAAAATTTGGAAATACTCAACCCATTACCAGTTGAAAATTAGACCTTGATATTTTCAGTATGTTTTTAGTTAACTCCTGATTTGTCATCTCTGGATTATTTTTTCTGGGGACACATAAAGAGACTCCTGTTAGCTCGGATGAGAACTTAGTTACTAGAATTGCAGTTGGGAATGTACATGACATGCCAGGTATTAGAATGGATGAAGATCGTGTGTCACTGATGAAAGCCCACAAGACCACGGTCTCCTCCAGTCAGTAATTTCTAAGTTTTGGTACACTCTTTCAAACATGGCAATTGGTATATTGGCAGTTTCTGCTTGGATGTTGTTCTGTAGGCCCTGTAGGATCTGTGGATGGTCATTATAAACCAGGGATTTGAGATAACCCCAAAGGAAATCACAGGGGGCTAAATCAGGCAAATGCGCTAGTCAGTTTATGTCCCTTCTCAGGGAGATCAGCCGCCCATGGAAGACTTGTCTCTAAAAAATACCATTGAATCCTGGTGATGTGAGCTGTGGCCCCATCTTGACATAGAGAATGTCCAGACATGCCAAGGGCAACTGCACGTTTACGCACATAACGCTTGGGAGACCGAAGAATAGACAAACGAACTCGTTCGGCATTTTCAGGTGTTGACGGTCCTCAGAGCTCCTTTCTTTTTTTTTTTTTTTTTTGGACACATTCCCCATTTCCCTGAAGGCATCCACCCACAAAAGAATCGATTTTTGATCAGGAACACGTCCACTCAGGGGAATTTCAAAGTGCCGATGAAAGACACGTTGCACAGATACATGTCCCAACCAATCCTAGAGGTACTTTGCAAAGCCATCAAAAGCTTATGCCAAGAGAGTTCCCCTATGGCATTGTCCTAGTTCACGACATGGCGAAATCTCATGCAAGACTTGCAATAGCAGCATCCTGCAATGTTTCTGCTGGGAGTTCCTTGCTCACCTTCCATATAATCCAGCTGTGACTGTCATCTTCAAACTGCTGAAAAAGGCTCTAAAGAGGTGGCATTTCACCTTTAACCTTTTCACTGCATAATTACGGTAAATTTCATTTTCATTCCTGATAAGATGACATTAACCAATTTTTGCAGCATAACGAGAATTTTTTTTAAAGCCTGTAGGATTAATCCAATTTCCGCAGTTAAAGTCAATGTAAATTTGTGTGGATACATCCGCTTTACACAACAGAAGGATTAATCATGCTACAGTGGTTATGGCTCTGGCCTACCAACTTCTGGTACATAGAAGTCAAACATGAGAGGATTTGTATTTAATGTGCAGTATTTGTGATGAAAAAAAATGATCATCACCACTTGGAAAACTTAAAATAAGCAATTGGTTAGATTGCCTGAATGTTTATTATTCATTGTAGATTGGAAATATTTAACTTGGCATATGGAAAATAATACAACTTACTCTGCCATCTTGTGGATGATAAACTACCAAATCATACAAATGTTTTGAAATGCTATGAAAACGAGATCACGGAATAAGCAAACTTGATACATGTTCCAGAAACAAAATTTTCTAGATCTGATCAAGTGAAAAGAAAAGAAAATGCATTAAGTTTTAAAATAATATACACAAACTCATGAAGAACGAAATACCCAGTAACTAAATGGACAATGGAGTTCAGCATCAAATATGAAATGAATTAATGTACCGTAATTTCCGGTAGTAACGCCACGGCGGCTGATACGCCGCATACGCCAAAATTTAACAAAAATGTAAAATCTCCGGCAGTAGCGCCGCGGCGGCCGATATGCCGCGCCCCCCCCCCCAACACACAAGGTCGGTTTTGTATAACCGCGTTTTATAAGAAATTCAATAAAGAAACAAACATTCAATATTTTCAAGATATATTTTATTAGTCGAAACCTTCCAAATCGGAATGGAACAAACATAAAAATTCTTCCTGCAGAGGTGGGTCATTTTCCTTTCCGTCTTCCTCGACTATTACAGGTGCGGGAATCTCTTCGTAAGGCAGGCCAGCCGCCTTGAATCCTGCAACGATGCAATGTGGTCGAACATCTGCCCAGGCTTTAAGTATCCACGAGCACACTGTGCTACATGATGCTCGTTTCATGTGGTCAGCCTTTGTGTACTCATGGATGCCCTGGCTCATCCATTTTTCCCATGCAATACGTACACCTAGCTTGAAAGATCTATTATTGGAAATATCGAGTGGTTGCATTTTTTTCGTTAACCCACCAGGTATAATCGCAAGCTTGCTGCTTGCGGACCTGCAAGCAGCCTGTACATTTTCTGATAGATGTGCCCACATGGAGTTCATGATCAAGACGTTTTTCGGTGCGAAAAATGACGTCATTGATCGCTTTCTCAGAACCTCTTCAATCCAATTCTTCATCACGGTCTCGTTCATCCACCCTTTCTCATTTACGCAAACAATGATCCCGGATGGAAATTCTTCACGCGGCAATGTTTTTCTTTTAAAAATTACCATCGGCTTCAGCTTCGTCCCCTTTGCTGTGCAGGATAAAACGACAGTAAACGAACTTCTTTCGTGGCCTGTTGTCGAGATAGGAACCGATTTTTCACCTAAGACATTTTTTAATAATAAAAAAAAAAACTATTAGCAAAAATATATCTCCGGAAAAAGACACATACGTATGGTAAATGAATAACTAAGGGAAGCAGTTACCGTTCTATTTGGTGGGCAATCGAAAGTCATGGGTACTTCGTCCATATTTATAATTTCAGAATTATGGACTCCTGACTCGTCTATTAAGGAGCCCACGTAGATTTTGAACTCTGCAGCTTTCTCCTCTCAGTCCTCGGGTAAATTTTGGCCTACGGTTGTGCTTGACCTTACAGGTAAATGGTGTCGTGTCTGTGTTTTGTGAAATACAAGCTAACAATAAATAGTGCTCTTTACATTGATGCTTGATAAGGATCCAGAGCTTGTGATTTAAAACAAATGCAGAGGAGTTCTGTGTAAAGGCATGAATGTGCATGTCTACATGCTAGTGCATCTCTTAGTTTTGAAGTGTTGGAGCATGCTCTGTATAGTTCCGATTTTACCTCATTGGCCTATCAATCAGTTTTGTCCCCTAAAAGAAGCTTTACAAGGATGGTTTACATCAGATAAGGAAATTAAGACAGCAGTTGTTCGAGCTATCATGTAATTCAGGAGTGCTCATGGCAACAATGAGCTTTCATATTTCCAATGTCTCTACCATTGCATTTTATTCATTGTTGTTTAAATTAGCACGAGTCTCTTTGTTATGGCTCCGTGCGTTTGTTCATTTTTTTTCTTGTATTATTATCAGCTTTGTGTTCGAGCAAATAAAAGTTGTGTTGTACATGTCCTGCAGACTCATGCATTTCGAATCTTCATTAGCCAGCATGCATTTATGGCTTGCTGCTTATGTCTAAAATTTTTTTTTTTATTTGAGGGAATACAAAAGCTTGTTGACAAGGTGACCACGTGTGTTGCAGATAATTACTGACTCCCTCTCAAGTAAAGGACTATGGTTATTTTATAACTTACATTTTATTCTAATAGAATTTTTAGAAAACATTTGTTGTGTTGTATTTAAAGAATAGCCGATGAATGATCTTTGAGGATTTATTTGTAAGCCATACCATATTCATTTATGGTGTTAGACTTTCTGGCAAAATCATCTTTAAGTTACAGAATCTTGCTTATTTATATTTATCTTTTCTTAAAAAAGTTATAAAACACTTGAACAAACCTTAAATATTTAAATGATAACAATAAATACTATTAATTCTAAAGGAGGAAATGTTTAATGTTTAATTTCTTGGTTCTCTCTCACTCATGCACTCTTTTGCTCTTTCTCTCTCTCTCTCTCTCTCTCTCTCTCTCCATGTAGCCAACCAGCTGTCTCCTTACTCTCATCACCCATCATTGATGTATTCATTAGATGCAGGGCTAGTAGTTTATTTCAAAGCAGTTTTTTGTGGTTGCAGATAATGGTATTACTATGTACTTTCAGTATTAGATTAGTGTTGAGAGAGCATAACCATCATTTAGCTTCTCCCTTCTCTCCTAAATTGTAATTTTTAGAGTTTTTGATGTTACGAAAAAAAAGTGTACCCATTTTAAATAAAGAACGTAGAAGCAGTTTTGCTCAAAGGTGAGATAAGCATTATTTTGTAATTTTATACTCTTAATTATTTTCTCCCATACTCTGCATTTGGCAATTTTTGATAACAGAATTGAAAGTATTTCATTTAATCAGGTTTTGAAAATTTTTTAAATTATTGAATTTTCTTCTCCAAAAATTCATAATTGTTTACATTATCTAAATGAAGTGTTTAATTTTGAAAGAGTTCTTTCATTTCCTAGGTTTATTTAAAAGGATAAGTTGAATTATTCAGCTTATGAAAATTTATACATATTAATTAGATAAAACTTTTTTACCAATTAAAACATTGATTTCTGTTTAATGGATAGTAAATTGCCGGATGCAGAAGGCTTTAAATTCTTTGTGAATAATAAAAATAAGGTTGGAAGTCCCATTAAAAGCCCTGCATCATTTCCCTCCTTCATCCATCCATCACCATTCTTTTTTTCTTTTGAAAAATAATAAGTTTTGAATTATCTTAAAAGTTCTCTAACATAAAATATTGTATCTTAATTCTTTTAAGTGCTCTTAATTTTTAGTTCCTAAATACTGGAATATCTTTGTATTTGATATTATAAAAGTTGGTGTTGTTTTTTTTCCTCCCCATTTTAAATCAGATATTAAAATTTTATTAAAAACCCCGTTACTGAAATGCACCTGAAAGTACCATTAAGTGTTGGGTTATTTAAAATCAGATTATTTTAATTAATATCATTTTAGTTTAAATAGGAAGGAAATAACATGCATTTTTGAGAATAAAATTGAAACTTACTCCATTGTTTTGTTTTTTTTTATAAAAGATTATCTTAAGTTTGAAATCAAGCTTTTTAAATGTCATTGCTGTAAATATTTACATACTGAATTTATTATAACTACAGAGAAAATCTGGTGACGTTACTGAGCATAAATTGCTTATAGGTAAATATTATTCTACCTTTTAAAAGCCAGGGGTCAGTTTTGTAAGCAGTCTTTGTGTTGGCTAGAAAGTAGTTTGTTTTTTTTTTCCCCTCCCTCTTAATTTTATTTTTGGATTCAGATCCTGTTACATGGGAAATGTTTATGCAATGTTAAAATCTGATATTCTCTAATCATATACCTTATTCATTTAATATGCTGTATTGGAGATTGAAATTTTAAGTTAATGTATTAAAAAAAGATAGTTGAATACAGCGTACAATTTTTTAAAGTATTTTTTTTTAAATTAAGCTTGTTTATTCTAATACCTCAATATATCTTTTTTTTTATTGTTTTGGAAAACTCAAACTGGCATCAAATCTTGTCTAAAAGGATTTAAGGAATTTTCTTAAAAAAAAAAAAAAATCTAAAAGTTTTCTTTATAAGAAAACACTGTGGTTTATACAGCTTAAATAACATTGAAAGACAAACTTGTTATTTGAAATCTGAGTATTTAAAGGTTTATAAAACATTATCTATATATATAATTTTTGGTATACAAAATTTAGCAGAAATTCTAATACAAACTTAGATAGAATAGGCACCATGACACATGACACATGTAGAATCTTAATTTTTGTGTTACGATGTTTGAGTGTAGCCGATGAAAAAGGCAAGCCTTCCCACTGAAAAGTCACCTGACTATCTTAGTCCAAGCAACAATGAAACTTTTATGGTTTCCATCTTGGATTTGAAAAGTCAGTATTTTTTTCGTTTGTTGGAAACAATGAAGTTACATTGTTGCTTGGACTAAGATGGTCAGGTGACTTTTCAATGCCAGGGCCTGTCTTTTTCGTCGGCTACATGTTTGAGGCAGTGACGTAACGATTAATCATCTCTAACTATCAAAATGTTATTACTAATTGCTAACTGTTATTGACTGTTGCAGTTTGCTTTATGAGCAGCTTTCTACATATATAAGTGGGTAGGAGGGGATGAAGAGTGATGGTGTTAAACAAAATCAGTGTTTTCTTTTCAAAGGTGCTTTTATTAATGAATAATTAATCTTTTAAAATTAGGGTTTGTTTTGTTTTTTTTAATGTTAAAAAATTGTTTTAGCGATATGGTATTTAGTACAAAGAATCATAATTTGAAAAACAAGTAAAAATCACTTTTTTGACTGGAATTATACTTTAAATTCATAAAATGAAAATCATGTTTTCTCATCACATTGTTTCCCCATGAGATAAGGAATTCATTCATTTTACAGTAAAAGAAATTTTTGAAGTTTTATTATATAGTGCAAAGACTAAATGATTAAACAAAGAAAATCATTATTTTGAACTCCTTAAGTAAAGGATGTAGAATGCTGAAACAAGAAAACCCCAGAAACTCTAAATGGTATACTACATGTACTTATATTAAAGAAGGAAGTTGCAGGACAAAAATATTATAACAAAAACAAATACTCTCAAGGGCCATTGCTGATCATGGCTAATGTACTGCTATATTCTGATCAAGAATTTTTCCCTCTCTCTCTCTCTCTCTCTCTCTCTCTCTCTCTGACTTCTTATTTCTAACAAGGAAACTTCACTGATTTGATTAAAAAATAAATAAAAAATAAAAAAAACGACACCAATGTCATTTTCTATGAAGTACCCCATGCAAAGTATTCGATATACTTCTCAAAATTCCCCGCCCCCCCCAAAAAAATACATGTATTTATCACCAATGTGTGCACTTAATAAATACCCAAACTGTTGAGCAAATTGTCGTGGCATTGCTGTCAGCTAAGGACAGGATTTGAACAATTATATTTTTTCTTTCCGAATTCATTTTAGCATGTATGGAAGTATGGGAGTTTGTAATACATTTTATAAATATAATACCAATAACGAATACATAAAAAGTTTTTTAACCATAATGTAAGTTCAAAAAGATGTCATCACATTTTACAAAACTGATTAACAGAAAGGAGGAAACCCAAAGGATTGTCGTCCTATACAACCTTCATTTCATCTTTAAAACTCACAACCAGGGCCGGATTTAGATGAAAAGAGGCCCCTAGGCTATTCCACTTATGAGGCCCTTTCACCTCATTTTTAATGCTAACAATTTGAATGTAGCCCCCTCTTGATCTTGAGGCCCTAGGCTGAAGCCTAGTTAGCCTATAGGAAAATTCGGCCCTGCCCACAATCTGTCTTTGACTTCTAAAAGACTCCAATTCAATAAAAAAATCCTTGGGGAATCCGAAAGATGTGATTTATGAAATTATTTGTGGTCAATGCCCAAAACTCTCACCAGGGTCAAGCAAAAAGAAACTTAATTACCAGATTTAAGGAACATATAGCCCTTAAAAATGTAGTAAAACCGAAAATTCGGCTTTGGCTAAATATTCTGTAGATACCAGCTAAGCATTCATTTAATATTAACAATTGAAGACTTAATGAATTACGTTATGGTTAAAGAGCTTTTTATGTATTTGTTATTGTATATTCTTACCCGCATATTTAACCTAGGCTGGTCTAGTTTTATTTTATTTGTAATATAATACCAATTTTCTAATTTAATGACTCAGAATTTTTTTTTTTTTAATCAAAATCCAGTTTGACTACCTAGGCTGAGAATTAAAAGATCTATTTTGATACGAGACTTTCATGGAAAAGACATTTTGATTTAATCTATAATTTTAATGTTGTAATAAAAAATTTATTTATTTATTTTTAATTTAGATGGATACGAAACATCACTGATGCTGTTGAGGCCTACAAGTCTAGAGAAGGAAAGCATAAAGGCTTGGATCAGAATGTTAATGAAGGCCCAGATGCTACTCCAAGTGAAGAAAGTTTTGAAGAGCCAGAAAGGGTTAAAGAGTAAGAATCGTTTTATTTTTTAAGCAAAAGATGAATAATCATTAATGCTAATTTTTCATACAAACTGGTAATTTAATTGTTTGGTTATTCAGTATGGGGGGGGGGGGCCCCCCCGCCAAAAGTTTTCTGTATGTGTTAAATTTGACAGGACTTTTAAAACATCGACATTATTTCTGCCCTTTATAGTTCACAAGAACCAAAAGAAAACCAGGATTTATCTGTAGATGAAAGAAGCGATCAAGCTGAGTATATTGAAAAGGAAGAATCCTGTGAAGGTGCATCGGTAGCCATGCCAAATATGTCAGACACCGTGTCAAGTGAGAGCGAAGACAATGCCAGTGATGATGATTATGTAACGATTTCAGCAATACACCAACTTAGAGGCTCGTCTCCATCAGTCTCCCCTCAAGCAACATCTGCATCAGGATCAAGTACACCTATAGGCACTGAATCTTCACCTATTCAGAGAACATCCCCTTCTCATCATGAGAGAGTGGAAATCCTGCAAATTGAACCGCCGCTGTTAATTGAACCAAGTGAAGTGATTGTTTCTCAAGAAGCTATATTGCAAACAGCCGAGCCTGTATTGACACCATTAGGTATCTATAGAATTGATTGTAAATTTTTTTTTTTTTTTTATTAATAATTGCTTAAAGATAATTAATTTTAAAATTAATGCTTTATATTAATAATTGAAATGAGAACCAACTGGTTTTTCTTCAGTGGCTATGCCTCTGTTGTGCTTACTCCCATTCTGGAAGGAGTGGATAATGCATTGAACTTCCATTGTGATAGGGATTGGGACTTGGAATTATTCCTTGTGAACAAGGAATTTCTAGTAAGTGGGAGTCATAACCTCACGTTTCTTGTATCCTGGAACTGAATCTTGTTTCACAATTAATCGCTCACATTAGCCCCAGCAGATCCACCAGCACTTCAGCTCGAGAAACAGGTGATGAACAACTTTCCGTTTCCATTTCACAATTAAAACCGCAGCCGCATTAACTGTCTTGGGATTGGTTCATTCCCAAACGAGGCTGAGGTCACAGCTACACAAAATGGCATCTCGCAGCGACATTCGTTGCATTAAAGGTGAAGACTCTTTCTTTGGCAGCAATATTTTTTAAATTACATTCTCGAATGCCAACTTCACATTGATGGTGTGTTCACACAATATGACAACAAAGATTCGCCGAAACCTGACGTTTCCTGATTGTTTGAAGCAGTTGCGGGTCCGTTAAATTTCAGGACCAAGTTGGATTGGAAAATTCCGCCCTTAAATCAGTTGTGGAGAGTGATGTGGATAATTTCTGCTAATTATGAAACTGCAGTATGTGTTGAAGAGCTTCATCTTGTGTTGTAGGCTCCGCATCCCCCCCCCCCCCCCAGACAGTAATTGTGAAATAGGCTTAACATGAATTTCATCGAAGAAGATAAGAGAGCAAAGAGATTGGGCAAAAGCATTATTTTTCACTCTTCCAAGGCATTTTTCTTAATAAAATATAATTCGATTGATTTATGCTATATTACCCTTGAATAAGATTATGCAATAAAATTAAAAGTAGAAACCTTTATAAAGTTTGTTTTAATCATCTGATTGCTACTTTGAATTTACGACTGTTATAAATGCAGTAAACATTTCTTAAAATGACCATCTCGGGACAGGTTAAGTGGCCATTTTAACAGCTGTTTTAAATAACCTACATATAGATAGTAGAATGAATATAATAACTGCTAGATAAATACGAGGGGTGGTCATCAAATCATTACAATCAACATGAAAGAACTGTTGCTTTTGAAAATGTATGGTGCCACAGGGAAGCGACATCCCTCGAGTGCTGGATAATACAAATTGGGTTGGTGCAGTAATGCTAAATGCCACCAGAGCGTCAAAAGCAAAACTGCGCAGCCCGTAGGAAAATTGGAGGTGCAAGCCATTATACCTTATTTGAAGGGAAATAACACCAAACAAATCCATGAGGCATTAGTGGCTGTTTATGGTGACAATGCCCCATCATACGAAACGGTCGCCATATAGCATCAACGTTTCCATTGCAGCCAGAAGAGTGTGGAAGATGAACCTCGGAGCAGACGCCCTCCATCTGTGAAGAGCCACAAATTGTGAAGTAAGTGGAGACGATAGCCCTCTCAGATCAACGTAGAACAGATATCAAGGCTCAGATTTCTGCAGCACATTCTGCACATGAGACCACACAGTTGCAGTAGAGCTGGGGTTCGAAATTCTGCCCATCCGCCATATCCTGGGAGGTCATATATGGAGAAGGGCTGATGCTACCACTGTGCAGTGTCGCCCTATCCCTGTCTTCCAGCTAGTTGTAATGACTTTATGACTGTCCTTTGTATATGCTATTTTAGCTTAAAAGACAATTTTGAATTTTCCATTATCATATTAAAGGATGTTCTTGTGTGTTGAATCAGTATCTTAAAATTATATTCCTTTTTAATAGAAAAATTACGTCGAAAGGATACCATTATTCAGCAAGAATTAGAAGAAAAGCAGAATTTAGTAGCAGAAGTGCTTCACATACCTAAAGGAGAATACGAACATGTGGCAGACATTGCTAGTCAACCAGATGTAAACAAAGATGCAAAGGAACTTGTTTTAGCTGCAATTGCACAAGGTATCAAATTTGATTAAGATTCATATGACACTGTTTATATGGTAGCTCTTGATAGTTAAGCATTTAGCTTTTTTTAATATTTTTTTCATATTATTTTATTTACTTATTTGGTTTATCTTTTTTTTCAAATATTTTGATTTTGACTTCAGATTTGGATAGAGCATCAAAGAGTAAGTAGGCACACATGTACTGGAATAGATAGGAGGATGTGTATGTATTATAACTTTTTGATGCTCTATCCCAATCTGAAGTCAAAAATCAAAAAATTCGAAATAAAAATTGGAAACAGGACAACCAACTTCACAAATCCAGTAACGATTTTTTTTTTTATAACATCATTGAAAATCATGATCGTGCATTGGATTCCTAAGACTTTGGACTTATTAAAGGCTTGAACTATCAAGATTCTACTGTGATTTATAATGAAAATTTATTTATTGATTACTTTAATGCATTTTATATATTGCAGCTAATCGATTGACAGAAATTATAAATGAAAGCTTAACAGTGAGTGAAGAAGATGCTGTTAGTGCTAGTGCTGAAGGTAATTTCTTAATGCAATTTTTCTTCTTAATTTCATCGTTCTGTATCTAGGGTGCATATCAGCCAAACCTAATTTTGAAAGAACCTTTTTACTTACATTTCTTTTTCTTTATCTGCTTATAATTCTGGTTTTTATTGCTCTGTGGCATTGACATTTTACAAACGTGTTTTCAGAAACATTATTTTTTTCATAAATCTCAACATGGGCACTGTTGGATGCAATACAGAATTCATATCTGGCGGATTTTGCTTCCCATGTTTTTTCTAG
Source organism: Rhysida immarginata (assembly GCA_023313115.1). Lineage (NCBI taxonomy): Eukaryota > Metazoa > Arthropoda > Chilopoda > Scolopendromorpha > Scolopendridae > Rhysida > Rhysida immarginata. Next base: position 11,266,712 of record JAHWFO010001074.1, read on the forward strand.
CATCAACAATGTGACAATGCCCTTGATATGATCCCACAAAGAAATCTGCTGGGTCAGGTCCAGAGTGTTGGAAGGCCATTGTATGGGCCCTTCTTGACTGCGCTAATTCGTCTTTAAATACTGCATTAGAAGGTGGCAGACCTTCAGGGACTAGTGCAGCAGGGCTCTATCCTGATAGTAAATCAATCCCACAGTATCTTGTACTGCAGCAGATACGATTGCCAATGAATTGTTTCCTCTATGAAGAAAAAGGCCCGACAATATCAGCCCTCATTATGTGCCACCAAATTAACATTTGGGGAGGCACACCTCCTACTACTGTTTGTCTGAGAATATTGAGATTGTTGTCAGAGAAACGTAATGAATTTGAGAAAATGTCTGGAAAATGTCAACGAAATTGTGTAATAAAAACCGGAGTTACAAGCAAGGAAAATACTGTCCTACATTTGTTGACACCCTTTAGTGTACATGTACAGTACTTACATAAGGTAATATATAAAATTTAATCGTCAAATTATTTAAATGCTCTATTTTAGTCACAAGTGATGAACATAAAATGACATCAACAGAGGCCAAAACTACAATGGAATTGCCTTCAAATCCGTCGACTTTGAGGCGCAACCAGCGTTTTCCTGGTGCACCTATAAACAAGTTAATAGGAATAACCAATTCACTTAATCAGTATCTTACTCATCTTTTAGTAAGTATTTTGTTTATTCAGAAGGAACGTTTGCATTTTATATTCTGTTAAAATTAAGATCAAACCTTTATATTCTTGAAACCATTAACAGCAAGATATTAACACCTATAAAATAATTTCTTTTTACCAAGATAATCTGAGATGTTTGAGAAAATGCATCTTAATACTTAGTTCATAAGTCTATTTATTTTTTTAATAGTTCATGGCTGCTTAAGCAAATTATATATACTTTTGTCAAGATTTTTTTGCTTATCATGTGGTTCACTTTAAAGTTACTTGTATTCTATACCTTGGCTATTTATTCAGTATGTTGAGACATTCTTCAGGAATGAAATGTCACTTCTCCACATAATTTCCATCCCTTTCAAATGCCTTAAGCTGGCCTTTTTACCTGCACGTTAGAATCAGAGGACCAGTGCATCTGATTCAGTGTTTGGCAGCTGTCAAGAGGGAGTCGTCATCTTCAAACGCATCCCGCAAAGACATTCATTCAGTTTACCAAAGAGATGGTAATCATCGAGTTCTACATCAGGGCTGTAACGCAGATGTTGTAACGTGGCACAAGAGAACATTTGCGGGGAGTCTTGGCTAAGAATTACCACCTCCTCTTCCAGTGGCTGCTTTTTCCCCCACACATAAAGAGCATGCTGTGGGGATGCTGTTTCCAAGATGAGTAGGTTGTCATCTTTGAGATGGAACAGTTTTTTTCAGTGCCAAACAGAGGACTTCTGAATAAGGGACTCTTTAACAGCTCTCATTAATCCCTTATTATTCAACACCAAAGTAATCTGATATAATTTGTGAATTTGTACATTTCCTTTTAAACAGGAAATTTTATTCTCCAGAGCACAATCGTGCATTCTGCTGTTAAGACTAGAGCCAATGTCCTTAACAATTTGTCTAGCCCGTTTAGGGAGTTGCTCTCAGCAGTGGCTCAGTATTGGTTTATAATTTTTTAGTTTCAGTAGATTTGTTATAGGTAATTCAAAATATTCTGGAGAGAAAAAGGAAGAATAAAACCAGAAACTACAAATTTACAATTATTTTAATGGTGAGATGTACACCTTATTCGAAAAGCGTTTTCACTTTGGTGAATGATGTTTGGCATTCTTGAAATACATTAAACCAGTAAAATTAATCGGTTCATACAAGAAATTCAGTTCAACATGATTCGAACTCGACTTCTTGCCCGAACCGATGAACTTGCTGTTTAATGTATTGCAATGACGCCGAACATCATTCACCTAAGTGAAAACGTTTTTGGAATAGGGTGTACATTTCACTGATAAAGATGGCATTGCCATCGAAATGTACATCTAAATCATTAAATAATTCTTTGTGGATTTGTGGTTTCTGGATTTATTCTTTCTTTTATAGTTTCAAGGAAATTTTTTTTTTTTTTTTTTTTTAATTTTGAGAAAATTGATTTTTATATGATTTTTTTTTTTTTTTTTAATAAGAAGAAAGATGTCATATTACAAATTAAAAATGTACATGAAAATATACATGAAAATAGAGTATAGCCTGCTTAAGTCGAATTGTCAGGAGACCAGGAAAAATTTTGACTTCTCAGGTTTTTGACTTGAGCAACATGTATGCTCAGGGACTATAGGAGAGGAGTTTCGGTTTATTAATTCGATGATAATTGTAGAGCATGATTAAAATAATAATAGTTCAGTTCCTGATACTCGTGCGTGTGTTTTCTCCTGTTAAATCTGGTAGCATTTATTCTTATTTTTAAAATTCCAGGCAATTACTTCTGAAAGAGAGGAAGAAAGAGAGAAGCTCAGACACGAGTTAAGAACATCACGAGAGCAGATTTATATGTTGCACGAGTCCAGAAGACAAACTCCAACATTCCAGCCTTATTCTGAAAATGTAACCAAGAGCCGTCCTAACAGTTTCATTTCCATCAGTTCATCCAATGCATCTGATCCTCCATGTGATCCCAGTGATGTACATCATTTGGAAGAAACAGGTAAAATATCTTCTTAATGAATTTATGAATTTTTCAATCATTACTGAAAATAATTTTCTCCTTAATCTTTATAGTAGCAAAGCACTATTTTTGAATGTTTATCATTTTAGTAGATTTTTAAGTTAGGAAGAACCTGCCTTGAGCTCCTTTAAGCATGCATTGAAACTTTAAATTTCTTGTGTTTGTTGGTTTTTAACAATATAAAATATACAATGAATGTCTCTAAATATACATTGTGACCATACTGGAGTAAAGTCTGATTTATTCATGCCTGATTACTAATAAGTAATTGAAAGCTATTGTCTTTTTACTCAAACATCATTGAGAAATCCTGAACTTTTTGTATAGGAAAGACGCTATAGTCTTCAAACATTTTCGTTTCCTTCTTATCCAAATAAAGAATAAATCATTTCTTTTTAACTTTTGAACAAATGAAAGACAAATCGTCGCTTAGATGAACTTAAAAAGTTCCTTCAGTATCTGAATGTGTTAGTTAAGTGAATGAATTAACTGAAACCTACACTATATAATCAAAAATATCCGGACACCCCTCACAGATCATCGATTGGCCCAATGTCACATGATAATGACTTGCACATCATTTAAATAGCTTCCCACACCTTCAGACACAACTCTGCTTGGACATTGGCAAGAATGGGTCGTTCGGCAGAGCTCAGTGAGTTCCAACGTGGAACCATCGTTGGATGTCACCTATGCGGCAAGTCCGTGCGTGACATTTCCAGCCTTCTTCAGATACCCAAGTCAACAGTAGGCGATGTCATTATGAAATGGAAGACCCGGAGATCAACAACAGTTCAACAACGAACCGGTAGACCCAAGAAACTAACGGACAGAGACCGTCGAGTGCTTCGTCGTGTCACCCGCAGCAACCGGAAGTCCTCGGCGGAAAAAAATTGCCACAGAGTTTTGAAACGCCTCTGTAAACGATGCCAGTACCATGACAATTCGTCGGGAACTGCACACGATGGGATTCCATGGCCTTGCTGCTGCCCACAAGCCCCACATCAGCAGGGTCGACGCCAAGCGACGTCTGGAGTGGTGCAAAGCCCACAGAAACTGGACAATGGACCAATGGAAACGTGTAATGTGAACAGACGAATCTCGCTACACACTCTGGCAATCCGACGGACTAGTTTGGGTTTGGCGCATACCTGCAGAACGCTTCTTACCTGAGTGCACAGAGCCCACAGTCAAGTTCGGAGGAGGAGGAGTCCTGGTGTGGGGCTCATTTTCCTGGTACGGACTGGGCCAGCTCGTTCCTGTGCAAGGAATCATGAACTCCGACCATTATCTGAATGTTTTGGACAACTGTGCACTTCCAACGTTGTGGCAATTTTTCGGAAACGGGCCATTTCTCTACCGACACGACAATGCTCCGTGCCACAAAGCGAGGCGTGTACAGCAGTGGTTTGCGGACTCAGGGGTCGAAGAAATGGGTTGGCCGGCACAAAGTCCCGACCTCAGTCCTATAGAGAGTCTGTGGGATGAATTGGAAAGACGCTTGCGGGCCAGATCACATCGGCCAACTTCAGTACCTGAACTGATTCTCGCTCTTCGGGAGGAATGGAGGAACATTCCAGAAAGTACCTACCAACATTTGGTGGAAAGTCTTCCCCGAAGGGTGGAAGCTGTGATTCGGGCAAAGGGATGTGCAACGCCCTATTGATTTCCATGAAATCGTGGCTAGAGCGCAAACGTGCATGTGTCTGGATATTTGTGATCATATAGTGTATACTTGATCCAGCAAAAGTTGGAGTGACAGAGCCTAGGAAGTTCTGAATTGGCCATCTCAGAGAAAGACTTGATCATGCAATTGATCATTCTTCCTGGTTTACGTCTTAATTGTGAAGCGTTTTATAACTTGATTTTACTTTTATTCTGTGGTCAAATTACATTACGCTGCACTTTAAATTTAAAAAAAATTAAAAAGAATAAATCATAAATGTTATCGGGGAAAAAAAAAAAAGCTCTTCTAGGGTTCATTTATTAGTTCAATATGGACTATAAGCAGTAATCTAGTTCTGGTTACTGCATGGTCTGAATACATGAATTCACCTTTTTATATGTGATTTTAGAGAATAATTTGGATTACAGTGAGAATTTCAATGAACAAATTCTCATTATTGTGACAATGTGTAATATAATTTAACAGTGTAATTTTCCCCTCATTGAATTTCTCTTAGGAATAATTATTATTTTTGAATTGAGTGCAAGAAATAAGGCTACTTCTTTTTTTTTTTTTTTTTTTTTTAAATTCTAGACGAAATGTCTTCATCAGTGACGGAAGATGTGAAAACACCTACTTACAATGAGATTGAGTCAGTAATGACATTCGATGAACGGGAGGAGCCTGTTCATAATGAGGCCACTGAAGTCACTGTGGTTGCTTCTGAGTACATCAGGCCAAGTAGTTGTTCTCCTAGTCCTGCTGTATTAGAAAGTGAAATAGAGATCACTGTGGATGACGATGACAATACTGAACCTATAAATTCAAAAAGCAAAAATACCGGTGACAAAATCGATAATCATGTATATGGTGCCGTCTTGTGAGTTTCAAACCATTAAATTTACTTATTGTCTTACAAATATCGAATGCTGTCTATTTTATCTCTGATCTCTATCTTCTCTAAACGAAAAGCCCTGAAAGAAAAGATGATGATACGTTTGTTTTTGTAAAAAGAAAAAAAAATGTGATGGTCTGTTTTAGTCAGAATTGTGCAGTTCTCGATAGTTTTTTGAACTAGGATTCTGTAATTGTGTAATCAGTATGAAATACTGAAATGTCATGTAAATAATTCTCAGGTATCAGGATGCCAGTAGACAAGCTTTTTCCCAGGTTGTACTCTAGGAGCGTGATTTTTATGTTCATCCAGGGCGTCGTGTGGTGCTACTTTTCTTTAATCAGCTATCCGAGTCGCTGATTATTATATTATTATTTAAATCTAGTTCATTTAGATCTTTTTTTAAGTCTTCACATTAAATCCTGGAGACTTTAGCGTGCTTTAACGTTAGCTGTTCTTCTGCGGAAAGATGAAGAACTGTCTACACCAGCAGCAACAACATTCTGATTGGAACCAGCAGATTTAATAAATGCATATCATCCCCATGGGGAGGAAGAAATTTTTCTTCAATTCCAACAAAAACATGGAAGAAAAACTGTAATTTTTTTATTATAGTAAAAACTTAGTCTGTTAATTAAAAAATAAAAAACAAAAAACAAAACAATTGTGTATCTTGTATAAAAGAAATCATTAATTTTACATTGTAAATATAAAGATTAGACGACTACTGTATAGGGAAAAATAATATGTTTATAATTTTTTTTTTCAAATATATTTATACATAATACACTAGTTACTTGCCTGCAGATATTAATATTTTTCTTTAAAAAATTATTTGACTGTATGACGATAAATTGTTTATTTAAAAAGCTATTGTATTTTTACAAAACAAAACGAGCGGGATGCGGCAAGTTTTAGCTTGTTGCACAGTTTGCAAGTTAGGTTTTGTTCTATGGCTGCAGGGAAGTAGTATGTGTTTGTGTTTTAGAAGAATGGTGGTTCTCGATTCTGTTTTTTGTTTTAATTTTCATACAATTATGCAAATTGTAGACAGCGGTAAAGACTGAAGTTTTCTTCAGAAACTACCTTAAATTTTAACAGCTAAATATTTATTATTCCATTGAGATATTATAAATAAACGAAATCTAAAAATTGTATTATAGATTAAAACTGTTTGGGTCATTCAAAGCATTGAAAAAAGAAACTAAATTGAAGCTTTTATTTTGATTTTTTTATTTTTATTTTGTATTGTTATAATTATTGTGGGATAGACAACACAGCATTCTAGTCATATTTTAATGTAATTCTTGAGAGAAATATTTTTGATGCTGCAATTGGTGCTTCCGTCTTTGCCACTGGAAAGTAAATATTTTGTGTTCCTTGATGATGAAATAAAATAATGTCACCAACACTTCCTATATACCTGATTATAAAATTAGTCAGCAAAGGTATTATTTAGGAATTGATAAATACATACCTACTACATAAATACATAAACAGTCATCCAATATATGTGCCTGAAACTTAAAATTGTCATATGTTTTAGTATTATTAATTGTATCATTTTGTTGTTCTCTTCATCAGTGAGTTACTGAAAGTGTAATTTAATATATTATTCCATCACTTTTAAAACCTGTAATTATTATTATTATTATTATTATTTATTGTTTTTATAAAATGCTTGCTTTTATCTTGCTGAATTCAACCAAGTGTAAGCAGTTATTTAGAGTCTGTCATCTTCATTTTGTCTTTCATTTTTGACCAATTTTAAGAATAATGATGCTACTCATGAATGAAATTCATATTTTATTAAACTACAGAAGCCACTTTATTTTTACTCATTTAAAAAAAGAATTATGTAGTTAAAAGATATAATTGATTACTGTATAATGTAAATTTTCATAGTTCATTATTTCTTTTTTTTTTTTATGTTGTTCATTTTTTTCTATTATATATTTTTGGTTGAACATTTTTATTATCAGAATCATGTTTAATAAGTTGACTTTATTTTTTTCTTGTTTACATTCTTAAAGTAGATTGGTATTTTCTTTTTTTTCAAAAGCCATTTGCTTATTTTGCTTCTTTTCCTTCTTTTCCTTCTCTGGGTCTTCTCCTTCCCACATCTTTTTCAGTTTTATTTTTATTTAATTTTTTTTTTTTTTTTTGCATAATTAACATTGAGTAGTCTTTAAGTTATATTAAAAGAAAAAAAAAATCGCATGTATAGAAACTCAACTTTCGTGTAAATAATGAATTTCGTATATTTTTGTTCAAATAAATCTTTTAGATGTTTTGACATCTTTTTTTAATGTTTTAATCTGCTTGCTTGAATTGTGATTTGTTTGATTTCAAATTACAAACTGTGCATTGTTTCTATACTGAAGTGGCCAAAGTCATGGGAGCGTTGTATGCAATTTTTCAGGTTGTCACTTGCATCGCATAAAAGGTGTATAAATTGGCGGAGCGGTATCAGTATTGGCAATTCGGCTATTAGCAGTTCTCTGAAACTTCTTGGAGCTAGGTGCATAGGACATTCCATTCAAGAAGTGGTGCGGGCATTCAACATTCCTCGATCCACAGTATCAGGGTGTACAGAGAATACCTCCTTCCAGGCATTACCTCTCACCATGGAAAGCGCAGTAGGCAACTACAGCACGCCATCGGAGGCTCCACCTCACTTGAGCTCGTGAAGATATTCATTGGTTCTTAGGTGACACAAGCTTGGTCCGATGAGTCACCATTCAAGTTGGTGCGAGCTGATGGTAGGGTTCAAGTGTTCCACGGATGCCATGAGGCCATGGGCCCAAGTTGCCAGGAAGGCACTGTGCAAGCTGGTGATTGGCTCCATGCATGATGTGTAGGGCATGTTAAACTGGCACAGTGCTATACAGGGTGTATCTAAACCCCTGTCACAAACTTCTGGTGGTGATTCCCCACAGTGAGATGAAAACAAAAGTACATATAAACATGGTTCGGATAACGAACGGTTTGAGATTTTCGCAGTTAAAAGTGTAGTTTCAGCAGCTGGTTTTTCTACTCTGGATGGCAGGTGACATGCGTAGAAGCTACAAAAAAATTCTTGAAATAACAGAATATTGGTTATTGACAATGTTTTCAGCGCCGCAAGAGACAGCCCAGGGACCCTTGAACGAGTACGCCAGTCGATGTTTCGTCGCCTCAATGTGTGTTGCATCCCACGGTCGTCATTTTGAACATTTGTTGTAGCTTCTCCGCATGTCACCTGCCATCCAGAGTAGCAAAACCAGCCGCTGAAATTAAAAGATGCTTATGAGCATTTCTCGGTGCTATATAGGGTTTCTGTTCGACCTGGTAGTTCTTACATAAGTTCGCCATCACATCATCGCGCTTCAATTGTGTCAAATTCGCATTCCCACATGACTTTAAAAGTGCAGACAAAGAAGCTCCTGTTTGAGAAAAGCGAATCTTTCCAAAGTACGCTGAAAATTTTCAGCATTGGTGAGGTTGATTCGATGCTACGGGTCTGAGCGATCGTGCATTTGGGGCACGAATGAAAATATCCGAAGAATTGGTAAACAATCTTACGAATGTCATCCCACTCCGTCCAAATAATAGGTCCCGACACGCCGTTCAGAGCCATTTGCAGCTGAATGGATACGTTAATTTCGATGCTGCGATTGTTCCCAAGGCAACCGTTTTAATGCTTACACGCTCTGACGTGAACGACTCACATATCCACCAGAGGGGAGAATTCCCATATGTAAAAGCCTGCAATTGTTACATCATTACCTGTAAACAAAATTATGATGCCTGATATTTTCTGATAACCTTCTCTAAGGGGTATTACATCACTGACGCAATACTCTTTTAACGAGAGAAAAAAATGAATTAAAACCTGAAGAGAAAAAACCACAATGGTGGTGGGGAGGGACAAAAGAGAGACAGGCACGAGTAAAGAAGGGTGGTGGCCACAAGAGAGAGGGAAACGGAATGTAAACAAACAGTTGTGGGGAGGGAGGGGCTGAGAAGAAGAAACAACAAGCAACCCCAACGGTGATTCTCTGCAACACCCCGGCATCGAGACAAGATTGAAGTGATCGCATTTTTTTAATTAATAAGAAATCAAATCTTAATATATTAAACGAAACACTTGGATTAAATTAAAAGCTCTAAATTTAAAAAAAAAACCTTCATAATTCGCCCACCAACTCTGAAAAATTACCTGAAGCCTAACACAACTATTGTCCATCACCTCTCTACCCATTAAAATAATAATAAAAATAAATAAATAAATAAAAAAAACTGCGACCACCTCTACTGGTAAAATTGGAAAACCAAAATTAATAATTAAAAATTCATAATTTTTATTATGACGTCATCATATTAAAATTAATAACCGTAATTAATTACGTCATAATTCATTAGCGGGGGCAATTAAGTAATCAGTTCCTTTGTTTAGGAAACTTGAGGTCTTTTGCTACTAACGTATACAGGATTTCACATCTTCAGTAATGTGTAGAAATTTAATCCGACGGCTTATACATTATACAAGGGACAATCTTTTATTGTGACAATCCTGGAATTATGGATCTACAATTTTTGCTTGGATTTAACGAGCAGTGATTTTTTTTTTCCCCCAAGCAAGCGCTACTCTGACGATGGCATTTTCATCTCCTGCAGAGTCAACAGTAAATTTTTCCAATTTGATGTCAGCACTCCGTTCAAACAGCAACATTACGTCAAATGACCAATGGAAAAGAATAAAATGACCTTATGGGTGAAACCTGTTGCAACTCCAAGCAGACCTGCTAAATTTCCCAGCACAATATTGAGCATGGTACCTTATATCTCATACTAACAATGTAAGTCTGCATAGTAATTCTTGGACTATTTACCTACCCCTTCGAAATGAAAATGAAGGTAGAATGATAAAGCATTACAAATTTTTATAATCTGGATGACGCGTTTCTAAGTGAAGTATATTGACAAATCCAAGCAGTCAGGCCGCTACCAAGACTAGACCAAACCAGCCATTGATCTGACGACAAACCTTATCGATTTGGCTTTGCAACCATATCTATTTAAGAGTTCAGTTATGCTTATTAAAAGGATTGGTATAAGATGCGTCAGTTTCATTAAAAAAGGGAAATGACCCAGAAAGTTTTGTAAAGACATTATACAATTGCAATAGATCCAGTATGGTATAAATAAATTTATGAATATTGTGGTGTGCATTAAGTAATAAGTTTTTTTTATATTCTATATACAGGCATTTTTATACTTTCCAACTCAAAACTAAGTATCAGTCAACCGCAAATGAATTAGCAACTTCAGTCACAGAAGCGTACACCAATAACACTGTCCAACAACAAAAAAATTATTGATGAAGATTAATAAATGAAAGGTCTTACGAGGATTTTTTCACGCCAAACCTCAGATGATATTATTGATGAAAAAAAAACAAAAAAATTACTGAACAGAGAAGCACCGTTTCTAAGGTACTTTTTTGCGTAGATTACAAAAATGACGCTCATTTTTGCCTATCAGGTCTCAATTTTTCGTAAATCGTGATTGAAATTTTTATATTTTTATGTAAATTTGACACTTACACGTAAGTTTCAAAATTACTTAATATATTTTAAAATATTTAAATATAATACTTAAATAAATGAAAATGCCTAGAGGAACTTGTAAAAACAATCCAGATAATTTTTGTTATATTTGTGGATGTGTACAACAAAGGTTTATAAGCGAAACCATTTATAAGGTTTTCATTTAAAATCATTTTAATTAATTAAGTGAAACTATAGTGTTTGGTCTAAAATGTCTTAATTTACAGAAATTAGAAAATGTTAATATGCGATTTACCAAAAATTGAGACCCGATAGAGAAAAACGGTTTGCAGATTCGTAATCAGCGCACCCAAATTACCAAAAGTCAACTACTCTTCGCCTAGTAATTTTTGGAAAGTTAAAAATTGTTGGACAGTGTAATTTACCTTTTGTGAATCTAAAATCTAAGGATATCTGCATATCCAAAAGCGCGCGAGTAATCGTTGGTGGATTGGTAGGGGTAGGCCCGTAGCATGGCTCCTTAGATCTCCAGACCTCTCCTCACTCTCCTCGTTTTTTCCCCTCTGGGAACAGCTAAAGGTAATTATCTACCAAGAATTGCCGATAATGAGGACTGAACAAGGGCATGCGCTAGGCAAACGCAGTCAGAGGTTCCTCTCGGTCTGTAATGACGTGAGGACAAGAGTGCGCAAAATGCCAGCAGCAAAATGGATGGACAATTTCTTCATTCAGAATGTGTTCTGCTAGTAATATTGACTCATGTTAGGGCAGATCAGTCAGCACGTTTTCCAGAAGTCAACATAAACTATCCCGTTCAGGTTGATCATCTACCTCACAGATCTTGTGAGGATTTTCCTGGCCCAGTAATGTCCATTATGGATGTTTACATTCCTATTGCGTTTAAACGTGGCTTCGTCAACAGTACCGATAAACAGAACTTTTGTGCTGGTTTCTAAACCACTGAAAAAAATCCAGGCTTCTCTGGTAGCCACACCTATCAAGCGCCTGGTGGATATGAATGTGGAAGGAGTGGAAATTGTTGCTATTGAGATCTGCCATTTATTTATTTGGCTTATTTTAGAGTCACGAGAGAGCCGTCTCTGGGAGACAAGCGGATCCTGTCGCATGGCAGCCAGAACATCTTCGGCTCTCTCACCTCGCATTCGTCTTTAGATCACAGAATCCGGGTTGTGGTTGGGCTGCACCTAACCTGTGTGCCTCACACCTACCGCAAGCCGTTGAAAAACCATTCTGAAGTGACATGTACGTTTAGGATGTCGAAGCACTAGGACATCGAACTACCGAGAAAATAGCCTGGTACGGGTAAGCACCCTGCGTAGTAAAATGCAATGATCAGGCTTCTGTCATAAGATAGCGTCACCAGATTAATCTCTTTTCTTTAGGGGTGCTATGTCTATTAAATTGGCATCTCAGTGCATATACAGTATTAACGTTTTCAAACATGTTTGGCATATATTATGTTATTCGGGAGAATGCAGGGGCTCAAACGCAGGGACTGCCCCAGGCAGCTTAATATCTAGCTACGCCATTGAACAAAACACACTAAGTTTTAACTCAAACGGTCATGTGAAAGACATTAGTGTTATAGCAAGCATCCCACCTCATTAATTTCCTTCCAAATGGCGTTACAGCATGTCTAGCGTCACTTGCGTAACTGCGGCGGTGATTGCTTTGGTTTTTCAGTTCAGCAAAATGACAGGTAAGGTGAATGAAACAACAAGATCTTTAACGAAATTCCCTAAAAAATATCCAGCGGGGCCAGATTTGGGGGCCGAGGTGACCATTTTCCTATCGCTGCTCGACCAATTAACCTATTAAGGAAAGTCATATCGAGCCTCGATAATTAACGGTTAATTCGTTCCATCTTGAAGAGTCCTTCATGATCTTTCCTGAAGTATATTGAGTTTTATAATTACTTAATTACAATGTCTATAATCGTCGCGTTTCTCTGAAATACAGTGTGGCCCCAAAAAATCTTACTTTGAGAGCTGATAATGGCTTTATTAATGAACAGATTCTAATGATAGTGTAACATGTTCATATTTTCTCCGTTTTCGCTATCTGGTGCTGTCGTGGTCAGTCCATCGTTCATCGAAGAAAGACAGGCAGAATTTATCTCAGCTGGCAATGTCAGTTTGATAATCCATCAAAGATGGAATTTTCCTTGGCGAAACAATATCAGTCTTCCTATTTACGGGGTTCTTTCTTATTAGCCGTCCTACCAGTCTTTCTTAAAACTTATGTAGAAAGGTGGTCGAGTGAATTCCCTAAGTATATTAATGTCTCCCCTTATATAACACTGCAATTCGATTTCGAAAAGTGCTTAATAACCTGATTGAATCCCCTCCTCTAGAGAACAATTTCTAGAATAGCACTAAAACTTGACTCGAGAAATAGAGTGGATAGCAGGCTTATTAATAGGTACATGATTAGCGGTATTCCTCGCCCATGTCTATGTATTTTTACCATCGTTCCAGCAGTATCCGTATTGCCGCAGCTAATCATTCTTAGGAGGTACTCCAACACAACTTCTGGATAGCCGCCTGAATGTCAGCGGGAAAAGTTACGTTTCGATCGCAGAGGGATCGAAATGAGAAAATTAGAAGCGACAAAGTTTTTAATAAAAAAAAAAAACAGATGAAGAGATACAGAGAAGCCGACCCCTCGAAGAATGGAGAAGAGCGGACGAGCTCAAGTTGGAGAGAAAAGAGAAGACGGGGAAGGAAGGTGTAGAGCGAAGGAAAAGGGGATGACAGAGTGGAACAAGAGATCGACCAGTAAGGTTGAGATAAGGAAGAGCTCTCAAGAGGAGTTAAAAAGAAAGAATGAACATAGGAAAAGAATATGGAGAAGGCGTTGGATAAAGAAAAAGGATATTGAGAAGCCCGAGAATCCTGAGAGGAAAGAAAGCGTAGGCTTGCGTGAGAAGAGCTTTTCGAATTGGTGCAGCTCCCGACGACGAGGAAGCACAGAAGCTAAGAGCAATGGATTACGTGAGAGTCCCCGGCTTGAGCAAGACTATTTGATTTTTGGCACCGAAACGAACGCCGAACTCGCCAGCAACGTAGAGGACGTCGCTACGGAACCAGCTTATGCGCGGTGCGCGTCTTGCGTAAGGCAATACTCAATCTCTGCTAACAGTAAGTGAATAGAATAGACATTAGTGACATTGAGTTATCTGAGTGCTAGCGATTAAGTCTCTTCTTTGGGAAATACAATTCTCTCGTTATCAGTTCGTTATAGAGAAGTGTACCGGCTCCGCAGCCAATGTACAGTAATGCTAATACGTATGTTAATAATGTGTGTGCTTATTTTTTCATGAATTATCCTCAACGTGTGAACACCTACAGCGGCAGATTTAACCCCTCTTACATTGTGGAGTATCGACAACGTTCCGGAGTTTACGGGCCCTCGAATTGTGACACGTATCCAAGATTCTACTGCAAACCTCGTAGGACGAACGTCCGAAGCAGTCGACTACCTAACAAACAGTAAGCTTTATATAACGATTAAGCTTAGTAAATAGAAGTCTGTTTCATCGTGACTTTGTTACTCCTGCTCTATTTAAGTTATATACTTTCAACAATGTAGTGCTCAAATTTAAAGCTGATTGCCCTTCTTTTATCTCTCCGAGCAGATCGGAGCTCCCCACTCTCCCCATAGTTGGGCATGGACCGTTCCTGGTTTGTGAAGAAAGAAGATTAAGAAGCACCTCGATCTCTTCATATATTGAGTTCTTTAATTATGGATTCCCGATATTTTGTAGTCTGAATATTAATTGCATACCTGCAACTTTACATGGATACGAGTGACATCTCATTTAATAGATCATTGGATCTTTATGTAGAAATTTAATATTATCATTAAACTTTTGTTATATTTGTTTAAATACGTCTACCCCAGGGGGGGGTGAAACTCATAGCTTTTTTTGTCAAACTAAGATGGCGGCGCTATGAAGACTGCTTGCTAATGTTTTCTGCATTTTGGCGTTTTAATGACAAAATTATAAATATAAATGATAAATAAAATAAAATATTTATGATGGAATTTGATAAAAATTCATTAAATAAATAAAAAATAGCTAAAATTTAATTAAAATATAAAATAAAATAAGAATAGATTAATTAAATGATAAACATATGCAATAAATAAAACCAAATAAAATAAAGTTAATAATTAATTAATTAAATAAACTTTGCTAAATGAATAAAAAAAAGTAAAATAGTTAAATGCACAAATTAATAAAAAAAAATCAGTAAAATAACATTTAAATTTAATCAGTGCTTTGAAGACATTGTTACAACATGCCTCAGCGAAAATAAAATTAATTTCACGTATTGCTAAATCGGAAATATCTTATCTTTTTTTTTTATATATATAATTTATTTTACCACTTTGTAGAATCACCTTTTGCCGTAATAACAGTCCCAATTTTTTGGGGCGATGATATTAGTAAGATCAGGGCAAAGTTCCTGTGTAATATATTTCTAGCACTTTGGATGCATTCAGTGAGATCTTTTTTGTCCTTTGTCAACGGTTTCTGTATTCTATTTATCATCATTGCCCATAGATTTTCGATTAGATTCATGGCAAACTTCCTGGCCATTTCAGGACACTTATATTTTAATTAAATTTTTGCCATAGCCTGTTCCAGATTTAGGTCACCTGACAGTCTGGTCATCTTTCAGCCAGAAGAAAAGACAAAAAACATTGTATACAAAGAGGTTCTTAGTATACATGAGGAAAAAGTACCAATCATGAAGCTTTATAAGCTGGTACACTATCCTGTTTGAAAAGAACATCTTCAGATGAACAGATCTTCTCAATAATTGAATGACAAAGAATTCCATCATTTCTGTATAAACACTTTCTGTATTAAAAAAAAATCAATTCACCAACACTTTGACTATTAAAACAACCCCCATAAATCATATGGTTTTAAAGGGTGTTTTACTTCTCAGTTGACAGTTGAAGGCAGAAAAACATTTACAAGAAATCTATCCAATTATTTATTGGAAATCACTATATCGTTCTCAATAGCTGAATTGTACTTGCAACTATCATAATTAAATATGTAAAAATGAGAATAGAACAGTATTTAAAAATGTTAAACAAACAATATGCAAACAAAAAATTAAAATATGCCAAAAGAGTTTGAAATTATCTTAATAAAAGAAATAATGACTTCACAAAAGGGAATTTTTTTGTGTACATATCTAAACCCTTTGTTTATTGGATGAATAAATTTCAAATTTCAAAAATTTCGAACAATTAAGTTGTTTTCTACAACAGTTAATTTTCTACTTTAACTTATTATTCGTTTGTCCTCCTAAAATTACTAAAAATAAAAGAAAATATTTAAAAAACTTTTTTATATATTTACCCCCCTTCATCCATTCTTGTTTTTACTTTAAAAAAAAAGTATTCCTTTTTGGTTTAAAATGTGAAATAAAAAGTTAAAATAAGAATTCATAAAATTAAAAAAAGACAAAGATGTAGCAGGGCATAATTTTTTTTCATTTTAAAATTTACAAGGTATTATTATTATTATTGAAAGAGTGAAAGAAGAATAGTGTGAAAATTAAAATATAATATGAAACGCGCGCTCTATTTAAGGACACTGAACGTTGGAAATGCCATATTAAGCAAGAACGTCGTCTGCTTATTCTTCATGTGAATCGAAGCGCCGCCCTGGCGAGCACTTGATCCCAAGTCCCTTGATTTAGCATTGAGTTTCCACCTCTGGTATATCTATCTCTATGGTCTACCCTCTTTACTCTGCTGTCACTATTTCTCGCCAATCACAACAACTTACGCCGCACTACTTTTCTATGTGACGTCACATCAGGGCGTGAAAAGGTTGCGTAACTGTTCCAATACACTCAAGTTGCTCTGAAACGCACTATAGGCATCATAATCACGTGACACTGAAGCTCTTCTTTGGAGAAGTTCTCACCGTTCACCGCGGACCGCCTCTTTCATTGCCTCGAACAGAGCGTATTTGCCAGGCGCAACATCCGGAAAATATGGAGCATCAGGTAGCACTCTAGAACCTCCAGAGTAAACTGAGTGGCGACTGACATATGGCCGTAGATTATCATGTTATTGCGACATGGCAGTTAATCTCATGTGGAAGTTCGAAGCAATCATTTCTTCCCATCAAAAGAAACAAAATTTTACGATTTCTTATTAATGCAAGCAGCAATAGTAGTTTTAGGTGAACAACATATTTCAGTTTAGTGTGAAACTGCCAGATACAGATTCGGATGGTTCCCTTGTTAGACGTAAGGACAGTCGAAGTTCATTTGGCAGAGAATTCCACAATACTATTATGGAAAATATTTAGACAAGAATCTGGAAAAAATAAATGGCATTCTATATTTAATTATCGGTAATTGAAAGACTTCATTAGGGATTAGTTAACAAAAGAGGCTGGGTGTTCTGATAATCGGAGTGTATTGGCTACTTCTACGTAGAATCAAACCAATTTATTGTATTGTAGCAAATGTCGGAAGCTTTAATTAGAAACGACTGAAACAAATGTAAATTTGGTTTAATCCGTTTTTATGCAAATAGTTTGAAGCCACGCGATTCAAGCATGTTGATGAGTCTAATCATACAGTAGGACTGATCGGTATGGACTTATACGAGTTCGAAAAGGGCCTCATCGTTAGTGCTGGAGCCACGATTGAAACAACGAAGCAGCTAATTGGATTCTCGAAAGGGCGATATCCAGAGCATTTAACGGTTGAAAAATTGATTCACAGTCTTGGTCTAAAAGGGATAACTGTGGTTCAAAGACAATCATTCATGAACGAGACAGCATTTAAAGTGCCAGGATTTAAGAAAATTAGAGCATTTTAAAAAGTTTTTCTCTACCTATCCCTACTTATTGAGTTTTTCCCTACCTATCCCTACAGTGAACTATTCCATTTCACCTTACAGTGTGGCAACTCTAATAGGGAACGCTAATGGATCCAAATATTGAGTTGGAAAAGTTTCCGCACAACCACTCTAAATACGAATCCGTGGCGATGGAGGTATATGTAAAAAGCACATACATTGACGTCTAATCGAATCGTTGTTTCTTTGCAGAGCTGGAGACACTATCCACATTTTGAAAGATGGGAAAGGCCGCTCTGCGTAAAAGAAGCTCATGTTTTGTATCTGGTGGGATGCGAGGGACGTGATTCACTGGGAAATGTCGCCACGCAATCAGACCATCAATGCCCACGATTGATATACTGTGAACTACTGCAACGTGTGGCAGACGCAATTGCAGAAAAACTTCCAGAAATGACTGATGTCATCTGTCTTCACAACAACGAGCGACCACACGTTGCAAATGCGACCCGTCAAAAACTTCTGGAGCTGGAGTGGGAAATCTCTCTCACCCACCATACTCGGCCGACCTTGCGCCTACAGACCTTACTTCTTCGATGATCTACCCCGTCATTGGCAGCAGATGTTCGACAGCAATGGTGAATACATTGCAGATTGATATGTGCCTTTAGCCGCATTGTTTTCGTGTATTACGTCATTAATAAACATTGTGCGGGAGCTTTCTTTCCAATTCAATATAAAGCGAAAAATTTGGCCGTTATGAATTCACAATGTTTTTCTCCCATTTGCAACTTCCTGATGCAATCATACAAAAAAATACACCCTTAAAAGTTGAAAACCATCCGAAAGAAATGGGTTCCAGAGTTTACATCAGTTTAAAATGCATTTTCGTTTTCGCATGTGGTTTGTCGCCTTGTTCGGTGACAAAAATGCGCAAACGCTAGCTCATTACTCCGACGAATCCAGCCTGAAGATAGGATCAAAAGAATTAACTCTGGGTCACACTCCGAACGAATAAAGGAACGGATTCAAAGTCCCATGAAGCAATGGATTCAGCATGCCTTATCAAAACAACTCCAGAGTCTGGTAGCGGTCTCATGGTATGTAGCTTTTTGTAATGATATGGGACTAGTCTCCTGATATTCGTGGAAGATCGGTTGCGCTCCACGGACTAACTGAACATTGTTGCCAACCAAGTCCTCCTCCATGTGACAGCTTCTTCAGGGACGACATGCTACCTTTCATCGCCGGGTGGTTCACCACTGGTTCTGAACAGAAGATGTTGGGGACATTTTGGAATGACAGCAAAATCCTCTTTCAACAAATCTGCAGAACTAAAGAAATGTCTGGTGAATACCTGGTCTTCCATTGATATACAACATAAGTGCTTGAACACCTTATTGATTCTATGCCAACCTGCATGCTTGCTGTAATTCGAACCAAAGAGTCCAATAAATATATAGGCAGATATTTATATTTTCGCATAAGGTGGTCGATTTCGCCAGTCTTGTTTTTAAAATCGTTACGTATATAGGGATTAATGCTATTCAGATTCAACGTATATTGCTGAGCTGATCCAAAACGACTCTAGTATAATAAAAGATAGCAATGATGGTAGATGAAATAATACAGAGTAAGTCAAAATGATGGACCCGTTTTCAGAAGTTTATTCTGTGAAATCTAATGAACTCGCTGCTAGAAAGTGAAAACATTGCGTGGCAAGGTTAACTTTCAGTTTAATTTCCACTTTCTAGCAGCTCACGATTAAGGAAAATAGTGTTGACTGGAGAACAGAGTTCGTTCTGTTTGGATGACTATCACTTAAACAACTCTGTGATTAAACTAACGACGAGAAACCACAAATCCACAATAATCATTTTTTGAGGCATTTTGAAGATTTACTTTTAGTAGCACATGGCTCACAATACCATATGTTCATTAGATTCCACAGAATAAACTTCTGAAATCGAGTCTATCATTTTGGCTTAGCCTATATAACTAAGTTCTTGATACGTCCATAAGCTACAGGGTGTTTCTAAATTATCTCCCATATTATATATGTTTATTTCTCAAAAACTATTACAGATTTTAACGTGATTTTTTTTATTCACAACAAAACTCAAAAAGTTTCTTAGCCTGCCTTAATAAATTTCAGTGTGCCCCCCATTCAATGTATGGTCCCAATCTAAAATGAAGTAATGATTGGCACACTAGGATTTTGGATAGGTATATGTTAAATTTGTTTTTGAGTAAACTTTGTTTAGGGCCCCATAAAAGCTGACTTGTCCAGGGCCCAAAATTTTCTCACTACGGCGCTGCCCCCATTTATGCCGGAAGGACGTCAAAGCGAAACTCGATTTCCTCCCATGTTCGGACTAGCATTTCGAGGGTGATTTCAGCGATTGTTTCAATGATTCTGTTCTTGAGACTTTCAATGTCATCAACGTTGGTCTTGTACACTGTCTTTCACATATCCCCAGAAGAAAAATCCCGAGGGTTCGCATCGGGTGAGCGAGGGAGCCAATGGATTGGCTTATCCCTTCTTGGAAAGTTCGAATCGAGGCATTGCCTAACTTGCGGAGGTGCTCCATCTTGTTGGTAGACTATGTTGGGCTGCAGTTCTTCCACCTGTGGAATCAGGTAGTTCTCTAGCATATCTAGGTAGGTTGCAGCGGTAATGGTGTCTTCAGCGAAAAAGAAAGGTCCGCAGCAAAATGCTAGCCCGAACATGGGAGGAAATCGAGTTTCGCTTTGACGTCCTTCACGCCATAAATGGGAGGCTCATTGGAATTTATTAAGGCATGCTAAGAAACTTTTTGAGTTTTTCTTTGTGAATCTGTAATAGTTTTGAGTAATAAACACGTATAATACGGGAGATAATTTAGAAACTCCCTATATAATGCTGCGCATTAAAACGAAGCCATGAATCGATGCCATAGCCCCTTAGATAGTAATGGGGGCTATGGTATATAACCCCGCATTTACTATCTAGGGGGCTATGGTATAGCTCAAAAAGTTTAGGGTTTTAGGTGTAGCTTTTGTTTTTTTATATAAATAATTTCTTGGTCTTATTTTGAAAGTTTGATGGATGTCACGTAGTTTTAAAAATATTATATTAAAAATTTTAAATTGAACCTCCTAAGTCACATGAGAAGTGTAAATGAAATAATTGGGGGTGGAAAGAAACCGCATTTCATCGTGACATCTACTTCTCTGCAATTAGTTTGTCTCTTTTCCATTCGTCTTTCCGTCCTCGAAATTGCGCTTCTTAATTTTGAATCAACAAAATTTTCTCTTTGGTTAAGTAAGACTTTTGAAAAAGCACCTATTGGTTCGTTATTTCAAATTATCCTAAAAAGGAGAGGCAGCTGATTGTTATACTCCGTTGAACAAAAATCAACCAAATACACTCTCATTAAAAAAGGAAAAAATAATTCCATAGGAGTTCACAAATAAGAAAAACGAATTTATTCATAAAAGATACGGAGAACTGAATTGCGTCGCTGCTAAGTGCGTAAGAAAGAGAGCGGGAAGTCTAGCTTTTGCCGTAGACGGTCGTTGTCAAATGTTTGTTAATTGGCCGAGGATTGCGGGAGGATGGCCCGTGCCAAACGGCCGTCGGTGCTGTTCAGTCAACCTTTTCCTTCTTCCGACGGGAGAGCAGCACGCGTTTGCCTATTGTGCGTACTGCCACCTGCGCAGGTGCGCTCGAGCAGCACGAGGCGAAAGAGGCCAGTACGAAACACTAGGTGCCACCCCTCCCCCCCATCCACTCGGTATTCTAATAAATAGATGACGTTATTAAAGTAATGTATATTGAAAACAACAAAATATATCGAATTACTTTTAATTCGTGCCAATTTTGAACTGCATACTTTGAAATGATGTTAAAATTGGTATTTTCAAAAACTATCTCGTCTAATAAATAATAATATTTCCGCATGGTTATTTTTAAAAACTTTGTTTAATTTTAAATTTCGTTAAAATTTAGAAACTTGAAATAAATTATTAACGACAATTCAACACTCAGGGATCTGTAAATTGCTCCTCTACTGTTTCCATAAAGTAAGTCCAGCCAGACATGAAATTTCCTTTTACTATTTTCAATATTTAATGAATATGCAGTA
The DNA here is from genome assembly GCA_023313115.1 of Rhysida immarginata. Lineage (NCBI taxonomy): Eukaryota > Metazoa > Arthropoda > Chilopoda > Scolopendromorpha > Scolopendridae > Rhysida > Rhysida immarginata. The sequence goes on from JAHWFO010001074.1 coordinate 11,288,515, forward strand.
GTCTGAGGATGTAAATTCAGTTTTACCTTCAATATGTAAAAATAAGCGTAAACATGCTTAATTCTAAAAGAAAAACAACAACAAACAAACTGATTTTAACAGGGAAATCTTGGATGTAATGTATAATATTTAAGAACTCTTCCATGCTATAAGCTCGTTTGTTGATCGAATTAGCATTAAATTTATTTATTTATTCTTAATTTCCCTTTCTCTACCTATTTACAGAATGACCAGTTCAATTTATTTACGAAATATCTTGGACAAGTTAGTTCGTTCCAGTTTTGAAGCTTAAAACTCTTCTACCCGGAGAGGGGAGGAGGGAACGGTGAAATCCGTCCAATGGTGGAGCGGCTCGAGAGCGTTTTTCCGCACGGACGCTGTCACCCATCTCGGAGGCTGATGAGGCATCAGGCGAAAAGGTTTCCTCTCGCCCGTCTCCACCGATGAATGGTTCATTCTGTGGCACCGCCACCTGTGACTGCAACGCACTTGTTTCAACACGGACGTCTGCAACGAGCTACAAGTGTTTCTCGTGGGGGATGAGTGGCAACCATCTTCACAAAACAGAAGTTCCTAAAGGAAATCAACCGGGGTCTGTAAATACAACAATTGTTATAGTCCAGGTAAAAACATGTTCCGATAATATACATACATTTATAGATTTCTGTATAGAATCGGTATACCACACTGACTATGGAGATACAGATCTCGTATAGGAACGAGCGAATCTCACAGGTTGAAAAGCGGTTGGTATACGAGAAAACGCTCTTACTCACCAAAATCCTTCAGTCGGTACCTGAACTCAATATTTAGAAAAGGAAAACTGTATTTGTTATTTGTTTTTACTAAAATAGAAAGTACGAGTTTTTTTTTCCTCACCTTCATTGTAAGCGAAAATTGCTGCGTAGTTTTCGTCGACCTGTACGTGTATCTCTTACTTACGTCAGAGTCCACGTAGACTGCGTTCTTAATCTCTCAGTTTCATATTTAGGTTTTCTAAAATTTTGCCAAAATATCTCCAGCGAATCTTCAGCCTCACCCCCAACCCCCTTCCCAACACCTCTCCCCTCTCCACACCGGGGGGGGGGGGGGAATTAGACGTGTCTATAAAAAATACACTCTGAAATACCATATAAATTCAAGAAGGAAGACATATGTGTAGAATATGCTCCTCTCAAATAGTGAATTTTTTAAATTTAAATTTAGAAAAACAAAACTAATCATGTTACGATATTTAATTTCTTCAAATTTTTCGTTTCTTATGGCCTAAGCAGATTTTTGCCTGGGGCCTACGCACATGCTTTTAAGATAGATAAGATTTTATGTATCAAGATTAGGAGCAATAATTCAAAGTGAAGTCATTTGGTTAATTTGACTACTTAATATCGGAAAATCCGAATCAACGCGGCATGAACTATGCTGGCAGTCATGCTCTCCAAAACCGTTTAAAACAAGGTTGTAGAATTGGGAGACGATGAATCGTATATTTAAAATTGAATCAGAGTCGATTAAAAATTCGTAGACTCAGTTTTACAGAAACAACAAGGAACCAGTGTCAAAAGCCACGTATATTATTCATTTTTTTAGGATTTCAAAATAACGATATTATGCTCTATATTGGAAATAACAATGAAGTTACCCAATGGGAAAATTGCTCATCCAGCATTGCTGTTTAAATTATTATACAGAGTAGAAGTTTTGAAATATGTTATCACTCGCAAAACCGGCTAATAATGAGGTTTGAAACATATTGTACCAGATTAGAAGTATCATATCCTACAAAATAGCTTCCGTTTAATAAAATTGGGTGACGTTTTAAAATGCCTAATACCCTTCTTTTTATAACAACGAAATTATGATAAATTATATCATGCTCTGTGTATAAGAGCGTACTCGTGTTATTAGATTTCAGGGTATATTTGTTTCTTCGTTTGCTTTATTTTCTTGGTCTTGATTCTTCGAAGCCCTTCGATTTTCGATGAGTAATTTCTTGCCAAGAAATCTCTTAAGGCAAATGAAGTTTGTATTAGAGTTTAGAATTCTAACTAACACTTTTAGTCCACTGACAGATTTGTAAATACGTGTATGCTTATTGGAGTAATATGCTCCATTAGTGAATTACGTCCTATATGCTTGACTATATCAACGATGAGATTAGAAATACTGCAAGAAGAAATTATAAAGGTAAATACTACCTACTATAGATTGCGTATTCATTACACTGGTTTCAAGACCTTGGGAAATTAATTCTTGTTAGGGGGTTTGATTTCTTTTAGAACACAGGCCTATAAACCTTACAAATAACTTTCGTATTTGTTGAAAAATTTTTATATGAATTGAAGTAATTCATATCAATACCCAATCATAATGGTCAAGTTTATGATTGCTATATAAAATAAGCCCTTATCTTCAACATTGCCTCTTATGAAATGCAAGTTTGCTGGAGTAAACTGTTAGCTCGCGTTTGGTCATTAGCATCGAAAATGACAGATAGCATTCGATATCCCTTTCCAATTACTTTTTTGCGCTATTTTCTTATTTTATTTCATTCGGCATTCACTTCTAGATCAGTAAACAAGCTTATTCTTGAAATGTTCCATATTGGGGCTGATATACCTCTTCGAGTAAATCATTTTTTTAGGAACTGATTTTATCATTCCATTAAGTAGCTTCATCTAAATTTACATTAAAATACTTAGGCCACATTATTATCCACGCAACTGCATGCGTGTTTTTTCTCCTTTCGAACAATTTCATGTCGATTTGGTCGATCTGACCAGTCTGTGATATAAATTTCTTCTGACTTGCACTGATGTTTTCTCTTGATTTGTAAAGGTTATCCCACTAAAAACGAAGACGGGGTTGCAAAACCGTCCTAATATTCTTTGTTGATTTTTAAACTTCTTCTAACAAATAAATATAAGAAAAATTTCACAATCTGCGAGGAACGGCTTCTCTCGTCTTTGTGCTCTGTGCTATTGAATTACCATTTCTATTTAAGAGCTCGACACTTTGCCACTGTCTTAACAGTCAATGATATAGTGCCAATGTTTTCCTTCATCTATTCATAATTGATGAGGCGATTGATAAATTTATAATCCAGATATTTTCATTTCAAAGATATAACCCAGATATTTAAAGCAAACTTAATTTTGAATAATGCACTTTAGACTATTGCCAGGTGCATAGATTAAGTTGTTACATTTATATGTCTTAATGAACCAAATAATGGGAATAATAAAAGTAACAAAATCTGCTAAATGCCTAAATTTTATTAACTATGTGTCTGAAATTTTTATTTCTCACGATAGCATTACAAATATTGAAGGGTTACTGCTATAACACTAGAAGATCTTATTTGAGTTATACAACTTGTGAATAGAAGAATTTTTTTGATATCACTTCTTTAAAAGTGAGATGAGTTTGAGAAGAATTGGCACAGAATCATATTCAGTTCTATGGTCTAAGATGAGTTTAAATTATCATCGATATCTATTTATTAGATCAGTGATGGCCAATTACTTTAAACCATGGGGCCTCATCATAGTACTTTCTATTTGGCGCGGGCCGTAGTTTCACATAATACTTTACGCTTATACCAGTGGCTCATAGGCGCCGAATTTCGGGGGGGGGGGGTGACCCGTCTCCCCCCCCCCTCCAATTTTGCAGTATCTATGTTATTATCTTATTTTGGCCATTCTTCTGGATGAGTTGTCCCTCCAGCATTTCCTGAAGTTGGCGCCTATGCAGTGGCTTATAGGGAGTGCAAGTGACTACGTCACAGCTGACGTCATTTGCGCGATGAACGGGCCGAGAGCCTAGGAAATGGGATCGCTGGTTCCAAACATTGGAACCACGCAATATACGTACTAGTAACGTTGAAACGGGCGGCCAGTAAAAATGACATATCTTAAATTATCATGTTAATTTGTGTAATTTATATTATTATTAAGACATTTAATACCATTATGTAATTTATACATTAATATTAGAACGCTTTTTAATCACTTTACAAAAGAATGCCATCGTTCGCGGATCTTTCTTTCTTTGGGAAAGCGATAGAAGTCTATATCGCTGTTTTGGCTCCTTCTTGAGCAGTGACGAACGAAACAATTTCACATCTTAAATGTGTTATAAACACTGGGCTTATACAAAGCGATTTTATTCCATCCCTACGTTGGAACCATGTTAAATCCCGAAGCGAGAAGACTTGTTTGGAACCAAATCGAGTCACGTGACTGAAGAAATCCCAGGACTGACGTCACACTTACACTCCCTATAGCATACTGCTATATAGTACAGTATATTATACGTTCATAACACTGACCCCACAGGTCTACAAATTGTTAACAAGGCTCTGTCCTTTCACCATTACTATTTAACCTCTTTATCAACGACTTAGCTACAATACTAGCCTCTTCAAACTTAATCTTACATGCCGATGACGCAACCTTGCCGTTTGCCGATTCTAATACTGCAACTCTTTCCACTAATATTTATCAAGCTTTATCTATCTTAAGCAACTGGAACTCAGCTAACTCGCTTGCCCTAAACTTTAACAAAACAAACTACATGCTATTTTTCCAACGAAATAAGCTAGATGTTCCTACCGACTTGCCTATTTACTATAACTCACACATATTACTAGCCACGAATACTTTTAAATACTTAGGATTCCATTTAACGCATGATCTTACTTGGGATTTACATACTAATACTCTATTAACAACACTTTTATATAATAAAAGACAGGGAATGATATCTCATCTTCGCTTTCTTCCCCCCTATATACGAGGGTTGGGGCATAAGTCATGGCAACTATGTTTTTTCTTGTAGATATGTGAACGGATCACAAACGTATATGTGTCGTGTGGAAGTTCTGCAGGCATAATGTGAATGTAGAGCAACAGATGGCTCTGTGATAGCTGGTAGTAGCGCAGCAAGGACTGTGAAATTAGTCAGTTGGTGAGTGTCGTGCGAGATGGAAGTAACCCGTGTTGAGCAGCGCGCTTACATCAAAATAGCCGTTCTCCGAGGGAGAAATGCGATGGAATGTCACAGTGAATTAGTGGAAGCCCTTGGGAATAATGCCCTACCATACCGTACAGTAGCACGGTGGGTAGGAAAGTTTCAGCAAGGACGTGTGTCAACCAGTGATGAGCAACCGTGAAGGCCATATTGCCCTGTATACTACCGTAATAAATGTGTGTGGTACGTTATTTCAGTGCTATTCATTGTCCACACATGTACTTAACACCTTGTCCTTTCGTCTGTATATGTCACATTTTCCAACCGGACTGGTATCTTCAAGAAAAAAAATAGTTGCCATGACTTTTGCCCCAACCTTCGTACTAATCCTTCTTTATAACTCCCTAATACACTCGGCCCAATTTTGGGGATCCACCACGAACTCAAATCTCTTACGCCTTTATCGCTTGCAAAAATGGTTTCTAAGCACTCTGCTTAACATCCGATTGCCTAACTCTGTTTCCTATTATTTCGAACTCCTAGGCATTCCAACCATCTATCAAATTTATATTATTCAACTTTGCTCGTTCGTCTACAAAATTATTAACCTTCAATTAATTCTTTCTACTCCTTTTGAAATATCTTATTCACTCCTATCCCACCCGATTAGACTTCCTTTTACCAGAAATAATTACCAACGCCGTTGCGTCTCTTTTAAATGCGTTAAATGGTGAGAAATTTACTTGAACATATCCGCTCATCTCCCACAAGTGGAACTTTTAAAAAATTATTAAAAAATTCGCTTCTATCTAATAAAGTACTTACTAACCTCCTCTAATACTTTTCACTATTTATAACATCTCTTTATATAACCCATTTTTTAAAATGATTTTTAATATTATATACATTTTCCTGCTGGAAACCTAACTACTAACCCTTCATCCATTTTAACTCCAGCATGAATTTCCATAAAAATTACCGTTTTGTCAGTTTTATTAAAAGGAAATAGAATTCCAAACCTATGTTATAATTTAAAACTCAATATCTGTAATTCAATATCCCTTACGGAGACCTCACACGTCGGCCAGCCAGCCATACCGGCTCCGGCCAGGGCTCTCTGTAAATCAGTTCTAAAGAAATAAAGGCAATATGCTCAAAATCAACAAAAAATGTTAATACCTCTCATTTGGAGAGTCACACGAGAAGACCTTGCGGTCAAAATAAACATGTGTGCAAGAATTTTACAAGGTGTTTGATAGAGAACTTGCTTTAAATATGTAGGGTTATATTTATTTTAAAAACTGAAATCAAAGTATCATTTAAGTATCGAAAAAGGGCGCTACTTTTAGTGATCTAATGTGAGTTTGTCTAACAGCAGCAAAACAAATATAAGACAGCAAGAACTGTGGATGTCAAAAGAAAAAAAGAAACCATTATTGCACATAAATGAATTTATAAGATAAAAACTCATATGTACATTTGGTACCCGGTCATTTGGCCGACGGACATTCGACCGAACGGACATTACACCGACGGACATTTCACCGACAGACATTTCACCGACGGACATATGATTGAACTGAGATTTAACCGACGGAGAAATACCCATAGTTCACTTACATTTGGACAATCGACGTAAAGAGACGTTTTCGGCAATATTATTCGTTTAATGCAAAAGAAAAAAATGTTTTCAGGAGGTTATTTAGTATAACAAATTTTATACATATTATGATACAAATCATGGTTCCTTTCATTAAGCAAGCATATTGTATTTTATCTATAAAATTATTCTTTTTTGTGTATCTTTTTAAATAAATGTTTGTTTTCATAACGTTAGATAGGTTAAGATAGGAACCAGACAAGATGCAACTCAGAGTCTTGTATTGTTAAATAATATTAATTCTTTTCCTGTATGTCTTTTTAAATGAATATTTTACTTCTATAAAATGAGATACTCATTAGTGATGGGCGATATTTGATACTAGTATCGTGTATTCCATACATATCAAGCTCCTGTCCTGCTTTATGATAGTATCAGATATGAAAATCAACTGGTAATGGGTGGAGTATTTCTAACATTTTTCACTGCAGAGTTCATTTTCAGAGTAAAGACTGAAATCTATAATTGAGAACTACTACGAGTTGCCGAGGATTGATTTCCTGAGAGCAATTGTCCACAATGTTTCATTGTTTTCTTGTGGACAATTGCTTTTATACATTTCAATAAATACATGGTTTTAAAAAAAGGATTTAAAGATAATAATTGTTACAAAATTTCTTTATTAAATGATTGAAAAGCATCTAATGACATTGGCACTCTATCCGAATATCTGACATACTGTATACAGGGTGAGGCACTTATCTTGAGACAACTGAATATCTCGGAAGCTAAGCATTGTACGAAAAAATGTCCAAAATCAAAAGTGAATTATTTTGCGACGGAAATTCATTAGTTAAAAAATTACCCCCCCCCCCATTTGTGAGAGGGGGCTGGGGGGGGAGGGGGTAATTTTGAAATCTTAAATAGGAAACGCATTGGTGCTTGAGATATCGTAATCAAACTTTTTTGTTATGTTTTGTAATAGATCTGAAACAGACGTGCAGAATTTCATAACGTTTTGATTAGTAGTTTGGAAGATAACCTTAATGTATAGTAGCTCCTCAATGCATATTTTATAGTCATCTGATAGTATACTCTCAGAATTTTCGCATTTGATACTATCCGACATTAGAATTTTTGTCTCCTCATAAAGCAGGACAGAAATTTGATGTGTATGGAATTAACTTTTAATACATGATACTAGTATCAAATATTGCCCATCATTAATGAGTATCTCATTTTATAGAAATTAAATATTCATTTAAAAAGACATAAAAGAATAATTTTATGGATCCGTACAATATGCTTGCTTAGTAGAAAGAATTAAACGGATTTGTCTCATAATATATACAAAAGATTTGTTATATAAAATAACCTCCTGAAAACATTTTTTTTTTTTTGCATTAAACGAATTATATTGCCGAAAACATCTCTTTACGTCGAGTGTCCAAATGTCGATGAAATGCAGGTATTTCTCCGTCGGTTAAATGTCCGTTCGGTCAAATGTCCGTCGGCCAAATGACCGGGTACCGTACATTTTGGAGCTCTCTGTCTCCTTCATCAGTGAGAAACGAGAAGTGTGGTTATCATTCAACGAATATGTATGATAGGTTAGGATCCCCAAGGATCCTTGAATAAGGGTCTCAGCGAATTAAAAGTAGACTGGCTTTCAGTCAAAGATAAAGGCCCATCTAACAATGCATTCGTAGGTCTATCAATTCTAAGATGAGGAAGATAATCTCAGATAAGGGAAGGAACAAGTTAAGATAGGCTGGAAAGTCAACCTTGGAAACTGCTGTCTCTGCCTCTCCAAGCACCCAAGACCGCACGGAGAAATTTTGCATTTAACCTTCAATTTTGCAATCTAATCATCATATCTTCCCTTTGAACCTATTATTCCATTAGAAGGCGCCTGTAAATGATAAATAATTATTTACATTTTCGTACATTTACAGTTCGATAAAATGGTTTTAAAGAAAAATGGTAACAATAAATCTGTGGATACTTACTCACTAGAAAGGGAGAACGAACTTCTACTTGTCCACAACGAATTTATTCTATCATATGCTGATGTTATGATGGAATAAACTCCGTTATGGACAAATGAAAATTCCTTCTCCCTTTCTTCTGGTCTTTTCTTAATTTCGGATGATTGGCCGATGGTGTTCCCCTATAAGCATCCTTCCTTGGAAACGGTTATCTCATTCATTACGACTTCCTTAAAAGTACTCGGTCGATGTCGGAACACTAGACGAATAGAATTCTTGATATTTAAGTCATAAAAAGAATTATTTTTCCCACGACGATACAACATATGACCAAAAATATTCAGACACCTTTACGAAGAAGGAGAAGATCTAACTTTTCACGCGATCTGATACGTCATCGAGCGATATAAAGATTAGACGGTGGTGTTGATTGAAAGCTCATAGACAGACAATGAGTAAGTTGGAGAGGTCAATGACTTCGTATGTGACATGGTCATCGGATGCCACCATGGTGGAAAATCGGTTCGTGAAATATCCATCTTGCTACAGATGCCGAAATCAACTTTAAATGATGTAATTGTAAAGTGGAAACATCGAGAAAGTGAAAGTGGTAGGCAGCAGGACGAAGTGGTAGGCCGAAAAAACTATGTGATCGCAATCGTCGAACCCTCAAGAGTATAGTGAAGGAAATCGCATGTCCCTGGTGGCAGCGATCACTCGTGAGTTTCCACGGATGTGCGACCGTTCACATCACCGACTTCAGTGCTAAGCTGACTGCTGTTGGACGTGTGGAATAGTGGATACACGTGCTTTGGAGAGATGGATTCCGCTTTACTATCCGGCAGTCCGATGGACGTGTCTGAGTTTGCGATACCTGGCGAACGCTTCATTTCCGACTGCATCGCGCCAACTGTCAAGTTCGGTGGCGGAGACATTTTCATAATAGTGTGAGGGTGTTTTTCGTTGTTCGTCCTGGGTCCCTTAGTTCCTGTGCCTGGTACAATGAACTCTATAATGTGTCTTGATATTCTGGACAACGCTGTACTCCCAAATTTTTGACAACAATTTGTTTCTGTTCCAACAGGACAACTGCTCAGTCCATACATAGAGGCTTGTGCGGCCATAATTTGACGACTTGGGTGTTCAAAAACTATAATGACCTTCATAGTGTCCCAATTTAAACCATATTGAACATCTCTGGGACGAATTCGAACGCAGATTACGTGCCAACCAAATCTTCCATAACCAAGCTCACTGCAGTTCTCACGGACGCCTGAAAGGCAATTCCTGCGACCATCCGTCAAAATCCGGGGGAAAGTCTTCCCGGGCATGTGCATACTGTGATTGATGCAAAGGGTCTATTAGTAGGGGCCTCAACGGTCTCTGATTCCACAACAGGGGTGTCCAGATCTTTTTGGAAGTATCGTGTATATGCTCCGGGGAAAATGTCTAACAATTGAAAGTGGAAATTTGTTGTCTATTGATAAGAATTGTCATCTTGGTTGGTACAAGATCAGACTATTACACCTCTAAGTCCATAGTAAGTTATCTAAAGTTTATCTAGGAACAACACACGCAAGCATAAGCACAGATTATATCTAGGTGTTAAGAATGGACATTATGTTTAGTATCAAATTGAGTTCTTTTTTTAAAAACTCCTGGCACAACTCAGAACAAATAATTATTATCGCATTATCAACCATGACATATTTGAGAGCCTTCTTTTCATCTCAGAATAGTAATTTTGAATATTTTTTTTCGTTTTTTCAATTAATTTAGCAGGATGGCTCAGTGTCGCCAAACGTTCACCTGTCGCAAGTGTCTTCTCCTTCGGACGAAGGTGATCCGAACGTAGCGGTGACGAGCACCAGCGACGACTCTTCGTCCCTCAGCCTCGGAACGATAGCGATCTCGACTCGGACGCCCAACACCATTCTCCCTCCACCACCTACGTCCCTTTCCTTGACGGCACCTTCGCTCCTGCTCATTAACGGCCCGCCACTAGCGGTAAGTCAATTGTTTTGTCTTGGTTCATTCCACCGTTCACGATATTATATCGTAAAAATCATTTTAATTGTAAATGGATCTTATTGTAATAGCATGGTTATTAGATGAAGTGATAAACATCGTAATAGTATTGGATAACTGTATAGGACCATAGTTCCCAACCTGGGGGGTCGCGAAAAATTTTCTGGGGAGTCGCCGAGATTATTTTTATTGTCTTTGTTATTATAAGAAATCTCGAACAAAAAATTTTAACGTTGTTAGACAACCCTGTTAAAATGCCTTTTTTTTTTACATTCAAATGTGAGGTGAGGGGTCTCAAAGTACTTAACTTTTAGAAAAGGGGGGTCACGATTCGAAAAAGGTATATATCGAAAGAGATCCCCATAAGCTTAGAAAAATCTAAATAAATATAGCATAGCTGTTACGAAACTGTCTGAAGTTTCAGTCTGGGTATGAAGGCACACATTTTAATGGACATATAGGCATCAATAAAATTTACACCCTGCAAATATCAAAGATTCCAGATTTGCCAGACATCTTACAAAGGCCTGGTTGTTTCAAGATTTTGGTAAATTATACCTCAGCTCTTAAATTGAACACATTGATTTGAGAACCACAGACAGAGTATAACACCACGAAAGAATTGCCCGGAATTGAATTGCCCGTCCAAAAGAATTAGTATACATGTGTGTTAGAGCAGGAGATTGTGCACATCATTCGAGATATTCTGAGAGTGATCATGGTAACTCTCATTTAGGAAATGCAGAAGTACCAGTATCTTCATCAGTACTTTTCAAAATTAGATTAAGATATTTTGCCTTATCCATCTGATAGTATGAGACTTCTCTTGAGTAGTACCTGTACATGCTATAATCAAACCTTTTATAGAGAGATTCATAGGCAAATGTTTATCTAAATACAGAAATTACAACAAATGCAAAATTGGTAACCTCTGAATTTGACAAACTTGCGGTTACGATGAATTAAGGTTTAAGTATTAATGTGAATATAGGCTTTTATGATGAGGTTTTCAATCCTAAAATAAACGCATGATAATTAAACTTGTCTTATGAAATTTCATTCAAGGAATTCATCATAATTATCTTAATTTATCAATCTTAATGGAAATTCTATAAGGAAATCGCTATGCCTGTAATCATTGTTACAATCAATCATGGCACAAGAAAGATAAATTTACATGTTTAATTGTCCAGTACAGAAATCTGATCCTGAGTATTTGAATTGGAATTTCTTATAAAATACTTCACGCTGCTAGTGCATTCTAAAATCAGTTTCGTTCATAAACAGGAGTAGGTATAATCAATTTCAGTCTCGAAAAATTTGTCCAAAACACTCCTCACTAACAGAATGGTAAATTAAATTTTAAATTGTCCCATGATAACTGACAAAGTTTGACAAATAAAATTTCAGGTGTTCCAAAAACTAAAAATAACACGTAACTGTGAGTCCTTCGCTAACTTGGAAATATACTACAAACTGTCCCTATACGAAGAATGAATGCATTTGCAGTAGATATGTAAAATATCTTATTGTCCCGAGAAATCGATATGATTATGTGAACCAGAGGCTGAACAGTTAGAAAAAACTCCCGAGTAAGCATTTATTAAAGCAAATTTATTATACCATATGCGATCAGACGAAATAATAAACTTTGATTGGATTATTGCTTACAAGTAATTTCGTCTCTTCTCTTCCGGTTCTTAGAAATAATGATGTTTCCAAATTCTGTATTCCTAAGAGAAACTTCTCTGCGCTTAGACCGCCTCGACTGAGAATCCATTATGAATTGTTCGATTTTTGTTGCATTATTTGATCAAATTTCAAAATAAACTTTCAAAAATTAAAAACTTTCACACAGAGAAGTTTTCCCAAATAGAGATTAACTGGTGCTTTAGTTTGAAATTTTGAAGATTCGGCTGAAGGAAAGAACATCTGTTCATCAGTGGTTTTACCGACCTCAATAAGCACCATGTAGTTAAAAAAATGCGGCTGGTTGGAGAAGGAGAAACTTCACCAGACTAAAAACAGCATCTGACCATCAGAACATACTCTGTTTTTTAGAAGAAAAATGATTTAACTATTTGAAGGGTTACGATTCAACAATCCAAAAGGGAGTTCGTTAGGCAATTTTGGCGACTTTGTTTTAGGTTTATGAAATTTTATTTAATCAATTATATATTTTTCGGAGGTTCAAATAATAAACAAAAATAATTAATTTAGTAATATTAATCTCTAAAAATTTCTTAAATACACAAAGATTCTTTCTTTGTTAAAAGCTTACAATCTTTAACAAACCTTTTATTGGAGAATCAAACCAGATGATACATTTTAAACATATTATACGTAGAAAATTGAAAAAGAATTTAAGAGGATTTTGTTTTACTTGTCTTTTTTTTACACACAAATAATCTAATTGTAAAATGAGAGGACTTTTACAAAACTTAATTGCAACCCTCTCTAAAGCTGGTATCAGGAATTAATTCTGACCATTATTCAGATAGGGAGAGAAAGAAGAAAAATTACTTTAAAAATCATCATGTTGATTTAAATGAGAGTTATTTGTAGCTTTGTTCAAACATGGTTCTTATGAACTGAAATTTTAATCTAGTGTTTATAGGATGTTGTTATTTAGAAGATGAAAGCTAAGTATAATGACAATACTTTTTCATTGGCAGGTGAACCTCGATGGATCTGAACATCTGCAGCAGATTCAGTGGCAAAGTGAAATTCCTGATGAAAAGATCAAATATGAAACAATTGATTTGAGTCGGACCAGTCAAATCAGTCAACAGGGAACAGCAGTTGCTCTAGCAACGAATCATCTTTTAGCAAGTTCCAACACTACTACCGCCGGAGGAGGTAGGGGATCGTGGTTCCGGTCGTCACCCAACGAAATTAGAACTGAAAGAGGTAAAGGCTACTAAACCTTGAGATTAAAGTTGGACATAACATGCGCATGAATGCTTAAAATATATATCTCATTTGTTATCTTCTTCCTAGATTACCGGAGAAGTGCTTGTGATCGTGAACGAACCCGGATGAGAGACATGAACCGCGCTTTTGATCTCTTGAGGGACAAGCTTCCTTATTGTAAACCACCAGGAAAGAAACTATCCAAAATTGAATCACTTAGGTGAGTTTTAAAGTTATACTTCTACGCCGACGACTTCACGAAATTGGTCATCGTCACTTTCTGAATATCCTTTACATTATTCGTAGGTTGGCTATTCGCTATATTGCTCATCTTCAACATTTGTTGGCAACGCCTGACATGACTGTCTACGACCCTTCATATCCCACACATTCACCATGGACCATCGATGGAACTTATTGGGGAGCACAGGTTCTCAGTCTAGTTTTAACATAATTGTGTTAATATCTTTATTCATCTACTGGAATGTTACATTATATGATTTTACCTTCCACAGCCTCATATTGCTTACGCCACTCCGTATCCAATGCTTACAGCAGATCAAACTTTGGATCTATATCATCCACAAAGCAATTCGGAGGAACCAAGTGACATCTACTGGTCTGCGAATCAATCTCAACTGCCAACCTTTCAAGCCAATTACTAATAACATAGTCTTTTAATCCCCTGGTCTGTGCACAGGCCAATGACGTATATTAAAGATAGACTCCGAATCCTATTGTTGTAACTTGAAGCAAATTGGGAAGCTCCATGCCCAGAACTGTCATGGCCGAAAGTGAGCGAAGATGTTGAAAAACACATGGCTAAACACGAGAGTAGCTGATTAATAATTCTTTCACACGCCGATCACGGAGTGATAAGTTTATCTTTTCGTTTACTTTGTATTTGAAGTATTTTATTATATTTTATAAACAATTTTTCGATCATGGTTTCAATTTCAATTTCGTTTCGATTGTCTTTCAGTTACGTATTTTCATTTTAGTTACGTATTTTTGATTTATTTTTGTGGAAAATGATTCCTGATCCTTTTTCTTGTCTGTTTGTACAGTTGTACGCAGTTTAACTCTGAGGAATGGTTTTGAATTAATTATTCCTCAGGCCCAAAATCTTCAAAAACAAAGCAGCCAGACAGCTAATTACTCCACGGCTCACTCCTGCCCAGAACTATCATGGCTCAATTTGCTTCACTTTTTGCCGCTGTTAACAATAGGATTCGGAGTCTATCTTTAATATACGTCATTGGTAAATACAGCAATGCAATTGTTGGACTAAAACAATGCTGTGCACAGACCACGGGATTAAAAGACTATGCTAATAATAAGAGAAAACGATTATACAATGGTTGCTTTCTCGGTATAGCCTTATGTCGATTCTGTAAGACTCATAATAATGTATCTAGTCAAACTCCATTGTTCTAGTCAAAGAAAGTAGTTTACGCCAAAGTGATTTCGAAATTTCCGAAGAAAAATTATTAACAATTACTGCTTTCTCAAATTTCAATAATAACATCAAACAATTTAATTTATTCCAAAGACTACAATGTTATATTTGCAAATAAAATAAAATTAAAAATTGTATTTTTGCTATTATTTCTTTAGGTGTAGCAAATCAAAAAGTCAGTTTGGGATATTTATATTAACAAGCTATATGAATCGTCCGTCTCAATGTTGCTTCCAAAGTCGAGTGCGATACACGATATTTAACAACAAAAGTTGAACAACTTAAATGCGCATTTTGGTCACGATGTGGACAACTTTTACCAGCAATTGAACGAAATGAGTTGCCCAAAGTTCTGTTTAGATAGTTGAATAACTACAAGGCAAAGCGGGTATACGAGGTCTGTTCAAAAAATACGTAGATTGACGTCATAAAACAAAATATACTTTATTCAGAAGTTACACATCTGGGTCCCCTTCAAAGTACTCTCCTCCCCGACGCACACACTTATCCCAACGGTGTTTCCACTTTTGGAAACAGTCCTGGAACGCTTCTTTTGTGATGTCCTTCAGCGCCTTCGTCGCATTTGCCTTTATGTCGGGAATCGTCTCAAATCTCCTTCCTTTCAAAGGTCTTTTGAGTTTGGGAAACAAGAAGAAGTCTCAAGGAGCGAGGTCAGGTGAGTAGGGTGGGTGAGGAAGAACAGTGATCGAGTGTTTGGCCAAAAACTCTCGAGTTCTGAGGGCTGAATGGGCTGGAGCGTTGTCGCGATGAAACAACCAGTCACCTCTCGTCCACATTTCTGGCCTTTTCCACTCGTCCAGTGGCAGTTTTTCCGAGTTTAACATAAAATTTTACAGCAACTCTTTGCTCGTTCAAGTCACTCATTCTAAAAATCCGCCAAACGAAAAAAAACACACTTCACAAACAACCGCGTAGCTAATCAATCAATACTGATATTTGCAATCAAATAACTGCCTTGTAATCAGCGGATCTGTCAGAAGATGGCGACACCAAGCGATTTTGATTGGGACCAACAGGGCCCGCGCAATTCAAACAGTCTACGTATTTTTTGAACAGACCTCGTATAGCGAGAGGTATACTATAAACCCGCTTTGCTACAAGGTGAGACCGGAAAGTTCGGTGAATCGCCCCTTACTGTGATAATGGGAAATGTCCGACTCGCGGAGACATGCACCAAGCATTCTTTTGTATTTCAGCTAACATATGCAAACGTGCTTTTACCATTGTTGACACACGTACGTTCATGCGGCAGTGCTTAGAGTGCAGTGCGTTTATTAATGGAGCAGAGAGTCAACATAAAATTCTGTTTTAATTTGCAAAGGAAACCTACGAAATGTTAAAGACAGTGTACGGTGAAGACGCTATGACTCGAAAATGTATGGTTTAAGCGTTTCTGTGAAGGACGAGAAATCCTCGGAGATGAACCACGATTCGGAAGGCCGAATCACTGATACACCGCGCAATATCGAACGTTTGGTTTGGTTTGGTTTGTTTGGTATTAACGTCCTTTTCAACTGCTATGGCCATTTCAGGACGGCGTTATAGGGGCCGCAAATTTTGCCTCGCAAGGGTTCTTTAACCTGCAGCCGGAAAACGACTACACGGGACCAACGGCTTTACTTCCCTTCCGAAGGAAGTGCGTGATCTCAGGATTTACCCCTGAAAAATCCTCGTCGTCCTCGGCCGGGATCGAACCCGCGTACTCGGGCATCAGAGGCGATCACGCAACCTGCTGACAATATCGAACGTGTTCGTGAGCTTTTCCTATAGAACAATGAAAAGACAGATTTCTCGACGCTCTAGATATTCAACGGCTGTGACGAGGGAACTTCAAGCAGCACCGAAACAGGAATTTTCACACGCCTAGCAACAGTTATACGAACGATGTCAAAATGGTTTGAGGCCATGGGGGCTTACTTTGAAGGACAGTAAAGTATCATCTCTGAAATACCTGTCCCCGTTTGTTTTTTCAAGTCATTCAGCGAACTTTCCGTTCTCACCTTGTATTTTAGCTATAGGCCTACACTTCTTATGGTTGACAAGCATGTCATTCTTGAGATTTGGAGCACTTTTTATTACAGAGCTGCCAACTCACCCGGATTTTGACAATCTCACCCGGTCACCGACGGATCGTAAAAATCTCCCGGCGAATAGTACTCTTGTAAAAGAACCCCTAAAATTTTCCCTTCTTTCCCTATGATGCACCAGCAACTTACTGAGTACCAAGAACAGATGAAGGGAGGGGGGACCTTACGTACCTTCATCTGTTCTTGTGAGTACTTATTTCACGTACGGTGTATCTTACTCCGTTAATTATTTGGACTAGTGTTACAACTACATTTCAAAAATTTAGAAACTTCGCTGAAGCATGACCGTGACAACTTGTTTGTGTTGATTGGCAATGGAAAAAAAACACTTGGAAATTCGGAAAAAATTTAAATAAGCACCAATATACCAGCTTTAATATAGGCTTTTATTTTTTCAATTGCTTCCAAAATGAAAGAGAACTGATTTTTTGAAATTTGCATAGCCGTTCCAAAAGTTTAGAAACGGTGGTTTTTGGTTTCAAAAGTTTAGAAACATTTCACAATTTACAAAATAAAAGTTACCAAACACAAACAAACATGCCAATATTTAGTTGGATAGCCTTGTGCTCTGATTACAGCATTTATTCTTCGTGACACTAATGTTACTAATTTTGTACATTCTTCATGAGTAATGGTTTTCCATATGTTTAGAAGTTCTTTCTTAAGATCACCCTTATTTGCAGTGTCTACTTGTCGTAGTCTGTTTTTCATCAAACGCCAAATATTCTCAAAGGGACTAAGATCAGGAGAATTTGGTGGCCATTTCATCACGTCGATATTTTTTCGTCTAAACCAGTCCTTAACAATTCTGGCACAGTGAGAAGACGCGTTATCTTGTTGGAAGAGTAAGTCATCGTCCTCGAAAAGGTGTTCAATACTTGGGACCAGAAAATGCTCAAGCTCCTCGGAGTAGACGTCTGCGTTTACTGTTGAATTTAGGATGCACAGTTCGCCAGTACCTGCAGCACACATGCACCCCCAAACCATTACTTTCTGGGGAAACTTCACGCGCTTTTGAATGCAATCTGGATGGAAAGCTTCACATTGCTTTCTGTAAACTCGTACTCCTTTATCATCAAACTCACAACAAAACATAGCTTCATCACTCCACATTACTCGGTTCCAGTCCTGAATGGTCCAATCGCGGTGCTGTTTCGCCCATTCGACTCGAACTTTTCGCTGCTTCTTAGATAATGATGGCTTAATCTTTGGAACTCTTGCCTTATATCCAATCTCTCCTATTCTTCTCCATGTTGTGGTCTTTGAATCGTTTTTTTTTTTTTTATTTCGGCACTCCATTTCAATGCAAATCTGGCGGAAGAACTGAATCTGTCTTTCTGAACTATACGTTTCAAAATTCTAACATCACGTTTTGAAGTGCACCTTGGACGTCCGCTTCTTTTCCGGGCTTCTGTTATAAAACCACCATCATCTTCAATTCGTTGCAAGCATTTGCAAACTGTCGATTTAGATCTTTTAACAGTCGTTGCTATTTCTGATAACGTTTTTCCACTAATTCGTAGTTCTCTAATTCGGATCTTTTCCTGGATAGAAAGTTGAGCTTTCTTCCCCATTTTGTTGATCAAAAACAACTCGGGTCACTCTGAACGAATATTAAATCAGTAGTTAAATTTTAATGCTCTCAGAATAAAGACAAGTCCATTAAAAAAAGGGAATTTCTAAACTTTTGAAACCAAAAACTCTCGTTTCTAAACTTTTGGAATGGCTATGCAAATTTCGAAAAATCAGTTCTCTTTCATTTTGCAAGCAATTGAAAAAAATAAAAGCCTATGTTAAAGCTGGTATGTTGGTGCTTAGTTAAAAAAAAAAATTCCGAATTTCCAAGTATTTTTTTCCATTGCCAATCAACACAAACAAGTTGTCATGGTCATGCTTCAGCGAAGTTTTTAAACTTTTGAAATGTAGTTGTAATATATAGTTGTGATATCCTAGTCCTATACTCGGTGTACCGGAACGTCATGTACAAACTTTTAGGGGAGGTAGTATGGCTGATTCTAAGCAAAAAATTTCATATGAACGTGGGTCCGAATTTGAACGCTTACTGAGATATGAACAAAAAAAAAAATGCCGCGACCAAGATGAACATCGTGGTTCCAAAATCGTAACAGTGCTCATATGTGAGTACTAACCAGTACATTTTATGATGTTGACTGCGTAACTCGGAAACTATTCGTTGGAATTAGATCAAATTTTAACAGTATAGGGCTACACAGTTTTATGTACTCTATTATTTCCCCCAGATTTCATCATCCTAGGTGTTACAGAATCTAAGATATTAACTTGTTGATCTTGGTGGGGGCTTTTTTTTATTTCTGATCATATCTCAGTTATCGTTCAAATTCGGACCC
>JAHWFO010001074.1:11329911-11356058 GCA_023313115.1 Rhysida immarginata
CCCCCCCCCCAAAAAAAAATTTTGGGTACAGTCCTGGTACATTCCATCTGTACAATTTATTATAAGGAAAAATATCATATCATAACTCTTTAGATTAATTCTAAATTCCATTTTCAACTCAAGTATTACTGCAAATAATGGTTAGGAATCAGTGTTATAGAAGATAATTTCATGATCAAGAGGTAAATTGTGATTTGTAGCAACTGCCGATTCAAACAAAACATTACAATTTGCCGACGTTTTTTTTCTTCAGGAAAAACCGATGATATAAAAACAATTTTATTTGATGAATTATTTGATCTCTTAACAGGTCTTTGAAGGATTTATTTCACACCAGACCTCCAGACATAAAAATTTTTATCCGATAATTTTGTATGGCATTTAATGATAATTGAAATAATAAATAAGTTTTATTATATTGTTGTAATCATAATTCTTCATTAACCACAATATGTTTTTATTATGAAAAAAGTTTAAATGAAGTTTAGGTAATTCTTAATTGTATAAGTGATAAAATTATCAAGAGGTTTCACAAAAGGGAAAGTGTGAATATTCATGGGACTCATGGATTTGTACTACTTCTAACACAGAGACTATATATAAACAAAATTTCTTTCTCTTTCTTTCTCTCCCCCTTTGCTAAATATCTTTCCATTTCTATTTTTTCAATAAGGAAAAACTGATTAAGGTTTGTTCAGTCAGTCTATTCATTAGGATGCATCATTTCTTTCAAATGTTTTCAGTGTTTCGCCTAGTAATGTAAAATCTCGAAATAAGATAATCAAAATTTAAAATTTATTACACAAATGTACTTCAAAAGAAATTTACTCCATTATCAAAGCATATTTTTTCAAAATAAAATTTCCAAACTGAATTCACAATTTATAAAAATAAGGAAAATCTCACATGACGGAAAAGGCGTGAAAAGAAGCATTGGAATCATGAATTGAAATTAAGCGCAAATCATGTTGCCTAATCATAAGAATTATCACCTAAGGTTTTCAATTAATGAAACTAATGGTCTGGACTCGATTTGAGGCTAAGCATCATAAAAAAGAAAAAAAAAAAAGAAAAATAAATGCAGGGGTGTTGGATAATAAATATTTTCATTTTTCAAAGACATTCTTCATAATAATACAAGGTGATTATAATTAATATTTCCCTACATAACACGCTCTAAACAGGAAATTATTTATAGTAGGGTACCAAACTCATTAGGAATAATGTCAGGATTATGGGTCGCAAGATTTGCATGCTTCACAGCACCACCGCTCCATTAGTACCTATGGCATTACCATTTTCGTATAAACAAGAAACAGTCCCACCAGGAATAGATGAAAAAGGAATATGGCTCTCAATAGCACTTCGTGGCGACAACCTTGTGGTCTTTTTTTTCCTGAAGAAGAGTCACTTGCGATGGTATTCTTAACTCCCAGCATCTTAATCTATTATTCTGTTTGGTGTAAGTGCTGAAATCTTTGTCTTTCATTTTGTGATTCATATTTGGACTATTTCCAGGCTACTGTAGGACAGAAATTTGCTGCTCTTCCAGTCAATCATTCAATGGGGGTATATTGGGCAGAGTTCAGAAAAACAGCGAGTGTTGCTTCTTCAGGGAAAAAAAAAAATTACTTTGAAGTTGTCGCCCGAATTGTTATTGAGAGTCATATTCCCTTCTCATCCATTCCTGGTGCTACTAAATAGCAATGAATGGAATTTCTAGGTGGACTTAAATCTTCCCTATCTAGTAACAAACAGAATGTTTTCGGCCTTTAACAGGTCATTTGATATAAATACTAAAAAGCTGCTCCTTCTTTTCGAATAACCTTATATGTTCTTGAAAGGCCCAATTACTGAATGCACAAAGACTAACTATTTGGCCTATACAAGGTGGACCAAAATCTAGTCTCTATAGGAAATATTTTTCAGAGTTTACAGAGAAGACAGAATAATGTTGTGCTCTTGTATGCAAAGGATTGTACCATTTCACAGTGACAGCTAATACATCTTTATAGTGGTCTTTTATATTTTTTCTAAGAAACAAAAATTTTGGGATACCCTATAAGGCACCATAGATAAAGCCACAGCTTCTTGAATTTTTGCAAGGCCTAGAGCAAAAAGGGGAAATAAACAATTAAAAATTTTTTTAAAGCTACAAAGCATACATTTTAGAGTGTATTATTCATTTGCCAACATTGGTATTAAACTTCATTACCACAATATCATTTGTCAGTACAGTACTTCAAATCTGAACAAAACAAAAAAAAAACCCCAAAAATTACAGGAAAAAACTGCAGAAATAAGTGAACAAAAAAATGAACCCTAAGCAAATGCCCTACTATCTCAGCTGGATTAAATATGATACAGATAGATAAAGAATTATTAAAATAGTTGAAAAAAAAATGCATGTTATCATGGGAAACAAGAGGTTTGAATTGGCTACAATCTAAAAATCCAATCATGTCAACAATTAAGCTTAGATTAATAAAACTAACTCCAGTTTTTCATTCCATAAAATTTTGCAAACACTAGATTGCTCTTTTAAAAAGGCACTTCAAAGTTTGGCACAAACACATGATTGCTCATCCATTTCTAAACAGAGAAATTAAGTAATTGAAAAGTTATGAATCTTCCAAAACTAGGCATAAGCTAAATACTTTTTTTGTATTTATGTAATAAATTAACTTTATAAATCTGAAATACAATGTTCAATAAACTTTCATTCCTAATATTTCAATCCATTACTAACTTGAAAAAAATAAAGAATATCATTCTCCTCTGCCCCATTATTAAATTTTAAAAAAAAAAGTTTGTTTTCAAATATGCAGCTATTCATATACAAGAGCCATTCAGAATATTCATACTTGTAAGTAAAAGAACTGAAAATTAATGTGCATGCTCACTATTAACATATACGGGTTGGAATCTGCAAAAGTTTCCAAATTTATTTGAGTAGTGGTACCGCTGTCATGAGAAAAGCAAACATGATCGTTAAATTGGGATTCCTTAGTATTGCTTCTAGCAATGAAATTGGTAGAGACTTTGCAATACCATAATGGGAGAACAGTTTCAAACTAGTTTTGCCATTTATTCACAGATTTATCAAGGATACACACTAGAGGCTTCTCGCCCTTATATGCAGACATGTGGTACAATGGATTAATTCCAATCAAATTACTCCCATTGTATCATATGTCTGCATATAAGGACAAGAAGCCTCTAGAGTGTATCCTTGATAAATGGGAATAAATGGGGAAACTAGTCAGAAACTCTGTTCTGTTATTGTATTGCAAAGTCTCTACCTATTTCAAAAGCAGCATGGCTATTGTTGTGAAGAAAATCTGAAACATGGGTCAGTCATATCTTTTTTGCATTTGTAAGGGAAATCGGCAAAGCAAATCTATGGGTAAATTGTGGAAGTGTATGGAGATAATTTACTGACTGCACAAAACTTAAAAAGTGAAAGAAGTTATTTCAGCATGGCTAAGCAAACTTAAACAAGTACCACAAAGAGGCAGATCCTTTCTCACAGGTAAACCATCAAAGAAGTGAAGGCCTTGATGCTATCTGATAGATGCAGAACATTTACCTAAAGATATGAATTTTAAGAATGCTGCTTGATTCACTTGTGATCTTTATGAATTTTTCCATAAATATTATCAAAAAGTATCATTAGAATTTCTAAATCTCAAAACAAAATAGTAGAATAGAGTAACTGATAATGAACATCAAAAGTCACAAATCACAAGTGAACATGTGTATACAAAGTCATTGATAATAAATAATTTGAATTTGAAATGATTTGTTTGCAAGAAACTAAAAAATGTTTGGAAAACAATAACAACAAAATTAAGAAATAAAATGAGAAGTGCAAAATAACATGTTTCGGCATATAGTGTAGTTCTGCACTTTTCCAGAGCCGGTTGAAAGCAGTCGTCAGGGGCCCATGCTTAAATATTCACACTCTCCCTCAAAACTCTTGAGTTATTAAAAGACATTAGTTTAATCACAAACATTTTATTCAAATAAAGCTAAAAGAAATGTTAGTTATAAATAAAGTATTTATTAATAGTTAAACCAAGTCTACATCAATGAATAAATAATGTTATAGCATTTGTTTAGATTTCAAAAATATATTTCTGTTCATTTCTAAACAAAAAGGGGTAGTCAACCTCTTTAGATGATTAATTTGAAAAAATAAACTTTTAACACTAAAAGGCTGAACTTGACAAAATTTAAATCAATGATGTGCTTTAATAAAATTGAAACACGTGAAACTAAATTTCAATTTATTAAATTGTGAAACAAAATACACAGCTTTGGAAAAATTTACACTTTTGATTTACTTTATAAAATGTATTATTGAAAACAAAACTTTACATCAGAATATTCGTAGTAAAGAGTGTACAATTTTGCTTTAAAAATAGTAATTTAAAAATTATGTTTAAATTATAACATTAAAAATTATAAAATATTTTACTGTAAATATTTATATAATTCTAATGAAAATATTTAAATTACAAAGGATAAAAATGTAAAAGAAAAACTGCATATACAATATTGTATAAGTTATATGCATAAATGTAGAAATTATCTGGAAAGCAATTCAAATACTGATTGGAATATGTATTTTTAAGATATATTTCCACAAATACAAATCTTGGATTATAATTATAAAATATATTCAATTCTATATTTTCATTTGTCTGTAATTTATTATTTTGAAGTGTGTAACATTATATGTAATTACAGTTGTGCCCCTGTATCTGTGGGTATTTCATTAGAACCTCCACCCCACCCTCTGTGTATAAGATCGAACAACTTAAAATAGCATTATATATACATAACAAATGATACAAATATAATGCTTATGTCA
The DNA here is from genome assembly GCA_023313115.1 of Rhysida immarginata. NCBI lineage: Eukaryota > Metazoa > Arthropoda > Chilopoda > Scolopendromorpha > Scolopendridae > Rhysida > Rhysida immarginata. The sequence goes on from JAHWFO010001074.1 coordinate 11,334,788, forward strand.
AACACCTCTTATAATAATCATTATTAGTCCTGCATGATAAAAAATAATAAAAATGTATAGTTATTTCTTATATAATAAAAAGAAAATTATATTAAAAGTAAATGAACAATTTATGATTATGTACTAGTGATTAGTGCGTAGATTATTATACAAGAAAAATATTTTAATAGATATCTTGACCTATTCTGGATACCAGGTGCTTTGAAGATTTGAACTATTCCTTTTCTGATGAAAAGAATCAATTTGAATTTTTTAAATAATAGTTTTATATATTCTTTTTAAAATATCAATATTTCTATTTTACAATTTGTACTTAATTAGTAAAGTTGTATTCTCTTTCAATTTTTTCTCGCAGTTCATGCCTTGATTAATTTCCCCTTACTGAAGATAGCAGATCCACAGATTTGTTTTCCGCAGATACGCGGGCACTACTGTATATAGATTCCTAAAGCAGATTTGTCAAAGCTAAGGCCTATATAATTAATTAAAGGGGGGGAAAAAAAGAACAAAAACAACTTAAGAGATATAATAAACAATGAGAAAAAAGAAGACAATAGACTGAACGTGCTGTCTATTAAGACAAAAAAGATATGGTCAAGGCAGATGCAGAAAGGTCACCAAAAAGAGGTTTTTCTATCTCTTTGTCTCTCTCGTCAGTAGTAAAAATACATGGCATACTTTTAACCAGCAACATAAGCAGAATTGTATATTAAAATTTGTTCCCTTTATTTATCATGGTTTCTAGCCTTTCCTCTTTGTTTCAATAATGAATCTAAACTTTTCACTCAAAGGTACAATATTTTAATAGAAGTGTTTAACCTTTATTTTCTTAGATGTAAATACATCTCTGAAAATTTGAAAACCACATTTGAAATTTTTCACCCTTTTAAAAGCAATTTTTCCACTATACAGTACACAATAAAAGAGTATACATTTATCTTTATCATTTCATCTGACAGACTACATAATGTTATTTTTCAAAAATTGATAAAAAAAATAAATAAAAATTAGAAAGTACAACACTGCACATTAAATGAATTTTCAAATAGCTCAGAGTATTAAAAAAGATTATAAGTTTATAAAATAGTTTTTGTAAATAAAAACAAAAAAATTACAAAAACAATTCATCTTAAATCGAAATAAAAAAAAATATAGCAGGACAATATATGAATAATCATAAACATTATGTCTAAATTTTGCATTATAAACTTAAAAATTTATTAAAGTATATCTTTAATAGGTAAGCTACATTTAATATGCAAATCAGATTCTTATAGTAATTTGAAATTTCACATATGGCCCCCCATAAGCAATTTTTCACTTGAAATTCTCTAATACTGGAAGCAGAATAGCACTTTCAATCAGGGCTGGATTTCCAAGAAGGCCAACCTAGGCCACAGCGGTCACATTATATTCAAAATTATGTGCGTAGGGTATAAAATTATATGGCCTAGAGCGCAATTATGTGCTTTGGCCGAGGAAATATAGGAATGTGGGCCCTGCCTACAATTCTCCCAATTTTCTCCCCATCCTTGAATTTTATTCCAATATTATTTGCTGATAAAACTCAAAAGCTTTCGCTTTAAAAAAAAAAAAAAGATTAACCTCAAAGGAATAGTTAGACTATTTTCCTTCCCCCTCCCCTCTATTTTTACCTGAACAATAATGTTTATATGAATGAGTGAACCATAACAATAATAATATGTAAATTTGAGGCTACTCCGAGTGAACAAATCACCTGATGCAACATCTAAATTTCAATTTCATTGTTGGTCATTTAAAGTAAATTTAAAAAAGTTAATCTACAGATCTGAAATTAATAGATTTTTTTCCCCAACAGTTAATTTACAGCACAACCCACAAAGCCAATGATTTTTACTGACAACATTGGACCATATTTAAATTGGTGAAAGATACAAATCCTTTACAAACTTATTAAGCCACTTATTACAGCAAGGAAACAAATTACAGCTTTATTTAAGAGACGATGTGAACTCACTGTGTAGTCAATGAATCTTGGAGCAAAGGGTTAGAGTATCTGATAAAGGTCTTCAATGTAAAAGTGAATTCATGTAAAAGTTTTATTTTGTCTTTTGTTTATTTCATGAAATTTCATAATCATTAAAGTTAAAAACAAAATAAAAATAGCATAAGACTAGTAAGTCGTATTAAATGAGAATTGCATGGCTGTAACTTTTAAATACTGAATGTGAACCATAGATTATTATTTGGCGTTGTTATCATTAGAACATAGAGAAGAAATGAATGCAAGTTCTTAATGTATGAGCGAAACCTTAATGAGATCTAATTTATTGTTAGTGGACATAATTATTATAAAATTAAATTTATTTATTTTATATAAACACTTTATTTTTTTTCTCTTTTTGGCACAAGTTTTAAGATTTTATTGTTGCACATAAATAATGAAATCCTTTTCATAGTGTATCTTAACCATCAAGTTTAATGCACTTCTTATCATGACTTGTGATGAAAAGGTTTCCTTAACATCTATCGAATCGTCAATTACATAAAACATTGAATATAAAATATATTTCAAAAAATGAAATATCCAAAGCCAAATAAAATATTTCACTTTTATTCAGAAAATTATTCATCAATTTTTTGATTGAAAATTTAACTGCTAAAAGACTATTGTCCATTATATTGAAAATTTTTCATATAATAAAATAAACTACCGTATTTTTTACCGTACAATATTATAAGTCATTAATTTTTTCATTTTCTATATCCTGATAAACAATTTTTTTTGTCTTTTAAACTAAAATTTTTTGAGCAATTCTTCATTTTCATTATAGATTAAAAGCCCATTGCCATATATCATCAATTATTCTGAAAAAGAACTTACTTACAGCGGATATTAAGGAAATAACCAAATGAAGCAAAATGTCCAAATTCGTGCCGAGTGGAACAACGGTACCAGCCAGCATTATCACGTTGGATGGAGCTAAAATTGAGGTAGCCATTTTCATCTTGGACAGAAGGTGGTCCATCGTCTAAAGATAGTACAAAAAAAAAAAAAAAATGAGTTTATCCAAAGAGAATAAACCTTTTTTGAATAGTCCTTTTATGATTAATAATGGTTTCACAAAAAAGTGGTCTTTAAATACAGGGTATCCAAAAAGTCTGGTAACATAGCAGATATCTCAAAGCTGCCAGGTAGGCAAGATCTGATAAGTGTGGTTTATAGTTAATAAGGGGTGTGTGTTCATTGCCGCACTCAAATTTGACTTTGACCCCAAATTTAAGGTCATCCATTTGCTAACTCGAAGACTATTAAAGATAGAGAAAAATTTCTGCTTGCTACCCTGTAGAGCAACACCACATTAGTCTAAAAACAATTTTTAATCACACCCTTCCCCTTGAAAGATTGAGAAAACAGGAAAGAAAGAGTCACTCAAGGTCAGGTTGGGGTGAGGTTTCTAACACATTTGAATTGCAGTGAAGCGACCTGGCCAGCCCAACCTGACCTTGAGTGACTTTCTCGCCTATTTTCTCAAAAACTTTCAAGGGGAAGGGTGTGATTAAAAATTGTTTTTAGACTAATGTGGTGTTGCTCTATAGGGTAGCAAGCAGAACTTTTTCTCTATCTTTAATAGTCTTCGAGTTAGCAAATGGATGACCTTAAATTTGGGGGTCAAAGTCAAATTTGAGTGCGGCAATGAACTCCCCATCCTCCTATTACCTATAAACCACACACATCATATCTCGCTTACCTGGCAACATTGAGATATCTACCATGTTACCAGACTTTTTTGGACACCCTGTATACTGATCCATACTTTTTCTGAATTAAGATCCATACTTGTTATATATCATTAAAAAATTATATCGCCTATATCTGAAAGTTTTAACTCGTTTTTAATAATTATTTATTTAGGCAATTTTGGGATGCCATTGCAGTTGTGCTGATCATTTCCAATGTCCTATAGTATCAATTTTTCAATACTGGTAAACATTTGTCCTAATTTTAACTTTTTTCTACGTACATCTTCAATAACTTTTTTCTATATACATCCTCAATAATTCCAATGGTTTCCAATTTGTACGAATCAGAATTAAATCATCACCAACAACAAAACTTGAAAAAAATTAAAATTATCTGTTCAAAATTACACAATGAATTTTTACAAACTCATATTAGTACAGTAGAGCCTCGATAAATCGAATCTCCAGGAAGAGCAAATGCTTTGATTTACTGAGGTTAAGTAAAATAAAATTCAAGTTATAGAGCTACTTTGTTTTCGACTACTAGTGCAGATGATTTTTCAATTTATAGTGAAAATTATTTCGTAGAACTATTATTTGGCCAATTGGAATTGATTATGCTTGTAAAGCCAATTAGAACTGCTTATGAATGAAAACTAAATTAGGACCGCTTATGAAAATTTCTAATAAGAGATAAACTAACATCAATTTGATTTATGGAGGTCTGAATTGACAAAATTTGATTTGTGTGTGAATTTCCTTGCGTTAACTTGGATTTATAGCTAATTTTTCTCCAAAAAATTCAATTTATCGAGGTTCTATTACTTTGAATTATGGAGGTTTAAACCCTGGAGCAAACGAGAATAGACTGAAACTTTCAATTTAGAGAGGAATTCGGCTTATCGAGTTTCTACTGAAGTACATGGATTTTATTCTTGAACAACTTAATATTTACTGGGCTATTTTAAAATTACAGGTACTTAAATGTATTCTAATAATTATAAGGAATAAATTAATGCATATGAACGACTACTGGAAACTAGTACTTTTATCGATAATGAAAATCAAGTTAAATGGATTTCCTACCTTTAATCCACTCAGCTTTGCTTTTGGGATTGGCGTCAATTTCACAGTGCAATGAGACAGAAATGCCCTCACGAATAGGATAACCAAACCCAGGGATCCGACTGATTACAAATGATGGAGTATCTGAAATAGATTTTACCAGTAAAAATTCCTCTAAAGAGAAAGGAAAGAGAAAGGATTTCAATGTCACAATATAATGAATAGTGCAGTTACATGTTAATTTTGTGTTTTACTCTTGTATTTTTGGGGATTTTTCCTTCATAAATTAGAACAAAACAAATTTGGAAGAATAAGAAAAAAAATAAAATCCAACAATTTTGAGATCACAATAATAATTTGTGATATTAACAATGTCACATTGTTTTGCCTCTAAGAAGCATGTTTTTACCCAATTTCAGGCTTGTGAAAATAAGGTGTCTTAGAATCAATAATGTTGAATCAAGTTTTAAATCAAAAATAGTAACAAATTCTAAACTAACAGCATTAAGTGAAGTTAATGGAGTCAAGTGCAAACACAAATACAAATGGAGTCAAGAATATGCCTGAATAAACTCATCGATAAGAGAGCGAAAAAAAGCTGTAAGGCATACTTAGTAATAGGCTAGCTTTTTCGGCACCCCTATTTAAAACTCTAAAATATGTGCCCTTTTAACCTCGGTTGGTGCCGCGTCCTACAATGCGCCTCCATGTGGCGCATTTTTGCTTACAGCTTCACGCCGCTCTGATAATAGGGATGTGCGGGTAAATTTATCGATATTTCACAAATTGAAATTATTGATAAATAACTTGTCGATAGATCCAGTTAGTCGATATTCCAAAATGGTGCTGAAGACTCACAGAAAAATTGATGTGTGGAAATTTTTCCAAAAAAACAAAGGACTGCAATATGCAGTTTTTCCCAGAGACAGTCGGCGACTATTTTATAGTGGAAATACAACTAATCTAAGAATGCATTTGAAACAAATATATTGTAAAATTTATTGTCAAAATAACTGAATCTCATGTCTCATGCAAATTTCTCGTACAACTGTTTTACTGAATTTGGATGAATTTCCAGACATCATTACTGGCCATTCCATTTTAAAAACTGTCAGTCCTTTTTAGGACACCATGTACAGTCATGGACAAAAAAAAACCGCTCCCTCATTCTGTACTGCTATGTTTTTAAATGAGTGTTTACTATTTTTGCTAGTAGAGGTCTGATATCGATTAGCATGTCAGTTTTTCTGCTGTATTTTAATTACAAGTGCACCAAACTGCAATCTAATGATAAAATTTAGATTTATTATTCATTCTCAATTGGCTTTTGGATAATGATTTTGAACAATATTTATTGCTTTGCTATTGTTAACTTTAAAATGTTTTAGAAAAATAGTCCGTACAGAAGATAATAGGATGGTATGATTTTATTGGTTAAAAATTTACATAATTTTCTGACTGATCTAAACGACATCAGACACCTAGTGGCAAAAGTAGTAAGCGTTCATTTAAAAAACGTTCATCGAGTGAGGGAGCGTTTTTTTTGTCCATGACTGTACATATACAGAGCTTAGAATTGAAAGCTTATCATTCAAAGGTTATTAAACCCCACGATAACAAGAAAAATTCATGCTCAAAATAATAAAAGACCCAATGTATAAGAACAATCAAACAAAAATGATCAATGATAACTATCGATAATAATGAAAAAAAAATCTCGATAAAAAGTACTGGGTGAGGTAGCTATCGAAATATCGAACTATCGAAATATCGAAATATCGAAATACCTTTTTACGGTTCCGTACATCCCTAATTAATAGCTATAAACATTGGCTCTATTCAGGAAATAATCTGAAAGTAATAAATATTTTAACCTCTAAGCGTATCTTTCAAAAGTATATGGAACTGATGTCTCGAGTCAGAAGTCTTTAGCCCAAACTTCATAGCATGTGTTGCAAGCAGTATGATATTCAGCATAGTTCTGCACCATCAAAAAGCCTCTCGTTGTTGCAACAATGAGAAACTCAAAGAAGAAATAAAAATGGATTTCAAAAAATAACGGGTTATTGAATTATTTGCAAAAAAAAAAAAAAAAAAGATTACATGCAATTCGAAGAAAAAACAAATTCATTTAAATTTACCAAAATTTTACAGTTAACTTTTATTAAATGCTCTGGCATTAACTATTCCATGTTACCTCCTGAATCTGTTTAATTTCCCTTAGATAAAATGATTTCCTGGAAATCAATATCTACAATGCTCATCAGTCTATTTTTAATTATATCTACAAGAGGAGTTCAATAAGTAATGCAACACATTTTTTTTCTCGGCCAATTTTGGTTGAAAGAACTGGACATTTCTTGTGGAACATTTTCAAGCATTTCTGCTTCGTCTCGTAAAGTTTCATTGACGTCCGATATGTGACAGCGCTATAGTGAGCTGTTAAAGTGGCGTCTACAATGGAGGTGCGTTCCAAACAATGGGCAGTGATTGAGTTTCTTTTGGTGGAAAACCAGGGCATCTCAGATATTCATAGGCACTTGCAGAATGTCTACGGTGATCTGGCAGTGGACAAAAGCACGGTGAGTCATTGGGCAAAGCGTGTGTCATCATCGCCGCAAGGTCAAGCAAAACTGTCTGATCTCCCGCGAGCTGGCCGGCCGTGCACAGCTCTGAGTCCTGCAATGTCGGGACATGCGAACACTCTCATTTGAGCAGATCGACGGATTTTCATCTGTTTGGCCCAATGAAGAACGCAATCTGTGGGACGCACTATGCGGATGATGAAGCAGTTATTGACTCAGCACGACGTTGGCTCCGACATCAACCAGTGGAATGTACCATGCAGGTGTACAGGCCCTCACTTCAAGGTGGCGTAAAGCAGTAACATTGAATGGAGATTACGTTGAAAAATAGTGTTGTGTAGCTAAAAAATTGGGGAATAACATGGTGTATTTGAATGCTGAATAAAACAACCCCCTTTTTCAGAAAAAAATGTGTTGCATTTCTTATTGAACTCCCCTCGTAAATGTCTTAAAATTGTAATTGTCATTTTATGCTTCTATATTATAATAGGCATAAAATTCAAAATTTATAACAAGATATACGAGGATGGTCCTACAATGTAAGGTACAATATAAAGGTATAAAGGTACACGCCTACGATGTACTAGCGTGCACCCATGATATCAATTTGTATGGTGAGTTGTGCTAGTAGCAAGATGCGTATTGTTATTCTCTGTTCAACACTTTGGGTGTGTGGTTATTCGATATCTTCACCAGAGTGAGATACATTGTAGATTAATGAACGTTTATGGGGAGAATATTTTTGAGTCGAAAAGAAGCGTCTGTTTGGTACAAGAAATTCACAGACAGCCAAACTGAACTGCATGATGATTCAGAGGAATGAAGAGGAAGACTGAGATCTGTGCACACACCAGAAAATTGTGAAATGGCAGAAGATTTGATAAGGGAAAACCAAAGGTTCAAAGTCCGTGAAATTGCTCAACAAACTGGCATTCCCAAGAGCACAGTACATGAAATTAAATGGCAGTACTTTACAAATTTGGGCAAGGATAGTTTTCGTAACAGCATACTTAGACCGTGCAATGCTGGGATAAATGCCTGAATGCAAACGGTGACTATGTTGAAAATGAACATTACCATGTATTTTTTCTAGCTTGAGTTTCAAACTTTTCCAAGTAAATGTGTTCACATAACTTTCATGTGTATCTTTATTATCACACAGCCCTTGTTAAAATAAAATAAAATAAATAAAAAGGATTTTTGAAAAATACCAGCTTATAAAAACATTTACATATAATCGCTATGTTGTTAATGGCAGATTACTACTTATCAATCCAAAAAAATTTCTCTCTGCAAGTTATTTTTTTTTCACCAGAGTTTCTCCTATCCCCTGGCCTATTGATTCTTTATGCATACTTTATTCTGGAAGCTGAAGCACCTAGATAATTTTCTTTTTTATTGTATTGAGGTCATTAACAGTTTCATAACAGGGCATTGAGGTCATGCATTGAGATAGCATGGTTTCCGGGAATGTACGTACATGTTAAAAGTAACATTATTTCAAATTTCGCATGTCTGGATCCAGGCATAGTGCAAAACCCATACTATTGCTGTTTAGATTCTCATGATTGTGCTTTTGATGATTTTTTTTTTTTTTTTGGATTAACAAAAAAAATAAGGAAAAACTGTGGAATGGAACTAAAGTGAGAACCTCTAATCCACAAGGACAAAATAGAAATAGCGAATATTTGTCTTTGTGGATTAGAGGTTATCACTTTATATTTAATTAGGATTAACAATTTTTTTTTCTGTTTATATGTATATACAAGTTTTCTATAAGAGCTGAGGGTTGCAATATGTTTATTCAGTATATAGATTAACTTTGCTCAATTTATGAACAAATTAACTTGCGAATGCACATTCAGAACAGAGCTTGTTCGTATGTTAGAGACTTCCTTTACAATTGTTTATAAAGTGGATGGAAAAAATTATTTTTATGTTGCATTACCATATTACTTACACAAAATATTAAATGTGAGAAAAGCTGAAACTGATGAAGATAAAGACAGATGATAGACTTCACAACGAAGAGACTGGCGATGATGTTTACGTGTCACTTTAAAGGTTACAAGGCTGTGACTTCGATATAGCCTTTCAGATTGTGAAAATTCAGCTGCTAGCTGGCTCTGAGATGTAAGATTCAAATCTCCAAGCAACCAGTCCACTCTTTCTGGTGCAGGATTGGATGATCCAACAATACACGTAAATGTAACGGAATTCTTTTCCTTAATGGTAAATGTAGCACCATCAGCAAGGCGCCGATCTTCAAAGACTATAAATGGCTTTTCAGGAGCAACTGAATGGGTAAAGAGAGAGAGAGAGAGATAAATTAAAGTTTTTAACTGTAAGATTACACAATCATTATCTACGAGTACTACACAATGTCATTTTAATATCAATCTTTTATGTTTAACTTATAAAAATTACAAATTGCAAAGCATTTCATTTTCTCTTTTCATTTGAAAAATACTTCACACTTTAAGAAAATATGAAGCCATTCAAAAATTTCAAATCTACAGGGCAATGAAATTTCTTATACAGTTGTCCCTCCCCAAGTCGGCATTTGTAGTTCCAGGGCCTTGCAGATTTTCCCAACTTGCGGAATTCCATGATGGCAGAATTCTGATCTTTTTTTTTCTCGCTTTTTTTTGATAGGCTCAGGAGGCATTTATTTATTACATGTATTATTATTGTTAAATTAGTTATGGATGTAAACATTTGTTTTACCTAATTTACAGATACATAATGCCACTTTTATGCAAATCACATTTTATGGCGGGGCATTTTCATGGGCCTAATGTTTTTGTCACAGACATGTATGCTATGAAGAACGAACATTATGAAGTACAACATTTAATGATTTATTATAAATAAACCTGACATGGAATGAAAAAAATCAAACACTGTAATTTAAAATTAAAAAAAAAAAAATTCGCTAATGTCGCGATAAAAGTAAAGATGGCGGTTGTGAATGATAAGCTGTGAATGAATGACAATGTGCTGCAGGAATGGCTGCCAAGGTCGATGAACCCAACACCGTGTGGCTTTTTTCTGTGGGGATTTGTGAAAGACACAGTGTACGTGCAACCGCTTGCGGCAAACTTGGATGATCTGAAAACACGGATTCGTAATGCTCTCAGACTAGGGATGTAACATCGAATCAAAACATCGATGTATTATATCAAATGATATTTGAAATTAAAACATCGATGCCTCGATATTATCGAGGGGAAAACATCGATGTTTTTCTGTAATAAAATTTCAGTAAATATTGCACAATCAACAATGTTTTTATTAAACGATGTCTTTATTTTATTCACTGAACAAATTAAGGAAAATCAGCTTCTCTGCCCTCTTTCCGGTCAGCCTACTTCTTTTTAGGTAAATTCTTAGTACTCTTTTATAAGGTGCGTTGCCAATCAGTCTGATTGAATCAGAAGCACTTGTGTTTGAATGTGATTGGCTCTCGCTACTTCCACCCCTATTCAATAATAAGTACTTAAACTGAAAAGATTTTCTAGTCGGTTGTTCCGTCGCCAATTTTTTTCAAATATTTTGATTTTGACTTCAGATTAGAATAGCACATCAAAAAGTACCATATCTTCCAGATTATAAGTCACTCCTAGTCATTAACTAGAGCTGTCACAGCAATAAATGCAGAACATGAATGTGACCAGTCTTAATGGTATCAACCAAGGAAGTCGGGAGGGCTATTCTGCACTTTTACCAATGCTGGCTACTAACTGATCTTTTTTGTTAAAAATATCAAGACAAAATGTTTGAACTTTCTTGTAAATTTCATATAAACGTCGCATTCACTATATTAATCACAGGTTTCCAGTAGGAGCCAAAATTCTTGGGGAAAAAAGTGCAACTTGTTGTACATAAAAGTTTTAACAGACATTTTTTTATCGTTTCGGTAACATGGTTGAAATGACAGTTGAAGTTAAGGTTAGAGTCTACCTGTAAAAGGTCATTTTTGATGAAAAAATAGTTTTTTATTTTAATGTTTAAAATTATTGGGCATATTGGAAAACTTTTACTTCATATTGTCAAAGACATAATGAGGATTGCTTGCGTTAACTTTGGTAGACTTATTCCTCTTCTCTGTGAAATAAGCATGAACAAGAAAAATGGTAAAATTTGGAGGGGGTTTTAAATTATGGAGGAAGGGAATAATACAAACTGGGGGTTGAAATATTTGTAAATGGTTTAATATTTTGTTACAAATGCCTATGCAAAGTTTTGAAAATCTAACTGCATTAATCAGATTTTACTTAGATTGCTATTAATTAATTAATCTAAGTAAATTACTTCAGACCAAAATGACTAATTTCAACCACCATTTTCGCCGTCTTTCCGAAGAGATAAGAGATGTGTGCTTATTATTATAACTTTTATATACTGATTAACAATTATATACTAATGCTCCACAAGTAGTGCTTTCTCGTCACCAAATGTAATGTCCCTGTGATCAAAAGTGGTACTGATTTTACACACCATCTTTATTTCACAGACATCCCCATCCAACCATCTCAGTTGCTGTATACAATCTGTTGTATGATTTCTTAGGCTTGATCCCCTTACTCATTACAGTGTCCCGTGTAGCAGAATCAATACTACAATTATCTCGAAGACATTTTTTGACATTCAGTTGTAGCACACATTTCTTATAAAACTGTATAACGTTTCTGCCAGAAAGTGAAGAAATATTTGTCATGTTCTTTTGCTGGCAAATGTAAAGAGCAACAGTTCATAATTATTTACCTTGAAATATGGAAGAAAGGCCAGTACTCACATTAAGAACTTTTCTACTCTTGATATAATCAGGACAGTGCTGTTCTTATAAGAAAAGAAAATTTTCCTCATGATATCTTTAAAACCTATTCATGATACAAGCTATGTAGCCTTCAATAGGTTTGTATTATTTTACCCGTCACCTGATTACATTAATATTATCCTACATAAAAGAAAAAAAATAATCTAACATTCTTACTTGTTACAATGACTCTAATGGGTTCCGATGTAAAGATAAGCGACTCGTGATCTCGCTCTTCCTGACAATGCCAAACTCCATCATCCTCTAATAGGACATGGACAATGTGAAGCATGTGCGCATCCCTGGAGGCATTGTATAAAGATAGTCTGCGCTCATCTTCTTGTAAATGCAACAATTCTCCATTTAATAACCATTTAATTGGTTCGCTGGCATTGTGTATTTCACACTGGAGCAAAACAGATTTTCCAGGAGCTGTCAAAATCTCTTCATTGTAATTGCCATGATGAATGGATACTTGAATACCAAAGTCTATAAATAAATAAAATAAAAAAATAATATTAGAAAGCTTTACATAAGAAGCTTAAAAGCTGCCAATTGGTAATTATAAAACTTGAAAGCCTATAAGGAAAAAAACGTAATCTCTTGTCAAAATCATGGAATAGGCTTAGTATTGTTATATTAATCAGTAAATAAAGCATGAAATTGTTTTGATGTAAGCAATATTAAAACATGGTAATGGATTTCTATTAATATTGCCATTAACTGGCCTGACATAGAAGAATGAAGTTTTGTTTATTTTGATAATTAAGATTTAACTAGAAGTCAACTAGCCTTAGTATATAGATAACACTGATTACATCACAGGTATGTAAATGTATAGAAGAATATGAATGAAAAGAGATAAGTTACGAGGAGATATCAGAAAGTAACGCCATTTATTTTTTTCAAAGAAAATTACAAGACATACAGATATACAAACTACATGTGTTTATCCACATATGAACCTTAACAATTTAGGCATTTATCCCAATGCTGCACCGGTTTCAGTATGACATTAGAACTCCGTCGGCTGTGACTACAACCAATGGCGCACAGCAGATTTGAGTTCCTCGTCATTCACAAACCTTTGACTACCTCGAAATCTCTTCATGGGACCAAAGAGGTGGTAGTCTAAGGGTGCTAAGTCCAGACTGTAGGCAGGGTGGTCCAAAAACTCCCAACCGAAATGGACCAATTTTGCTTTGACGATGTTGGCTATATGCAGGTGTGTGTTGTCATAATGAAGTCGAACATAGTTTCCTCTTTCTAGTTGCTTATCCTGAATAGCATGACACAGTTTAGTTAACCCATAAGGCAGGAACTCTGCGAGTAGGGTGCCTTGCACATCTCAAAAAGCTGTAAGCAAAATCTTCTGAGCTGAAGGAGAAACTTTGAAGTTTTTGCTAACTGTAGAATGTGGATGTTTCCATACCATGTTTGTAGTCTTAGGCTCAGGTGTGATGTGCAAAAATTCTATTCTGGCCCTATTCTTCTAGTGGGTGGGGAAGGGGTCACCTCAAGCAACAGAATTAGTTGGCAAGGAAGGTGGTCAATTTCCTGAGGGGGGGGGGGGGGGGGGGGGGGAAAAAAATAATGCACGATTTTTTTTTTCAAAATATTGTTGGAAAAAAAAAAAATCATAATATGAGAACACTTGAATGGAAATTTTTTCGTGGATACATGAACATTTAAGGGAGTAGGTGGGGCTTCATGGTTTGGTTAGGTAGTGCTTACATTCTTAAGTAGTGCTTCAATACGCCATTCCAAGCTTGATTTCACATCTATAAAATTGTTCTATCGGTAATATGTAAATAATCTGGACTGTATAGTTTTTGGTTATGAAATTATTCTTTAGTTACAAGCATGATTAGCAGGTAATGTAAAATGGATATATTATTAAATTCAAATTTCAGAAGAATTTAAAATTTTACTGCTTTCTAATTAAACTACTGTTTGAAATTATAATTAAAAATTGTTAAAAATGTTCATGTTTGGATGTTAATATAAAGCTATTAAAGAATTTTATTTTATTTTTAAAGTATTTTTATTAAAAAAAAAAAAATCTTCAAAGAAACTATAGCGGCAGGATACAGCAACTATTAAATCATATCCTATGTGATTTAAAAAGGCAACTTATTATAGCACATTATCAATTATTATTCTCTTTAGAGAACATTGTCCACAATGTCTTAATTACTTACTTGAAGACACTTCTCACACCAATAGACTATTGGAAAGAAAAGTGATTTATCATCATTATACTTAATCACTCTATTTGAGAAAATCGCTTCTCATTTCAAAAAGAAAAAAAAAATTAATACATCAAGTTAATAGAAAGGTTCAACAAGGTGAACAATTATTTGAGTTGATTTTAAAAGCAAATACAAAGCTCAAGAAATAAAAAAAAAATAATAATAAGCTTATAACTTAAAGGAATTTCAAATTGATGAGAAAGGAAATTTCAGAGATATGCAAATTTAATATTACATAAAGACCTTTCATTATGTACTAGAACACATTTAAGATCATGTACCTCTACTTTTAAATGTTTTCAACAAAACGAGCTTGTAGAATTAAATAATAGATAATAGGAACGCTTACAAAAAAATTCATTGATACAATTCTACCCACAAACTTCACTAAAACTTTCAATCGCCAAGGATCAGTAATAACATATTTCTACAAAGTATTTTTACTGCTGAATAGTGTCAATTTTTTTTTGTTGAAGTGTAAACTTGAATTTTGACTTTTGAATGTTATAGCTACAGTAATATTTATTATTATATATATATCGTATTCAATTTATTAATTTTATATCATTACAGTGTTTAAAATTATTTTCACTAAATAACTTTGCAATTTTAAATTTTTGCAGTAGAAAAAAAAATTACTTTTAGCTAGAGGGAAATTTGCTTCATAAGCAAACACCAAGCTTTTATTCCAGATGAAACTTCACTAATTATTCATCAGCGAAGCAAACATGCCATACAGCAATCTAAACATCGATAATATCAAGTCATTAAAGTAGAAATTGATTGTATATGACCTTTGCATACTTTGATGTTTCTCTTTATAAAAACGAATTATATAATTAAAATAACATAATAATTTCTTCAGAAAATGAATGAAACGCATACAGAACTTGTAGGTAAACAGATTATCCATATTTTCCATCAGTCTTATTTTATTTTCAGAAAAATTCATGTGTTGGGCATATGAAAATGGTATAAGCCAGAGATAAATTGTCCTAAAGATGAAGTTCCCGTCAATTATTTGAGTCAATCTTGGTCCCATCGAATCATTTATCATTCCAATTGATAACCGGAATTCTACTCTATAAAACCCGTTTGCTGTGATAAAAATATTTCTTGAATTAAAATAAAGTCCAAAAGACAAAACTTCATCAGAATGCAAAAACACTTTTAGCATATCCATTTATTAAGTGCAAAAGTTGGTACCCATAAACTGATATTTAACCTCCCCCTCCTCCCAAATCTACCACTTTCTCATAAAAAGTTTTTTTTCCCTAACAAAAACAAAAAATCCCGTTTTCATGATGTAAAAGGAAGCAAATAAGTTTAAAGAAATATTGAATCAAAGCAAAAACAATGCTATTTCAAACTATAAATAAAAAAAAAAATAAAAAAAGATAGTGCCAGCAAGTAATACTAAATTCATGTATCTATTTTTAGGTTAATTATATGATAATGTCTCTTGGCAATTTTCCATTTCCAAACCAGGTCTTTAACATGTCAACATCAAAACATCGAAAGGAATTCCATGCAGCGAAATACCTGAAGAAGGGAAAAGGAGAGGAAAAAAAGTTAAAGATAATTTTGAAGGCTGACAAACTAGTTTGAGAGTAATCAAGAGAACTCCATAATGGATGGATATTATTACTGTCAGAACAGAAAGAACCACATAAATTTTCAAGCTATTCCAAGGAAAATGTCATTTAAAAATAACAGTAGTTAATGCGAACCTTGAATTTCGTTAAATTGTTTTAGCTTTCACCGTTAAAAAAAAGAAATTAGTAGGACATTATTTTTTTTTATTCACATGTCTTTATCGTCAAATAACTATCTGCAAATTACAATGCAATAGATAGTTCACTGTCAAACTTACCTAATATATATACTAATACAGAAGTTAATTTCAAATTTCATGTAGTTTTAAAAGATTCTAACAAATTAATTTATTTAATTAAAATAAAATGAAATTAAAATAATGTCCATTGTACTTGGATTTATTACACAATTTAATTTTTCTTTTGTACTTTATAGTGTGACTTAGTATTTAAGGCCAATAGCTTTGCTTTTCATAGGTGATCCGCTATTGTAGCTGATATAGTTAACAGCCAAACTATCGTTTCATGTTCACAAACTCTGTGATGGTCAAAAATGGCGGAAGGATCAACCCAATTGTTATATTGCTTCCAAATTCACATTCACTAGGGAAGCCATACAAACCTGTACCTCACAGTTTCACACCAAATTGAAATATGTTACACACTTAAATTGATGCTTGCAAAATAAGAAATCACAATATTCAAAATAAACTGCAAAAACAAAAAAAAAATTGAGTGCACTTAGCACCATAATAAGATATCATATAGCTATATAAGATCCATGGGCATGTGCACTCAATTTTTTTTGTTTTCGTGGATTATTTTGAATATCACGATTTCTTATTTTGCAAGCATCAATAGTGGTTTTAGGTGAATAACTTATTTCAATTTAGTGTGAAGCTGAGGTACAGGTTCACATGATTCCCTGATCAGTGATCATCTTTACACAGGAAGATTCAAAAAAAGCATTCAGTAATTGGCAGGGAGGTCAGAACACAAAACAAGGCAATAATATCATAGGAACATGTGTCACAAATGCAAAACATGTTATTATTACATGCCAATTACTAACACTTATTCTGAATCATCCTGTAGAGACTATCTAGTGGCACAATGATGGTTTAGAGTTAAGGGCTGTTCGTCAATTTGTGTCAGGCAATTTACCAGGCAACCACAAAAGTTCTAGCCGTTTTTAATTCTGGAAAACAAAATGATGTACACAAAAAGTAGCGTATTGCTAGTCCCCAAAGTAATCCCCATTGGCATCTAGCATCTTCTGCCAACGTGTCTCCAGTTGATCAATCCCCTGGCTGTAAAACTTGCCGGCCTTGGACTCAAAGAAGTCTGTGAGTGCCTTTCGCAGGTCTGTACCATTGGAGTAGGATTTTCCACGAAGATGGTTGTCCAGAGAATGGAAAAGATGATAATCCGTTGGAGCAAGATCTGGTAAATAAGGTAGATGACCAGAGTTTCCCATCCAAGCCGCTCTATTTGCGATTCACCAATGCTGGCTCCTTCTGTTGCAATGCCTGTTGCACAAGTTCCAACTGCAGGGAGTACAGGTCCCCAGTGATGGTTTGCCCAGTTGATAGCAGCTCATAGTGAACCATTTGGCATCTAGTCCACCAAACACAGAGCATGATCTTGCGTGGTGTAGGGGTGGCTTTAAGGTGTGAGGCACTGTGTCCCGGAGTGACAACCAATGTTTGGAATGCTTAGGAGTGTCACATAGGATCCACTTTTTGTCACTGGTAAGTATTCGATTAAATATGGGTGCGTTACGATGTCGAGAAAGCAACGACATGCAGGCTGTCGCTTGTTGATTCTTGTTGGATTCCGACAATGTGTGGGGCACCCATTTGCTCAACTTGTACATCTTTCCTAAGCTGTGCAGGTGACGTCTAACTGTTTCATCATAAACCTGAAACCATCTGGCAAGTTCACCATATGTTAAACTGCTGTCCTCCTCTATGGCCATTTTCAAGGCCTGGTCATCTAAGGCTTGTGGTTCATCAGAAATGGCAAATTCTCCCGACCTGGATTTCTGGAACCAATGCCTTGTGGTGCGTTCATTCACAGCATCCCCAAATGCAAGACACATTCAACAACTTGATGCTGCTGCTGATAAACCCACCTTGAAGTCATAAAGCAAACAACACCTAACCATCTCCTTCGATACCACCATTTGTCTTCACTTCTGCCCAACAGCCCTGTATTTATACAGGCTAACCTTCCTGCTCCCCCCAACAGATTTTGGACCACACTGTACACTTATTTACGTATCTTCTATCACTTCCTTTTATGGCAACATAAAAACGGCAAGAACTTTTGTGGTTACCTGGTACAATGATATTGAGCATCCTATACTCCCTCTACGCTCCTAGCTGTTGATTGTGGAACCACTATGGCTTGAGTTTGTATGCATCAATTGAACATTCTGACATTTGTTTATGTGCTCCAGTCCCCTATTGTGACTCGCTTTTCATTCTTGAGACCACAATCTCCAAATTAAATTAATAGTTATTGTATTCTGTCCAGCTTCTGCCGCAATACAATGCAAACACCAACTGTATACAGCCAATAATTAAAACTCGAATAAAGTCATCTGTATGATTGAACTGTCATCAAAGCTATCTTTTATAAGTATTTTATCCTTAAAACTTATTTCTTACATGAATAACAGCACAAACTTCTTGTGGCCTTGAGCAATTCTCAAAATCCATTTCACAGATTACCTGCCTCCCTTTTTACCACATGTTCCAATGAGGTTATTCATTGGAAATTTCAAAAATTTGTATAACTGGTTTTATTGAAACATACCTCGAAATTTGTATCGTGCTATGGCAAAATTATTTTATGGTGCTGCATTTTTTGTGTGGAGAAGTTTTCCTTTCTTCCTATCGTTCTTACATTTCCTTTTGCTAACATATATTTTTAATTCAATTTCTTTTTCAAGTGTATAAATGAGTACACACTGAATCATTTTAGCTGCAACAGCACAAAATGTGCTGGTTCTTCAGGTTAACTCAAAAAAATGCAGAAAAAAGAGTTATAAGAGGATGATTCAAAGGAAAACTTTAGATATTTTTTTAGCTCTTAATTAATTCAATGTACACAATGAGATCACTTTTCGACACACTCCTCTTTGAAGTGCATGAATACCTTTAGAAAAAATTATTTCAATGCAAGCCAACTGAGATCTACAAGTCCTGTTTTCCACAGTCTCCTTAGTGGATCAAAAATGTGATAACATGGACGAGACCTGAGAATAAACTCCTGCTTCAATGTGCTACAGAAGTTTACTGATAGGAGTCAACATCTCCTTCACTCAATTCAACTTGGCTCCCATCTTTCAGACATTTTGTAGAACAAGAGGCAACAAATACGACTTGGGATGACTCATGATAACTAGATGATCATCACCGCTCCATCCATGTTAAAGCAGTGATTTTTCTTCGTGATGGCTTCAGCTACAGGTTTGTGGTTGAGCTTCCTAGTCATTTTTACACTTGTTGCAGTGACAGAAATGCATTACCATATTGAGTTTCAATAGTTAATATCGATGACTTTCGTCGGTTCTCTGTTTTAAAAAAGAATGGCTTCTTCTTTGGTACATGTTGCAAGTGGGGAAGCCATCTTAATACTATTCCAGTGATGTACTATGATGTTTCTACATTTTTCTCACACTTATGGGCCGAGATTCAAACGAACACTACTGCCAATTTTAAGCCTTTCATTTGGATCACCCTAATATTATGGGAAATGCATTCTCAAAAGGCACTAATTAAGCACAGAAGAATTTTATTAATTTTTCCTAAAGAAATCAGAATTCTCTATGAAGAAATTCTGTTGATGTCGCTATGAAGAAATTTTGCACAGAAATGGCAGAGTGTCCTTACTTTCCTTATCAACACATTAGTTTTTTGTTTTTTTTTACCATGTCAGCAGCACCATCTGTTGATGAAATTTGTAACTAATTTTGAAACTTGATGCGAATAAATTCCCTGGTTTCCTAAGCAGAACGCAGCTAACCATACTTTTCTATCGCCTTCCGTTTTTCGTTAATTGATTTTTCAAATCATTGCTCATTTTTGAGACACCTGCTATATTGTCCTGTGCTTAAGTATTTTTGTCCCAAACTGTTCTTCGGGGGGAGGGGGGGTACCTACTAAGCATGTTCCCTTTCCTTCACCTTTCCGACTTAAATCACGAACACGTTCGTATATAAAGAAAATTGTCAGAAATAGTCGCTGACGCTTTACTATAGGAAAGAAGCGTGACATTTTTCGCCTTACTTAAAAAATACTATATAGTTTGTAAGTTTCCCTATTCTTGTTCCAATTTACACAGTTTTGTAAACGGACATTGGAGTCTATTTCATAGGTGTTATTTGTAGCAGCATTTGTATGTCCTTTAGAGTACTTTTAAAATAATTAAATAATTTGTTGTCGCTTTGATGTAGCCAAGTACTTTGCAAGGAACGAAACTAAGTTCCGTAATGACTGACAGAAGCACAATTGTTTTCTATCGCTTTTTCTGCATCGCTCAGGGTGAGCAATTGTCGTCTTTATTGTTTTTCTGGCATTGCTCATTGTATTAAGGTCTTTGTTGTAGAATTTTCTAGCTTTTGAGTTGAAACAATATATAAATAATGTTTTATAAATTTTTTTTGGATAAAAAATTTGTTTTTCTCTTTTTGGATTAATGTCAAATTTGCGCGTTTATAAAAACGTGATGTCGTGGGTTCGTGCACCGCATCTTTCATGCTATGTGTTGTGGCTAATTATACTCGCATGCAATTTTTTGGAAGTTTGTGATCTTAGAAAATTTATTTATTTTCCTTTCAGATACCCCTATGGATTTGAATAGAAAGACGTGAGAAGTTAAGAGCTTGGAAAGAAGCATCCAGCTTCCATTTGATCGACCGTACCACGTTTGGGCAGGAGGTCTTTACCTGGAGGAATCGACATGTAACGTAGAGGTCTAGCCTGCGTCGTCGTTCGTTTAGATGTTCACTGACTGTGTACTCAGTTCGTTGGAGGCTTCATGTCCCCGCCCCGAAGATGTGTGTTGTTGTTATTGATGAACTATGCTTTTTTTTCATAGGCGTTTCTAGAACAGTCGCCTACACATCCAAACATCTGGTTAATCATTCGTCTCGTCTCGTTGGTCCGGTGATGTGTCGCAGTTTCGCCTAGATGCGCTGCTAGGTTTTCGCAATTCGCAGTT
>JAHWFO010001074.1:11357498-11416227 GCA_023313115.1 Rhysida immarginata
AACAGCGGCATTTTTTTGTTTATGTTTATTTGTTCTTAAGCCTCACTTGTTAGGTAGTGGGTACCATGACGTTTTGTTGCTTAGTTTTTTTGTATTGTAATTAATTTTTTTAAGTTTATCTGTTATTCTAGGCAAGCTTGTTAATTCGTTGCTGGGAGGCTAACCTTTTTGCTATGTTGGTAAGGCTTATATTTACTTTATTGTTTGGCTTATTTGTAAAGACCTTCATTTGGGAAAGCATATTTTGAAGCCCTTCATTTAGGAAGGCTTTTCTTTTTTGTATGGCACTTTGTGAAGCTAGTTTTATTTTCTCGTTGCGCTCTCTTTACAGTAAGTTAATTGTGTTCTTACTGGGTATCATAAAGGATTCCAAGAGGTCATATTGGTAGTTTATTCACAGTATGTAGAATGTGAAGTGGGTGATTTATTCACCAAGTATGCTTCAGTGCCCTTGTGAGTTATTTTGTGTAAGCCTATTTCTATTAAAGCCTGTCTGGGTTATGCCTCAATTTAT
Organism: Rhysida immarginata; assembly: GCA_023313115.1. Classification (NCBI taxonomy): domain Eukaryota; kingdom Metazoa; phylum Arthropoda; class Chilopoda; order Scolopendromorpha; family Scolopendridae; genus Rhysida; species Rhysida immarginata. Next base: position 11,358,013 of record JAHWFO010001074.1, read on the forward strand.
TGTTTATTACGAATTTCAAGCGTTGCATCTGTTTAGTTTGTTTTTTGGGAAAGGGGATTTGGTATTCCTTTAATTAGGAAGTAGTCATGTTATTGTTTATTACTATACTTTAGTTGATTGAATACTGAGAAAAGGGAGTTCTTTAAGTTATTGTGATGTATAGTGTTTATTTGTTTCTTGAACTCCTTAATGCTTTAAGTTTAGTTGGGAATTTAAGCTCATGTTGTCTTTGTATAGCTTATTGATGTTTATTTTGGGATAGGGAGTAGCCCTTTTTATTTGTGAGGTTTAAGTGTTTGACTTATTGTGAATAATATTTATTTCAGTGAGGTAAGGAGCTTATTTATGTTATTTTGCTTTTGAACTCTGAACTTTAGGGTTACCGTGTTCCTCCCTTCAAAAGGAACACACAGCACTGTTTTGTGCTCAGGTGTATATAGTATTCATTTAATTTCTTGCTCCTATTTTTATTGTATTCAATTCTTTTTTAATCCTCACATTTTAATTGTTTTAATCTCACATTCACTTGCTTGTAAATTTATTATTTTAAATTGTTATTTAATAAAGATCACATTCTTTATGCCTTAGTCTGACTCCCTTTTTCTTGACAGTGACTCCCACACATCGGGATCACACATTTCGTCACACAACCACAGTGGCTCACAGTTTCAACACAGCAGGCAGCTGTATTCGAAATAACCTATATTCTATAAATCTGTTGCTTACGCCATCAAAATAATGTATGCCTCTGAACTATTTTGGACGATGAAAACTCGTCGCTTCTGGTCTTCTAGTCCTTCACGACTCGGCAATTCGAACACCTAAACTTAGTGCAGAGGTCGAAACTAGCAGTTGCCAGATTACCACAGACTACCAAAAATTCATTCCGGCAACTTGTTTATCACTGCTTGTTGCCTGGCTGGTAGTGCAGGTTGACTACCGAGAAACAAGCAGTGATAAACAAGTTTTCAGAATGAATTTTTGGTAGTCTCTGGCAACCTGGCAACCTCATATTTCGAACCCTGTTAGTGTAGCCTTTTTCCAATAAACCTACCAATCTGACTAATCATCTTTCCTTTACTTTATTTGACCCAAGTATTATTAATACTTAGTAATTTTGTCTTTTTATTATTCCCTTCCTTAGGTTATACTTAAGCTAGTGTTTCTTACTGTTTTCCATTTCTTTTTCATTTCCTTTTTTCCAGAAGCCCGTCCCAAGCTTTACATCATTCTGCTTGTACATTGTCCCTGTTCGGCGCACCGGCTCGCCTGGTGTTGTGCGCATCGTCGGTAGTTTGGTATTCGAATTGGTTCTTATTGCCCGATCAACTCACCGAATCGATCTTAATCTATAGTGCTCCCTCTACTTAATGGCACAAGGCTCATAAACAAATTTAAAATGGCAACTCCACATAATGAAGGTTTTTTCCCGGAAAATAAAGACTGCAGACTCATTCATGGTTGGAGGTGATGTTGATAAAATCCTAATTGATAAAATTGATTAAAAAAAAAAAATGATAATTTTTTTTTTCCTAGAAAAAACTTTGTTATATGGAGTTGCTATTATAAATTTACTTATAGGGCTAGTGCCTTTAATGTAGAGGGAGCACTGTACTGGGAATATCCAGAGTTACTATGTTCTTGCTTCTTTGCTTGACTCTAATTCTGTATCGTCCCCTGTGACTGCCCATGCTGTCATTTATATATAATTAATTTTCTCTCAAATCAGATTTAATTTTTTTATTTTATTTCCAAAAAACCATTGAATTGTCCCATTTTATTTCCAAATATCATATGTTGTCTTTCTGTAATAAAAATGAGATGATTTTTTGGAATTGATAGTGATACCCGTCTTTTGTTACGTGGATGGGAAGTACAGTTGAGGACCGCAAATCCGGAATGCTCGGGACCAGAAACCTTTCGGATTTGTGGTATTCCAGATATATTTAACACGTGTATATATTTATTTAAATAGTTTCTGATGACGGTTATTAAAAATTTCTTTTAAAATAAAAGTTTTCACAGTTATATAGTTTTTCAATTTGGACATCAACTGTATATGGCTCCTGAGGGGTTATTCTGTAGTTGGTAAAGCCGATTCAATTTGACATCAGACAACTTAAATCTGATAAAACCAAAAGAAATAAAGAAAATAGTTACCAAAAATGTGGATATAACATCAGTAAAACACAAGGAAGCCAACCGCTTTTCCACAACAAGGCTTTTATTCACATGGATACGTATCATCCGAAATAAAAACCTTGTTGTGGAAAAGTGGTTGGCTTCCTTGTGTTTTACTGATAAAACCAGTTTAGGGGAGGGGTTGTGCCTTCTGTATGTCCATGACTCGTCGACTTCACATTGCAGTGGCCTACGACCGCTGCTTGTGCATACATGTATTGCACAAGGCTGCCAAGATCGTAACAAGAAATTAGAAGCAAAGTCCAACAGGAACAGAGATTGATGCCATAACCAATCACCTCAACTGGAAAGAAAGTTGCAAGAATGAATCGCATGTTTTATGTGAGAACTATACACATATTAAGACTTAAAGATCAGGAAGGCTGCTAAAGGTATTTATGAATTTACATGTAATCAACTTATTTACGATCTTAGGGCCTTCAGCACATCCAGTGATTACCGTATTTGGAATTAATTTAATATTATTTTCCTGACTGAATTAAAACGATTAACTTGGAGCTGTCTGTGTCTAATGTTTCTCAACACATATAATATCAGTAGTTCAAGGATCCGACTGAGTACTTTACTGTTTGCAATGTCAACTACCACTTTGTTCGACCATGATTTCAAAATCCTAATAAAAAGAAATAAAGAAATTAAACTGGAGCTAACTCCAAATATCAGGTAAATTACAGGTCGCAGAATTTTTCCATCCATTTTCTAATCAATATCAATCGTAATAATAATGACAATCTAGTACATATTACATCTGAATATCAAAATATGGAAGAGACGTTAGTTAAATTAGAGCAAGTTTTGACAGTTGAACCGTAATAAAACAAAAATGCTAATAATTTCCAAGTTTAGTGATGATAGTGGAATGATAAATATTTTAGGCATGGCATTTGACATTTTACTTACAATGCCATAATTGACCAAATTATTATGATTTCACATTAAAATACTTATCTTGTGAGTTGTTTACAATCATTTACTAGCAGATCAGAAATGTGTTATTTATTTTGTCTTCAATCCTTCGGTACTTTATTATCATGTGATCTTTTGGGCCACCACTTCCAAGTCAAACTTCAAAAGACTATATGTATCGTATAATCAATTTATTTAGAGTGCTTTTAACTTTACTAAATACCTGTACATATTTGTTTAAATTCTGCATAAGAATGAATATTCTTATATCTAGCTAGTGCAATTAGATCATCAAATCATCTGAAAAATTATATATTCAATATTTGATAATGCCTGATAATTATTGTCATACACGAATGTATAAATTTAAACTTCGCCAAAGATCAATGAAGAAAGACATTTCCCCTTACATAATCATTGAAATTTGAATTCTCTACCACTACCGTTACGTAGTGGTAGAGTATGGCTCTTAAATGTGCCTCCTCTAAATGTAAAACCTCATGCAAGCACTTTAATCGACAAATTAAAATTTATTTTGTTAACTAGAGATAAACGGACAAATATACCTACAGGGTTCACGCACGGACAAAAAAATCTACTAGTCAATTTGACTCCCAATCCTGAAAACTGTGATTCAAATTTCAGAAGATGCGAGTCAAATTTTATATTCTTTTTAACTTCTAATTTTTACTTGCATCCACAATCTCTATAGTTCCTGCTGTAGTTAATTAGAAATTTAAACAAGACTGCATGTGACAAATGAAGAGAGGTTAAATTGTGGTGAGAAGGATATGGGCCGATGATATTCAAAATTTAACAAGTCAATTTTCACAGGCTGATCAAAGATTCACGAGTCAATTTTTAGCAAAAATGTCCATTTGATGCGTAAATTGCAAGTTAACACGAACCCTGTACCTAGATCTGCACTGGCTTACGATTTTTATGTTATGTATCTTTTTTTTTTATTCCATATTTATTTTTGTGTTTTCTCTGGTTTGTTTATACATATTTCCTTTAAATTATAATGATTGAATGAATGAATGAAATCGTTTATTCCAGAACGGCTTATACCATCCAAGCGTGAAATATAAGAAAACCAATACAAAAACACAGAAAAAAAGAAAGACAAGAAACAATTTAATAATAATAATTATAATTTAAAGTATTCACAAGGGGTTATATTCCTGTGATAAAACTGAAAACATGAAGGCCCATCAACTCTATTAAGTTTAAGGGGTGGGGGGGGGGGGGGGAGAAAAAGGGAGAGAGAAAATACCCAATAATTTTTGCAAATTATCCTTAACGTAGATAACCTGAAATTTGATTCGCTCTTTTCAGGTCCTAATGAGTTTTTCTTGATTTGAATTCAAACATGTAATTTCTTTCTTTCTAAAATGTAATTGTATGCAAAAGAATTACATTCACATTGTGTAAATCAATTACCATCACCATGTTTTGTGTTATTTACATTCAGATGCATTTATATGGGCTGTGTAAGTGAGACTGGATTGCTTGTATTTCCATTATTTATTAGATGAGATGTACATGGTTGGATCTTGTTTCCTGAATTTAACATATTTCACCAAGATACGGTACAACACTGATAAGAGACAACAGACAATCACTGGCAACAAACTTGAATAAGAGAAGGGTAATATAAAATTTTTTTGTATAAATAGAATACATTAATTCTTTCTAGTCATAAAGAGGGAGGAAGATTTTGTAAAAATTTTAATTTAAAAATAAGTCCAAGTGAAAAAAAAATATCTAACTCGTATTGGAATTATGCATACCCAGATGGTAAGGTAAACTTTTCAACACAATTTCTTTAGATTCTCAAGAAAAACATGCAAACGAGAAGTCTCAGATAATCAATACAATGAAAAATTTACAAGGTTTTGAAAGGGCAAACACTCTCTCAATGAATGGGACTATCCAAAGCAAATATTGTGAGGAAAATAATTTTTTCTTAAATGATATAGGTATCATTTCAATAATGTACAGGCATCAAATCTCATAATTATGAAAAACAATTAGAATATGTAATAGGAAACCATTAGAATATAAAAGGAAAAATTTAAAATCACAGAATTTGATCAAATCTCATCTATTCGAAAATTTTATTCATTCTGCCTAGCTGATAAAACTTTATCTGGGGAGTAGTACCTGTGATTTCTAAAAAGTCATCATAAAATAATTGTTTTCTTCAAAAGTAAAATTGAGACCTCAAAAAATATTTCATGAATACAGATTCAAAATCTTTATATTTGAATCATTAAATAAATACAGTACTTAAATACTGTAATTTGATCAGGCCAGGAAAAAAAAATATGGTTTTAGTTTTATTACTTTATCCATAAAGACTATTGTACAATTATAAACTCAATTTCCAAATCTCTGATGGATGAAATTTTCATATCTTTATGGACATTGGAAGGTACATGTATTAATATTTCCAAATGTACAGCATAAGCAAACCTTTCTCTTTACTACTATACTCATTAATTACACTTTAGTTCTGGTTTTATAAGAGGATACATTCAAAATTCCTTATATCATTTAATAGCAAAACATAATTTATAGATATTAAAAATAAAATAAATAAATAAATTACCATATGCATGCATTTGCCTCTCCTACCTCTTTTCTATTTAATCTAACCTACATAAGGATTTTAACTTTAAACAGAATGAATTTTTCTAAATCTTTTCTAAAATAAATTGCTTGAAATTTTTATAGTCATTTCCTCAAGCTTAACTGCTAGGTAAATGGAATAGTCTAATTTTCTGCTATGAAACCAAGAGAACATCAGAAAATTTCTCTACAATTTTCCGCAAGGAGAAGGTAAAAATAATATTAATTAATAATTTAATAAAATGTACAGAAATTTAATGTTGATATTTTATTGCATTTAGGGTCTTCTTTGTTAATGATTTTATATTTTTTAATATACAGAGCTTAAAAAAAGTTTTCCAATCAAAATTATTAAATTTTAAATTATGTAAGTAAAATGTTTTAACCAATAATTAAAAAAAAAAAAATCCATTTTACTTTAAAGAATTCCTTGTATTTTAAATGAAGAGTATCATAATTTTTTAACATCTCAATTCACATAATAGACTATTTGCCAATAGTAATTAGTAAAGGAAGAATCACCAATCTTTGAGGATGCTAACTAATGAAAGTCACGAAGCAACCAGCAGAGCAACAAATTAACCTAATTTGCCACAGAATCGATAGAATGAACTGGATATCTGATACTTTCCTAAGGAAACTGAGAATCAATACATTTACTACCCAATTCTGTACTCAGTGAGTTATAAAAACAGTGTATCTCCTTTCTCCATTTTTTTGAGGAGGAAAAAACATTATTAATCAGAAGCAATAAAATTAAAAAAAAACATCAACGCTTAATCTGTTTTAGCAATAATATTCAGACTGGAAAAGGATAAGAACATTTCATTACGTGTTTTATACAAATCTTAGCCATTTTTGAGCAATGAACCTTCTATATAACTTTAGTACAGTAACTAATATTAAAATATAAAATACATATACAAATCATAATTTAAAAATTTTTAAATTAATAAAAAATATATATAATTTTTAATTTCAGTCTATTTATATAATATCTCTCAATATGGCCTATATAAAAATTTTATGAATTTGAAAATAAAAATTAGGTTAGATCAGCTATTTTTTTTTTTAAATGGAAGTTCAGAATATTTAATACATTTCTCCATCACTTTCATACATTAAAGTAAAAACGAGGAATGAAAAACTTCTTATAGGCTTCATCAGTGAATGAAAAATGTTCTCAGTCAATAGGGAGAGTGAAGGAAGAGATCGTGGCAAAGAGCAGGCAAATGGATGAGACATTTAAACAGATTCACAATTTCTTTTTTCAATCATGTGATACATTACTTTATTAACCCGGCGTCACTCGCGCGAGCGGTGTTTACACCGCACTTTTTGATTTTTTTGATATAGCTCATCATACAGAGGCGCTAGCTTGTGATGACTTCCATGTATTTCAAGTACAACTTATTGGCAACAAATAGCGCCGGTGTTGATATCATTCATTTTATCGAAAGTGAAGATTAAAGCTATGTTTTCTAGCTTGGTCTCACTTTGCGGTGCAAACACCGCTGCGCGAGCAGTCATGTAAGTAAATCTTTGACAAAAACATGATTTCCTAAAAATCACTTTAAAATCACTTATTTTCTTCTAATTTGTATATGTGGTCATAAATTGCAATATCTTGAGTTATTAAATAAAATTGCACTGAGTTCTTTTTTTATCAAATAAAATCACTTTGAAAAAGTGCGGTGTAAACACCGCAGCGCGGGTAGTGATGTTATAAAATTCGGCGCGAGTGACGCATTCTCCGCGATGATGAATTAGTGATGATTGTTTATGATGATGAATGTAGAATTTTGACATAAAGGAATTTATAAATGTATAATAAAGAATATTTTATGTTATGTTATCTCACTAAGTTCTTTTTTTTATCAAATAAAATCACTGTTAAAAAGTGCGGTGTAAACACCGCAGCGCGGGTAGTGCTGTTATAAAATTTGGCGCGAGTGACGCCGGGTTAACTTTAAATGGCACAGACCAATAGGAAATGGTCTTGAACAAATTTAAAATTATTACAGTGTATTATCCAAAATGGAAATTTCATACACTATAGCAATTCATATACAAATGTATAATATGTTCAGAACTGCCCTTTGTGTGGAGTATCTTTGAACACACATGGAGTACATTGAAAAAGTTTAAAGTACACATTTCACAAATTATTAATACAAAAAATGATTTGAAAAGGCATTATTATGAACTCATTACGTTATTCTGTCTTTAAAAAAGTTCAACATCAGAGTTGTATCCAAAGTATTTGGCAAAGATAATTTCAAATCATTTTTGTCTAATTAATTGCAGTTCTTTTGAGAATTTACAAGTTTCCATGTTGTGCAATATTCTGCAGATATTATGCAACATTACATAATTTTTACATTAAATTATGGAAACCAGCTGATTGGGATGCTAGTCTTTCAAGCAGGAAAGCCCCACATAATCTTAATAAGTCAAGTATGGCTGAATCACATGGGGGTCATTCTAGAATCAGACTCATTGCAAAGGAATAGTGTTTCTTAACTGGTATCAAATATCGAGTTATATCAAATTGGAATGAAAATTTTGTCTGCTTTTATCACGTAGTTTCAATTCAAAAATTAGAATTTTTGTCCCAATCTGGTATATATATATATAAACTGTGTAAGTTCTACAATTCTTGGCAGCAATGGGGCCACCTTCATAAAGTTGGCATGTGTTAGGCAAACGTGTACATCTTATTTCATGACATGTGATTCAGCCATCAGTACACAGGCTTTGACCAAAGCAGAACATGAAGACAGTCTTTAAGAGGATCAAAATCTACAATGAAACTTGTTCCTCTACAACAATTGTGCTTCTCTAGCAGAGAGAATTTGATATTTTCATGGATAATTAACCAGAAAAATGTAAAAAGCATATGACACAAATAATACCCACATTCCAGCCTTTTGAAATTTTCATTATTTAAGCAATTATACAAAAGAGATGGATGACTTTTATTCAATGTATGATGGATGACAAATGTTCAGCAAAGATATATAAACTATAGTTTGTTTTTTTTAGTTCAGTTTTTGTTCCTCAAAGATGCTCTCTAAATCTAACCTCAAAACATCTTGTCATGACAATAACTGCATTTACATATAAGCATTATGGAGCGTTAATTTGTCTCAGACATATTTTTACTATCCATATATATCCACTGTCTTAACGAGTTATCAATTTTCAAGGTTATCTTTATGTCAAGCTTTTAGAAGTGTTGGTAAATGTATACATGTCTTTATGAAGATACATGTGAAAGTTCATTTATTTTCTGGTTTTGGGAAGGGGATTATTACATTTTTCTTGTGTTCTATCATACAGTTTGTCTATTAGATTACAAGATAACCATTCTTACAAGCAAAAAAAACAAACAAAAAACAACTACATAATGACAGTCAACTCTTCAGTTAATGCTATATAAATGTTGAATTATCTATAGTGATCAATGAATCAAGCACGGAAATCTTATGTGGCCTGGAATGATTTGATTAATCATGCATTAGCTTTCTGAAAATATGAAATTCCAAGCTATGTTCTGGTTCTCTGCATTCTATGGACAGTTCTATGTAATTGAACCCATTATTATATTCAATAATGAGTGAATCCATAATTCATTTAAGAGAATGCTCTCTATTATTAGCATTGTTTAAAATTAGATCTCCCGTGGATATATCAATATATTTGAAGTACTTAACAAATTTATGGGATTATTTATCTTCTTTGTACAATAGATTGCAATTCCCCAATAGCAACCTTACAAGCAATCCCACTGCGCTTTTTTATAAGTTTTACAAAATAGTTTTGTTTAGAAATCAATACATAATTTTTCAGTAAAACAAAGGCAATTTTTTTATAATCTCTCCTTTTATACTCTCCATAATTATTTGTATCCTTAGTAGAAATATTTTTTTTAAATTTCCAGGAGTGCTGAACTATATTACATCCAAGCATTAAATCTGTTAAATCATTTACAATCTGTAAACTAGTCCTAAGAGCAAACTTACTATCTAATTTAAGTAGATCTTTGAGGCTGTTTCCACACCCCTTGGCGGGGGGGGGGGCCCCTTGACTTACAAACATCACTGCCAACCCTTCTTGAATTAATATCGTAAATGAACAAGTGACATTAATTATTTAGAACTAAATTCAAATTTAAATGACTAAATAGCAAAGTAATAACATTCATTAACTAAATTTTAATTATATTACCTATGTAATTAACTCTTAATTTGTTTGCATTTACATTCAATTACATGCAAATTGTATAGCTATTACTATAAAATCAAAGACTTTTTACAACTTTTCCTGTCTACTTAAAAATTGTTCAGTTTAGATTTAATCTCAGTTAAATATTTAATTAAAATAATGATCTCACTAAACATTTTTTCCTTCTCTGAAAGAAAAGTTCAATCTCTTCCAATCCCTATAAAACCTAATATCACTTAATAAAAGACTTAAGGGTTTTGAAATAAGCTTAAAACTCTGCATTTAAAATATTAAACAAAAAAAACAAACAAAAGAAAAAAAAAACATTTTCTTTTACATTCTTGTTCTCATTTTTTTTTTTTTTTTTTTTTTTTTAATCTGGCAACACTTAATTTTCAATTTTTTTACATCTCTTAAATTCTTTTTGTTTGCACACTTGTTGGAAAATTTAGCTTTTACATTGCACCAGTCCAAATTAGCCATTATTTGGTGCAGTGCTACATTACAGTTAAAAATAAATGCCACACTAAATGACTGCAAAGGTATAAATTGACATGCAGCTCAACTGGGGACTCCAAGAAGAATGTAGTATTCCTTATCATTCTTTTGTCAATAAAAAAGATTAAAAAAAAAAAATAAAAAAAAGAAAAATGAACCCATGTCCGAAATATTGTTTAATAATGGAAGGGGAGGGGGAAGACATAATTTCAAAAATTAAAAAGGGGAAAAAAAGGCATTTTTAGAATCTGAAATCAATACTGCAATAACGCTCAAAAACTTCAGCGATTTTATCTTAATTTCCTAACTTGTACAAAAGAAACATCAGACATTACAACCCAAAAACCTTTAAAAACAGCAAAACGGAAATTAATCTTAAATTTTTTTTTCTGTACCTTCAACTTAAAGGAGAAAATGAAGAATTTAAAAAAAAAAATAAATAAATAAAATTTGTCCCTCAAAGAAACGAAATGTTAATATCTATATCAATAAAATACAAGAAACAATACAAAAATATATGATATTTTGCTGTATCTTTATTTCAGAAACAATGTTAAGAATTACAATTTCAAAAGTTTTCTCATTTCAACAATTCGTATTCAAACAAGAAGATATGTTTTCAGTTAATGGAGGGTTACTTAACCTAATCTCACATATTTTTAACAAAAGTATAGGAGAAAGAAATTTTAAACAAATACACGAAAAAAAAAAATTCTCGTTTATTATCTAATGCTTTATTTCAATTTAAAAAATAACACTGCTGAAGTTTTGTTTCAGCTAAAATAAGATTGAACAAAAACAATGTTCTAACACTTAAAATACCTACTTTAAGTAAAATCACGCACATTTTATGCTGATGTTCTCTGGAAAAATTCCTGCCAATTATGTTATCAGATAATGACAATATATAAATTTATAAAAGTTTAACTATTAGAAACAGCAGATGAACAAATAGTTATTTATCATTTTAAGTACTATTTTTAGATCTTTAAAGTTATATTTAGTTAGAAAAAAAATGCTTTGGAAAAAAAAATTATATTTTTTTAAAGCAATAAACCAATTAAAAGTACAAAAAAGAAAATCTTTTTTGATAATTTTTAAACATACAGCACACACACCTTTTCTCTTTTCCTTTAATCTTTTCCAAGTGCTAATCAACAATTTAATGTGTACATCCCTTTCAAGATCAAAGGAATCTTCTCCAGAGTCCAAATGTATAATCATTATTAGTAGGGAAGTCATCAACTCAAGGTGCGGATTTCCCTCTCTTTGACTCATAAATAATTCTAGTAAATCTGCCTCTGACAGACTAGGGGATTTCCCTAGAGGAAAATGTAGTGACCAGATGGTTAAGGCAGGTGGTAATGCAACCTTTCAATATAACTCTTAAGCACTTGCCTTATTTTAACAATAAAAGGTGAGGGCCACAAAAAAAAAATGTAGGAGATAGCACAGAATTTTTTTTTTTTACTTTTTAAATTTCCATTTAAGTATCTCTCAGACAGATTGTGAACCCCTTTCCATAATTTACTCTTCTCAAAGAGATACAAATCTATTATTTTAACCTATTCAATAATTTGTTATAGGAATTATTTGTAAGTAAGCAACTACTTAAATCTATGGAAATTTGCAGACAAAAACATATTTCTAAATTTGAAACGTATCAAATGATCAAAATATCAATAAGATTATTCTATTTATTAATAAACCTGCTTATTATATAAGAAAAATTTCATTAAAAAGCTAAATTCTTGATCTAACTAATATTACAGAGATAAAGATCCATTCCACAAGCTGACTAAACAATATGGTTAAGACCATAAATTAAAATGACCTGAGCAAATCAAATTCCGAGTTTTGCAAACAGTGTAAATAGCTTCAGTCATCAATAAAATATTTAATGACAAAAAAGTTATTTCATATTAAAAATGAAAATCCCCATCAACAGCATCATCATAAGAAGCATGCCAATAGAAAAGAGGGAATAGTAGGGGCATCCACAAGGGGATTTTGCTACTATGACAACAGTCTAGTCCAATGCTACTATATGGGGGTAAGGATAAATGAGGTAGCAGTGAAGAGGGAGAGTGATGTGACTTAACAATGAGAACAGGGAACAAATAAGTAAAGCCCTATCTTTCCAACTTCTAATACATGTTTCATGTGACATTTTGCAGTTCACTTCAAGGGAAGATTCTACACAAAACCCACGTTTCTCGGTTACTAAACCTAAAACATTCGATAGACCTAAGAGACAAATTAAACTTCATTCATCAATCTAAAGTTAAATTAAAAGTTTAAAATTTTTTAACAATTATTTCTGACAATGTCATTAAAATATAATTAAAATATATTAAAAATTAATAACCCTCTCTCTCAAATAATATGAATTTGAACATGCTATTGTACTGACTTTTCAAAGCTCAATTAGAATAAAAAGTTTAGATATCATCATGTCAATTTTATAGTACTTAAAAAATAAAGTTAAATGTTGTATGAAGCATAGAATTTATTTGTTCTTCTAAAATGTATGCTTACTTTTATGGGCAATAAAACACACTATGGATCATTAATTATCTCTTATATATTACTTAATTTTATTCCATGCTTCTCTCTTCCTTTCAACCTAAACACAGACACTTATTTACGGTTTTCATTTTCATTGCCAAAAAACATAGGCATTAATACGTATAAACAGTGATTTTTCACAGGAAATCTGTGCTATTAAAAACGCTGTCACTGCCTTTTATAAACTGTTCTCAAATATTCGAAAACCTGTTCTCTAAAATAATTAAACAATTATCTAAAAAAAAAAAATAAACATATTATTGAAATTATCTGAAATTCTAATTTCAAATCATGCTTATTTTCTTTGACAATTTGAAGCCCGGAATAGAAGTCTTCCCAGCAACATGTAGCTAAAACCCATCTCACCTGCTAAGAACTACTGATGACAACAAAAGCTGCTTACACTATTACTTCAACTCACCTGAGGCTAGAAGTATCCACAGTGCAAGGGGAAACAAGGCCCTCTGCAGTCTCATCCTTGATCCTGCCAAGAAGCCGCCTTCCAGCCTTCCATAATTACAACAGCAAGAGCATGACTACAGAAAGCGTGGATGTCTGAACTGCTGAAGTTCCTGCCTACATGTGATTACACTTCCGACCTGCTGCTGTTGCTGCTGCCGACCTGCTGCTACTACCGCTGATTCTGCTGCTGCTGCTGCTACCCTGCACAGAGATGGTTCCATTCGGAGCGGAGGGATTGGGAGAAGCACATGTTCAGTTCTGTTAGAATAAAAAAGAGAGAAAAAAGAAAAAAATATATGTTTCAACTAAACAGACAATACATAACAGTGAGATATAACAAAAAATAAAAATAAAAAAAAATAATGAAAATAAATATTCTTTTTAAGTGAATTAAATAAATGGCTATGAAGAAGGAGAACGCTAATGTTGTGGGAACTGCACAACTAAAAAATAAATAAAAATTAAGAATATAAGAATAACAGCAAGTGTAGATTAATTTACTCCTGTCACACAACTAAAAAACTGAAAATTTTGTCATTTATAGTGTTGCATGTTTATTTATTAAATCCAAATTTTGGTTATGATTAGGAAAAAAAAACAAAAAACATTACAAGCCTTAATCAATTAAATAAAAGTCTGAATTAAGTTTTTTCTCCTTGTTTAATCTTACTGAAAACCTTTTTCACAGAATAAATGGAAAATAAATTTCATTAGAATAATCACTTTGAAGAAAATTGGAAAAAATTTTTTTTACAACAACAAACATCATTTTCTATAAATCACATTTATTAAAGAAATGCTTTATTTTTCTTTATGAAATACTTACAATATCCAGGAACAAAATAAATAATTTGATGTTACTAAAATAATAATAATTAATTTAAATTTATGTAGATAAAAATACAGGTATAACTATGATTTTTTTGATGCATGACTTGAAATGGACTAACTCATTTGTCTATATGAAATTTATTCTCTTATAACTTTTTAAATCAGATTTTCATCATCAATGATGTAGAGTAACTTATTTCTCCATTTCTCATCCCCAAAAACCCTATGATAATAATAAAGATGAATAAAAAAAAAAAAAAAAAAAAAATAATTCCCCAATGACATTCCAAATTTCCATCCATTTTTTCCCTCATTATTTTACCAAAGCACTTTAGAGAAGCATAATGCTCATTTGTATTATTTCATGCTGAAAAGTAAATTTAAAAAAAAATAAATAGAAAAAATGAGGATGAATTAGATGACAGCAGAAGTCATAAAGAAAGAGAATGGGAGGGAGAAAAAACTGATCTCATTTGTTACTATGACATTTATCGACAACAATCTACAACCAGTGGGGTAATTCGAGTCATGTGAACCAGACATCATTGTTGTTTTACTGTTTTAATGCATGAATCATTTTAAAATTACTGACATGTATCACATTTACTAAAGGATACTTTTCAATAATTTTTCTACTACACAGGATATCTAATATCATTTTTAGGATAACTAATACTGATTTCTATTAACTAAAATACAGGAATAGGATGCTAATATGGACAAATTAAAGCATTCTTATAAAAAAATTAACCGTATAAAACAAAACATTATATTTCTAAATTCAATTTATTTGAAAAATCTTAAATTGTGTCAAAAACTATTTACAACCACAGACTGAATTTTGTGAATTAATTTTAAATATTCAATTGCTGACATAAGAATCTATTGTTAATTACTATATTTAATTATAAGCATTTACTTAACAGACAGTTTTAAACCGAATATTTGTTCATAACCACAGTAACAAGTTACGTTAACCAATACATTATCTTAGAGGACAAATCACATTAGGATCAATGGGTCCAGAAACAGGAGAGTGGGGAAAGAAGGCACTTACCAGGGTGACAATTTGATGGGGAGAAATTTGATGAAAAAAAAACAATTTTATGGTAATATATACAATTGCATCCTATTCCTCCTGATAAATCTTCTTTAAGTTAGTGTATAAAAAAAAATTGCTCTGGTTCTGGATATAACTAACATAAAACAAAAAATATGCAAACTGCTAGAAAAGTTCCTCCGACTAACTGTTCAAGAAAACAATGCATTAAACTAAACAAAATGTGCATTTATCATCACAGTTCGTAATATACTGTAATTAGAAAGTTTTATGCAAACCTGCTTGGCAACAGAAGACATTATTACATTCCACTGATTTTCTACACAAACAACCTGGGAATGATGGGCTAGAGAGCCACCAGCAAATTACTCTCTAATTAAGACAGAATAATTTCAAGGATAGCATTTCACACACAAAATTAAGATTCATTCATAATTTATTATTCAACATCTGAGCTGTTTTGAACAACTGCTCTTTCTTATTTCAAGAAAGGAAAAGAGGGCTTAAGATACTACAAACAATCAGAAGGACAAAATTTCCAGAATATTTGGCTCACTGAAGAAGCACAAACTCCATTTGACTAGGATGGTTAAAAATTTAAGACTATTATATTAGCTTTTCATAAAAATGAACTAGCTTATCATTTTGATGAATTTAAAATTATCACAACTGAAATAAAAGTAATAAAAAAGAAATAAAGAACAGTGATACCTCTCACTAAAACCTAATTCATTCCATGACCCGAGCTCGTTTTACGATTACACGTTTTACAAATTAATTTTTCCCATTGAAATTAATTGAAATACAATTACAGTAATCCGTTCCAGCCCCCCAAAAATCACTCAAAAATCACTTTTTATAGGATTTAGCTAAAACAGAAAAAGTGCAATTACAAGGAAAATGACAATTATAAAATCATAATAAAAGAGAATATAAAAGAAATATGTAAACTGGTTTTATTAATTTAATTACATGTATCTTAAAGATGGGACAATTTGTGCAAGGAAGATGATGGAGTGGAGAGGAGGGGGATTATTGCTTGGAAGGAGAATCTCCTTCCATTAAGACTTCAGGGAGAAAGTGGACTGAGCAAGCAGAAGCTAAGCTTGTTGTGAGAGCATCTGTGAACTTGTATCAAACTCACTCATACAGCAAATTATTCGTACTGCAAGGTTCTACTGTAACTCAAACTCAAGAAATGATAAAAAATTTTGCCCAACCAAGTAATCACATAGGATTTATTTGATTTATTTATTTTGACGCTCTAAAGGAAACAACAGATTCCTCCCCTTTCCCCCAAGAAACTGATTAAATATAATCAAAAATTTGCCATCTTTTTTTTAAATTCAATTAATATCCAAATTTTTCAAAAAGCAATCACTACCAAAGTCTGTCTCCATAATTTCTTATGAATCCTCTGTAAATGGCCTGGAAGAACGGAGCACCTATTGCTTTTACAATGCCAGTCTATCTGTCTGTCCATCCCCTTCATATTTCCTCATTTTCTGATGTAGAAAGTTGAAATTTGGAATGTATCTTATAAAAGGCATGTCCTACTTCACTATTTAGTTTGGTTTCGATTGGCCTACTGGGGTTGGAGTTACTGGGTGGGAGTTAAAGACAATGAACTCAGGACTTTCACTACTTTCCTATACCCCTCCTCAGGAGGAATTAATTTTTTGTTAACAACAGGAAACCAGTTAATTAAAAAATAATAATAGGAGGGGCACTCTGAAAGTTTTTATCCAAGAACTGCTCACATCCCACCACATTTGTTTTACTTTCTCCAAGTACTTCGCTATCATATGGTTTGAGCATGCCAGGTTGCATGTTTTCGTATGACACAACTCAAAAGCTCACACAATGGCAGACAGATGTAAAACACAATGGAGCTGAATCAGCAGGTACGGCATGCTCTGATTTTCTACGATTATTCCAAAGGCTTAGAAATGTCAGAGTGTTTTGAAAGTTTACAACAGATATTTCCTGGTGGAGCTACGAATAAAGCCGCTGTTTCATACTGGCATCGCGAGTTTAAGATGGCATGACGGTTATCTGAAGATGAACCACGCAGTAGACGGCCAGCCGATGTTACGATGGAAAACATTTGTGCCGTTTCGGATATGATCGCAAATGACAATTGAGTAACCTATTCCTGGATGAGGGTTAAGCCTGGTCATCGGATTGTCAGCTGTTAAAACAATCTTGCATGAACATGCAACTCAGGAAGGTTTCATCCCTCATTTGTTGATCCAACAGTAGAAAGCAGCCCGAGTGCAGTGATGCCAAGAAATGATCGAAAGGTTCAACAGCGGGGCATCAAAAATGTGCCAACAACATCTGCACAGGTAACAAAGCATAGTTCTATCATTACAACCCCAAAATTAAGAAACAATCCAAACGGCAAGGTCCACCACGAAAATGCAAATATTGTCAGAGTGCTGGGAAGAACATATGGTGGTAACTTTCTTCTGTTCCACTGACCATGTGTGCACTATTGTGCTTGAAAACAAAAAGACAGTTACAGCAGAATGGCATGTGAAATTCGGCATGTCAAAATTAACGAAAAAAATAGAGACTTTACAATACTGCATTATAAAAACGACAACTAGTTTCGGCTTTATTACCTGCCTTTTTCAAGTCTGCATAAGAGAGGGGTTACAATGCTTTATATATACAATCTCTGGTACATGATTGGTTTGTAAAATACAACATAAAAAAGGGGGACAAATTATGTGATTGGTTGAACATTACAAATTATACAAAGAAACAAATTAAAGGGCTAATATATGTGATTGGTCGATCATTACAAAATAATCAAAGAATCATAACAAATTAAAGAGCAAATTTACGTGATTGGTCGAACATTACAGGTTGCGATTGGACAAATTATAAAAAGTCTTTCAGCTGGCGTAAAAGATGGTAGATGTCGAAATATTGTTGGGACAATAAAGCCGAAACTAGTCGTCATTTTTATAATGCAGTATTGTAAAGCCTCTATTTTTTTCGTTATGAAATACAATACTATGTCCATTCCACTACAAGATATGTCAAAAATTATGGTCTGTCTACATGACATTACAAAATTTCTACTTAAATCATTATTTACTTTTGAGTATAACATAAATAAATCTGGAGGAACATTTTCCTCATACAAAATAAATGATTTGAGATCGTCCATCACAGTAATCATACGCTGTGTTGAAGGAGCAGAATGCTGAATTTGCCCGGGATCACATCACTTTCGACTCCACCATCTTGGTTTCGCCATTAGTGGTTAGTGGTGTTCGTCATGCCCGAATGAACATGTGATTCTTTAGAAGTCAGATAACAGAAAACATTTAATTTTTATTTTAGAAAATTGCATTCTTCGAAAACTTATTAGAATTTTTATTCTGATCACTATTTTCTCACTAAATATCTGAAATTTTCCTTCGTATTAACCGGACTTTAATTAAAAATCGTTCGTATTAAGAGGATGACTTTACATGTAAATATCATTCACGGGGACGGGCCAGCAAAATTTTTTGTATTAAGCAGGTTTCCGTATTAACTGAGTTCATATTAACGGGTTTCGACTGTATATAATGAATGGCATAGCCCAAAAAATATCAAAGCCAGGGAGGGTTGACAACACCTTGGAAGTATAAAAAGCTGTAACCATTCAAGAAATACAATAGTGGATAGCAGAAGATAATTTTGGAACAAATTAAGTACCAGATATTGTCCTGCATAGGCTGCACCAGCAGAGAACATTTACAGGAATTACAGCTTTCAGCTGCAATAGGCCCCATGCAATCACACTTCTTCCTTCACCATGATGATGGCAGAGTATATACAGTGAGCAAAAAAAAATATCCATCCACCCTTAAAAAATATAAAAATTTTGAATTGTAATAAACCAGCTAATGTAAGCTTGAATCTTTTATCATACCTACGTAAAATATATTGTTTTGCAAATATTTAGACCATGAACAATTATATTTTAAGGGAAGGAATCACAAAACATCAAAATATGCAAAATACATGGCAAAAAAATTATCCATCCACCCTGTTTTTTTATTTTTTTTTGCTGAAAACCAATTTAAATAAGCTAAACATTAAATCCTGTAAGGCTATTGCTTCACAGAAACCAATCTTTCAATCATGGAAAGTGAGAGATTGAAAAACAAAAGGAAATCAAGTGAATATTCACTTGATATTCGAGCAAGAGTAATATGTAGCTTTCAAGATGGCAAAAGCCAAAGAACAATTGCAAATGAATTAAAAATACCTCGGACATCTGTGCAATACATTCTGAAGACAGGTGAAATTAAAAATAAAGAAGGAAGAGGTAGAAAAAGGAAAACAACAGAAAGAGAAGACAGAGAAATTATCAAACGAATAACAAAAGACAGGAAAAAATCTGCTCCTACAGTCTGTGAAAAACTGAAACAAGACCTGAACATCACTATCACAGCTCAAACTGTCCGTAATCGACTGCATGAAGTTGATCTCCGAGGTCGCACACCTAGGAAAAAACCATACATCAGTGACGTCAATAAGAAACGGCGACTTCAATGAGCTAAAGATCATCTGGATAGAGATGATAAGATCTGGAACCGCATTATTTGGTCAGATAAAAGCAAATTCAACTTGTTTGGGTCTAAAGGATGCTCCAAAGTATGGAAAAAATCAGGAGAAGCCCTCAATTTGAAATACATAAAGCCTACAGTAAAATATGGTGGAGGAAATGTCATGGTATGGGGGTGTATGGCAGCAAATGGTGTTGGACAGTTGGCCTTCATTGATTCAGAAATGGATCAGCATGTCTACAAGTCTATCCTAGATGAAAATCTTCTCATCTCAGCTCAGAAATTGGGTTTAAGGCGATGGTTTGTGTTCCAGCAAGACCGCGATCCCAAGCACACGTCTAAATCCATTTCCGAATTTCTTCACCAAAAGAAAATTAGGGTGCTTGATTGGGCTGCTCAGTCACCTGATCTCATCCCAATTGAGCACCTATGGTCCATCATAGAAAGAAAAATGAAAAATAGCCGTCCTAAGCCAAAGCAGGAGCTCAAGAACTCTTGACTAAGACTCGGACAGAAATTGAATCTACAACAACAAAAAAATTAGTTGCATCTATGCACAAGCGCTGTTTGGCAGTAATAAGGGCCAAGGGAGGCCCAACAAGGTATTAAATTTTGTGTAAAAAAAATAATTTTAACCTGAAAGTTCAATTGGATGGATAATTTTTTTGCATTAAAATTTGGATGACTTTTGTTTTGTTTACTTTTCTATAAAAGTTTGTTAATATATTTTTTACAGTTTATTTGTATATGTTCCCCACATATTAGTGAACTAATTTTTGTTTATTTAAAACAATGATATTAAGTGTGGACATTTTTGCTTTGCTTTGTTTCCCAAATAATGGAGTGGATGGATATTTTTTTTGCTCACTGTATACTCACATGCCAAAAGTCATGGGATAGCACCTAATAACATGTGGGATGTTCTCTAACCCGGCAAAGTACCACAGTGCGACGTGGCATTGATTCCACAAGTTGGTTGAAGACATCTGAAGACATTGCCAACCATTCCGACTGGAGAGCTTCCCACAATTGCACGTTGTTTGAGGTGCAGGAGCCCGTTAACAAATGGCCATCTCGAGCACATCCCAAATGTGTTCAATTGGATTCATATCTGGTGATTGGGGTAGCCATATCATGCGCTGGAATTGCCCTGAATGCTCCTCAAACCAATCGCAAACAATCATGGCCCGATGGCATGGTGCATTGTCATCCTGGAAAATCCCATCGCTGTCATGGTATGTGAAGTCCATGAAGGGCTGCAGATGGTCAGCAAGCAGCTGGACATAGTGCTGGCCAGTCAGTGAACAGTCTATCTTAACCAAAGGATCCAAGCCATGCCACGAAAAAACACCCCACACCATTACGGAGCCACCATCGGCTTGCACAGTGCCAGCTTGATAACTTGGGTCCATGGCCTCATGGGGTCTGTAGCTTGAAAAGTACCCTGCTGGAAAGAAAGGTTCATTGCTTCATGTGGTTTGTGCCGAACTCGTACTGCCATCGGCATATACCAATATGAATCTCGACTCATCAGTCAAGGCAACCTTTTTCCAACATGTCCAATGGAGAGGTTCTCATGCCCATGCAGTCAACAGAAGTACCCATGCAGGCTTCTCTACCCCATAGAAAAGAGATGGTAATAGATGGTGTGGCTACCTATACGTTTCTGTGCACCAGTGTTAAATTGCATAGTGATCGGTTGCATTTTGGACCATCTATTTACCGTTACAATGAGAGCTTGTCGGCAATGACCCCACTCATCCCCATTCGTCCATGGCAGTTGGCCCTTGCAGGGATGGTACATACTCACATTCACGGTAGACCTGTGACACAGTGACTCAAGAAAATCCCAATGCCTTCCGAGATGGAATGATCCATTTGTTGGGCTTCGACAATTTGCCCACAATCAAATGTGCTTAGATCGTTCGTTCTTGCCCATATTGCGTCCAACTATTACTGATTGCTGTCACATCACTCCTTAGATTGTTGGATCGCTACTTACGTCATTCCG
This sequence comes from Rhysida immarginata, assembly GCA_023313115.1. NCBI lineage: Eukaryota > Metazoa > Arthropoda > Chilopoda > Scolopendromorpha > Scolopendridae > Rhysida > Rhysida immarginata. The sequence goes on from JAHWFO010001074.1 coordinate 11,379,986, forward strand.
TTTCCGTTGCCAGGGCCATCCACAGTGCCACCTTTGCATAATGCCAGCTGTCTCTAATTCAATTGCTCTTCAGTATATATTTTAACATTCATGATATTAAAAATTGTTACATTTTTACACAAAATTATTACTATAGACGAGTATTTCACCCATGAAAAAATCACGGCTTCAAAAGAAATTTTATTTTGGAAGTACTAAATTCGAGCGGTACCCAATTCCATTGGTTAGATATAAAATACTAATGCCATGATGTGCTCTCAAATTAATGCCATCTCTCGGTGTTCAAAGTAAATTCACGCTAATTTCTAGAGGTTACCATAGAGGAGAAATACGATAGAGCGTGCAAAACAGTCACTTTATCCTTATACCACTCCTTGCAATAACAGTTCCTCTAATAGAAAATTATATTTCTGAAAATGCTAAACTACAACTTCTTTGTAATGCAAACAATGCTGCTTTGCTCTCATCCGTCCCCAGATCGCAGGTGGCTACTTCGCCTCGATGCTGGCATCTGGAATGCTCTCTTATCTTATTTCTCCTCTATGATGGTTACAGATATTCATAATTATTATTGTTAGGATATGAAGTTACATTAATTTTTCTTCTTCTTCTTCAGCTTAAAATACAAGGTGTGCCTAAAAGCTCAGTGAATGGACTGATATCAAAGCTGCAACATGGGCTAGGAACGCATAGGCATGCATACTGAGAAACAAGTCGAGAGGCACCACCTACTGTCTAAATGATGATTTATAATTTTCATCTTAGGAGAGTTTCAAATTTAAAGTCATTTACTTCAATAAAGTTACTCACATCGACTTCTTAGGTAAATGACCATCAAATATTGTGGACATTCCAGAGGAATCTCTCACAGTTGCCAAATTCTGGTGAGTTTCTTTCCAGATGGAGACAAACTCTGTAGTCTGATACGATGGCAAAAGTTAAATATAAAATAAAATGGAACAATGTTGGTTCCTTCAATTCTGTATGACAGAGACACTGATAATGATGATATCAATGAGATGACTTAAATAAAAATTAAAAGTAAAATTAATGGACAACTCTACGCAAAAAATCGATTACAATTTTTTTACAGAATATCATTCTTTGATATAAATATAATACATTCCCGTTGACATTTTTAAGTTTGGTCCATAATTTCAATATAAGAAATTGCTTTGAAAAGTGAAAAACGGCGCTTTGCCCCTCCCTTCCGCTGGCCATTTTTTTCCGGAAGTGACGTAGTTTGAGTCAAAGGAGGCCAACGAAAAAGACAGGCCCAGACGCGGAAAAGTCACCTGTCCATAGTAAGAAAGGCCCTGACGCGAAAAAATCACCTGACCAACAATCCAGCCTTCATTGTTTTCAACAAATGAAAAAATACTGACTGTTAAAATCCAAGATGGAAACAATGAAAATTGCATTGTTTTTTGTCTACATTGTTATTCGGATTACATTGTCATTCTACGTTTGACTCCAACTACGTCACGGCCTCACCCAAATCCCGCTCATTATTTTCATTTGTTCACATATTTAGAGTTCGAATTAATTTTTTTTAAATATGCCACAATGTTATTAATAGGTTAGACTTTCGATTTAAATAAAGTTGTATATGACCATAGAGTTGTCCTTTAAACATAAGAATGTCTTCTTAGACTTTCAAGTCTTATCATCAGTTATTTCATTAGGGAATTTAAGTAATACTTACCTAGAGCGAAAGCCTGCACATGGAAATGTCATACATTGTTACATCATCTCTGGCAAGGCTTCCAAGATTTCTGTAATCTTCCTTGGGGGGGCCCGCCCCCCCCCCCATTGCACATTACATTGATCAGTTACTTAAAGTCGAGTTGCTAATTATCAATTCGACACATGAAAAAAAACAAAAACAAACGAGGCAGTTTACCATTTTATTTCTTAATATTTTAATGTGACAATTTTCTCGATGTTCAGGTATAATTGTCGTCTGCATAGGAAAAACTATGCCCACTCCCCACCTGAGTTTTGGACTATTTCCTCGGCTTTGGCCACGAGCTTTTTATGTTGACGCAGGCGACGGGCACGGTTTGGACAGCTCTGATCTCTGGGATTGTTAATCGTATTTCTACCAATAATAAGCTCGAAATTTGTCCTACTCTAGGTGATTTAACAATGTATGATTTTACCGTGCGTAGGCTTTCTCTCTAGGCAGAATTGATTTAAGTGATGAAGATGTTTCTTAATTGTTGGTGTTTACTTAAATGTCTGTTGTTAATTTATTTTTCTTGATTATTGTAGATTTTAATTTATTATTTTCCAATTGTTGCTTATGTTAATAGATATTTGTGCTAAATTATTGGGGTCTACTTTTATTGAGACAGCTGCTTCTTTTAATAATAAATCTTTTTTCTTTTGCTATAATTTTTATTTGTTGCCAATTTGGGATGTAGTTGTTTGATATGCAGTGATTTGCTAATTGCAGGCCTGTAAATTTTTATTATTTTCTAATTTTATTGTTCTTTTGTGTTCTTTTATTCTTATTAAAAGTTCTTTTAGTTTGACCATTATATCTAAATTGACAATCTTTACATGGAATTTGGTATACGGTATTTTTTTGTTTCCATATTTGTTCATTGCTTTTAATTATAGTGTTATTTACAGGTTGATTATTTGACTTTTTGGTGAAATCTTTATTAAGTAAAGATTTTTCTATGTTGGGTAATTCTGAAATGATTCTTTTATTTGTACGTCTTTCAATAATTTTCGTATATTTGTTAAATAATTTTTTATGGAAGTTAATGACTTCATATTTTATATAGTGTTTGTTTGGTGTTGTTCTTGATAGGAATGAAAATATAGTAGATTGATTCATACATGCAAAACTGTAATTTAATGTTTTTTGTCATCTTATTTTCAAGTCTAAATAAACACTTTATTGAACTAAACGACTTTAACTTTGAAATTCTCCCAAGACGGAAATTAGAAATTATCATTTAGATTAATTCTACTTTCCATGATTAACTTAAGTATCACCTACTGTAGAGCACAATAAACTGAAGCAGATTTACTTGCTGTAGCCAGTAGAACTTAATGACTCGTTACTAATGAATGTGAAGAATCATGTCACAGTATAATGGAGCAATATGTAAACATCAAATTTTGTTACAAATTGGGGAAAACAAATGAAATGTTGGTGCAAGTATATGGAACAGAAGGCATGAACAGTAAGGCATGAACCAATTTTCTGCTCCTTATTGTATCACATTTGCCAGGTAGCTATCAAAGGATTATTTTTTACCATTACAATCTTTAAAGTAATGGTACTATTTACAAGGTGTGTCTGAAAAGTTCTAGGACTGCATGTGTTGTAAAAAAATGCTATCACGTACAAAATTGCCAATGCATGCACGTGATAGCCGAACTATCTTTCGACCATGCACATTAGTTGTATGTATCAGGGATATGTGATTCATGTTGAGATATGCATGAGAGCAGTATACCGCAGCAATCATTGTCATAGTATAAATATGGACCAAAGAGTGAACAGCTCTGAGTGTGAAGCGCTTCCTCACACAATAGCAGATCACAGAAGTCAACCACCTTCCATACTCTCTGGATTTATCACCCCCAGACTTCTTTCTGTTCCCCAAATTGAAAACCAGCCTGAAAGGACATCACTTCCAAGACATCCAGACAAATCTGACAGCCGAACTTCAACGCGCTCCTCCTGCGGAATACAAACAATGTTTCCGAAACTTGCACAGCCGTGCACAGAAGTGCATTGCTAAAGGAGGTGATTATTTTGAAGAATATTAAAGATATGTTGGAATATTATTCCCGGTATTCGAGTATTGACTCCAGTCCTAGAACTTTTCAGACACACCGTGTAAAATGGCCAAAGCAATCACTGTTGTGATATTTGCAGTATCGATTTAGAAACATAAACTGGAACAAAGCTATAAATTGGAACAGAAATAAAATAATTTTCATAATCTTAAATAATTACATGAAGGGAAAATTTGAGAAGTATTACAAAGTTAAGGCAGCACAAATTCCTGTATGAATTACTCTATAGACGGAGAGTTTTGAACTTGAGTACAATAATAAGTGTTTTCCATCATTGCTTATCAAAATTGTGATGGATGATATAAGCAGTGTTCTTCCCAGAAAATTTTTTCAGTGGGTGGAAAGATAAAATACCCTGGCAGACAACAATTAAAAATAAATAAAACATTATGCAGTTTTGTGCAGATTTCATGTCCCTTCAAAAGGGCCTGGGGAAACCCTGGGTATAAGGAATAAAGACCACTTGCTGGCATAAGAATTGCTGACAATGATTAGGAATGCAAATGAAGATATTTTTTTAAGGCAAAACGAGTACTAAACAAGATTAAACAGAGTATAAAAAAACTGACTTTAATGAAACTTTCACTATTGCCTATCTCTATCATCAGTCCATATCTTGAAAACTACTGAACCGATTTTGATGAAACTTGGATTTATCCCTAAGTTGAAAGATACTTAATCCAATAAAAAAAGAATTATTGCAATTTGATTTCTAGTTTTTGAGAAATACATGGACAAACATACATACACACACTTATGAAATTTGGCATACTTGTTTAGAAGCCCACATAGACTAACATATATGAATATTGTGCAATTCCAACAATATTACATACACACGCATTGAATTGATAACCTCCTTTTTTTGAAGTCGGTTAATAATTATCAATTAAAAGTGTTATAAATTCATCTTGTAAGGACAAATATTGCCTAAACAAATATTAACCAAATAAAATGGAAATCCATTAAAGAATTACAAAGTTCATCTACCTGAAAGGCGAATTTAATAATGGCTATAAAGCTCAGCACAAACAGAAGAGTTCAAGACATTGATGAAAGAAAAACAATTCGAACTTGGCCCCACCTCATAATCACAAATGGGTGTTAGATTATCTGAATGAGCATCTAACACTAGACTGGCCATAGCACTGCCAATGTTCTGGCATTTTTCAAGTGGTTACCAATGTCATCTGACTTACTCAATTTGAAATTTTTCTTTGAAGTTATGTGAAGGACACAGTCTATGTACCACCCCTGCTGAAAAATCTGGCAGAACTATGAAGCCACATAACAACAAACATTATGCTATAATGTGTATGGCAAGAACTGGATTAATCACATTACACAGGGCACAATGTGTATGCAAGAACCATTTGGATTTTGTCACATTTCACAGGGCTCTAAGAATCAATCATTTTAGAAATAAATCTTCTTGTTATTTTTGTTTTGTTTTTTTTCCTATTGGTTCCTTACACAATCTCCTAAGCATTTAATCCACAATGAACGTTTAAAAGGATGAGAAAAGTTCTTTTTTGGTTTGCCCTGTATTTTGAAAGGATGACTGAAAAGAGAAAAAAAATAATGAATCTAAAAGAATAAAGAAAATTGACAACACAGACCAAATGAAGAACAAGTCTAGGAAATCCCATTCTTTAGTGATAAAGCTTAAAGTTCTGATAAATTGGTTTGATGGACAAGATCACTGAAACTGACAAGGGAACCATACAAACCTGTACCTCACAGATTCATACCAAACTGAAATATCTTACTCACCCAAATATTGATGGTTGCAACATAGGAAATCGCGAACTTTTGTTTCTTTCAAAATAAATCAAGAAAACGAAAATATTTGAGCACAGATAGCCATATAAAAACTCCATTGTTACACCATAGTTAAAGTAGTACGCACTAATGAACTTGACCCCAGCACACAACAATATGCACGAATCTATTTCACATAAAAACAACGGAAGTAGCAACAGACGATGATTGAATCGATTCTCAAGTTTCAAAACAAAGTTATTTCGTAAAAATAGATTAATAACCATTTCCTTAATTTATTATTTCATTTTATTAATAATCTGTGATTCACAATCTTCAGCGCCCCCCCCCCCCCGGCTGCTGTGACCATCATACAGCAGTTGTTAATCCAGGTTCATCCAGGGACCCAACTCGTCGGCCTCAGGCCATACAGGCCCTGGATGGATGTACTGGATTACTAATCAATCAATCAATAAATAAATAAATAAATAAATAATTCGGTAATCTTCATAAATTTTCTGGGGCTGACGTCATGTATTCGTGAGTGAAATGAGGGCAAGACTGTTGAGCAGTCTCCAGTGATCTGATGGGGTCAGCGGCTTAGAGTACGTAGTGTTGGTGAGGGGGTATGTACTGCGGTGCTTCGTAATTTTAAAAGGAGTAACGGATGCTTACCTCGTGTAAATTAATTTGAGGTGAATAATTGTATAGCAAAATTAAGGTTTTGTGCTTAATAACATTACTAAATTGCAATTCTTTGGCGACTACAATTAACAATTTTTCTCCTAGCTTGCTGCCATTTTTTTTTTTTTTTTTGGTCCTCACTTCTACCGCCACTGCCCAATGTCATCGTTTCGGAGTATGCTTGAGCATGAACAAAGGGTTCTCCGTACAGGTTCGTTACTCAAGATGAATTCACCAAGTGCAGATTTAATTTCTAACAGTACTCAGTAGTCCATAAACATTCGCCAAACTTTTGCCATCATAAAATATTTTAATGCTTTATTGATACATACCGTAAATATATATATCGTGTATAAGTCAAGAATGTGAACAATCCAAAAAAAAAGCTGGGTTGACTTATCAATGGTCAATGCTGATTTCCATAGAATTTTGGAAGGCACACAAGTAAAACATACGCTCCATTTAATAAAAACTGTAACCTTCGCATATTTATAAGTGCACATTTTTCAAAATACGATTGCAAAAAAAACAAAAAACAAAAAAACAAACAAAAAAAAAAAAACAGGGATGCAGGGAATATTTTGCTGGGAATTTTTTTTCTTAAATGTGCATGCAGGAGCCCAGAGAAGTTGGGCTTCATTGCATTGGAGCTCTTCTGCTCATACCAGTAGACAGGCAATTGATAATTAAACATAGTAACTGTTATGTTCTAGAACTTTTAAATTAAAAATTTTAAATTTTAAATTTGCTATTGATGCAAAGTCCCAATAATTGTATACTTCTCCCCTTCCCTATTTCATGATAATAATTTTAAAATAAAAATATGTTGCTTACATCTTTTCTTTAAGAAATAATGAAAACACATGATCAAAAGTTCAATGAATGTGCAATAAAGAAACATCCAGAAAATCATCAAAATCTTTTTAAAATAAAATAGATTGTTATTTAGATTACCTTATCCTATAAAAATGAAGTGGACAGTACTCAAGGCATGGGAAAAGTGATATTTTATTTAATATATCATAGGACCTGTGTGTGCTGAAATATATCAGCCACCCTTCTGCATGTGGATTCTACACGATTCCAATAAACAGTTTCTGGTATTTGGATCCATTCTTGCTGCAAGAATCTAGCCAAGTCAGCTGTGGATTTTGGATGTAGCTCCCTGGCCCTCACTTGACACCACAATTCGACTGTGTTAAGATCCAAGTCTGTGAAGGCCATGGAAAGTGATTGATATTCATGTCTGTACGCTACTGCCTGACAGAAGGAGAAAGTAACAATTATCATCTGAAAGTAACAATTCTTGTTAACAAAGAAATTCCCACAGCATAGGAAGCACCCGATTGTCCAAAACTTCCTTGTAGGCTTCAAGCATATTCAAGGATCCCAAGCCATGCCATGAAAATATTTTTACACAGTAATTACACCACCACCAAACTTCACAGTTGGAACAATGCACGGAGGTAAAAGGTGCTCTATTGGCATTTGCCATACACGGACAGACCATCAGACTGGAACTGAATATAGCAGGATTTGTCATTCCACAAATCTTTTACCACTCTTCAACAGTCCAATGCCAGCATTCCAAATACCACTGGCGAGATATTTGACTTGTGTATGGCCACACATCCATGAATGCCGAGGCATGCAGTTCCTTTTCACAAAGTGTTGTAATGTATATGAACTCCTGTTGTTTGTTGGAACTCTTTGTTGATGACCTGGGGTGATTTCCTTGTACGAAGCATCGATGGTACTTGCATCGATCTAACGTCATTTTCATTGTTGAAAGCTTCTGCAATAATGCTAAAGCTTAGTATTCTATGTTATTTCTAATGTCTTGTGTGATGTTTTTGCATCGATGTTTCAAGTAAAAGAAACCGGCCCTAAAGTGGTTTCTTGCTATTTTTATGAACCTCGTACTTCCATACCATTGCTCGTGTTCAATGAGTTTTGGGGCTCTTTTGATGTGGGATGTATATATTCTAGTGCCTGTAGTGCTCCATTTCTTCACAATATCCCCAATAGTTGAACATGGATGTGATAATTTTTATGAAATTTCACGAATAGACATGCAGTAATGAGGCACCCAATTATTACTCCTCTCTCAAAGTCACCAAGATCCCTTCATTTAGCCACAACGTTACACGAACAAGTAACCACACCAACATCATAAAATCACATCAGCAAACATGGGTTCCAACACACTATTCAGATTTCATGTAAATGCAGAGGTGTCCGTTCCATTATTGTAGTATACTATATATTTTATAGTAGCTATTAAACTTATTATTTATGACAATCAACAAACTTTAAAAGAATCAAAGGAATATTCTGCTTCTATAATATTTATTACTGCTTTATTAACATGTTAGTCTCAGTATATTCAATTGTGCATATGTTAAGAGTTTCTCTTCATTTGGCCTGCATATTTAATCCTTTTCGAAAACACATAAATAACTGATGAAAGATTTTAATTAATTAATCCTTATTTTATTTGAGGTATTAAGCAAAAGAAAAATAACACAGAAAGATATTAAATTAAAATTAAATTGAAACTGAAATACACTGAACGACCAATTTATTAGAGACAGCCCACTAATAGAGTGTTGCGCCTCCTTTAGCGGCGAGAACTGCCCGAATACCTGCTGGCATGGATTCAACAAGTGCTGAAAAAGTTGCGGAGGAATAGCAGCTCAGGCTGACATCACAGCGTCCTGTAACCGGTGCAGGTTGGAGGTTAGTGTGGGAAGGCATCGGATGGTTCTCTCCACTTCATCCCATAAATACTCGATCGGGTTGAGAACGGGCGACCAAACTGGCCACTGAATTAGGTGGAAATCCACATCATGTTCCTCGAACCAGTCTAAGACCATTCAAGCACGGTGACAGGGAGCATTGTCCTGCTGAAACCGTCCGTCACCACCAGTTCATCATGAAAGGGTGTACGTGATCAGCAACATGTTCAGGTTGTGTGTCGCATTCATGGATGTATCCACGGATATCAAAGGACCCAGTGTGTCCCAAGAGAAGACACTTCAGACCAGCACTCCTCCTCCACCCGCCTGTACGATTGTCTGCTGACAGGATGGGCCCATGGGCTCGTGCTGTCTGCGCCAGATGCGCAGTCTGCCATCCACATGATGAGGTAGAAACCGTGATTCGTCGGTGACCTTCTTCAACTCATCCAATGTCCAGTGGCGATGCCTGTGTGCCCATAGCATGCGTGCTTTCCTATTTTGCGGTGACAGCGACGGTACCCGTACTGGCCGCCTGTTGTTAAACCCAGCTCGGTGCAAGGTGCACCGCACCATGTGCTTCGAAATGGGTTGGGATGCTCCCTCATTGAACTGCACTGCAATTTGTTGGGCTGTTCCTGTCCTGTTGCTGTGGATGGTTCGTGCCAGTTGCCATTGGCCTCGTTCATCCACAGCCTGGTTTCGTCCGGATTTGCGTTTGTTGGAGGTTGTTTTTTGGCATAATTGCCATTTATGGAATATCCTTGACAGTGTTGCACGGGAAAACCGAGGAGGTTTGCGGTTTGTGAAATGCTTAAGTGCGCCCATCGAGCTCCAACGATTATGCCTCGTTCAAAGTCAGTCAAATCCTTGGATTTACTCATATTCAGTCCACTTCTGCTGCTGACTGCAACTTGTGATCCAATACATCCCTTTTATACACCGCTTTGGCCTGTTCCATTGTTTGGGTGTCGCTGGAAGGCCGATCTATTTTCCGTAAGAGGTGTCTCTAATAAATTGGTCATTCGGTGTTTAATAAGGTATCACCATGATGATCCTTCGTCATTCTACAAATTACCCTTGTATACCATGCACAAAGTAGCAGTTGATATAAAAAGACAAATAATTTCAGTTTTAAGAATGGTGCTATCCAGGTTCCAATTTGCAACAAAGTTAATTTTTATTCTTAATATGCATTTTTTTTTTAACCATCTTCAGTTAAGTTCATAGGTGAATTCTGGAAGCTAGTTGGCTCGATATGACTAGGTGAACTAGTCCAATGCTAGCTCCACTCACCCATAGCCAGCTAGGTTTTTAAGTTAGCAATTCAAAAACTGGCTTCATAGTTCATAGCTCGCAAGATGGCTGCACCCACTGAAACAAATTTCCATGAAAATATGATTGAAACGCAAGTCCTTGTCAATGGGCACGATTATTTTATATACGGTATTGAATATTTTTCTTAGTTCTGCATGACTAATAAAATATTTAACTTTTATATTTGGATAATCAACTTGCCGTTAACTTAATTAAAGAAATAATTAGAGTTTGCAACAGAAATTAATCAAAGCAGAAATTTTTGGTTTCCCCCTTCAATTTCTATCTTCGATGCTAGCCCCTATCCTAGCAGTGCATTCAAAATGCGCTTTAGCTAAGACACTGTTCATTTAAGACAATTATGGCGGTACCTCTAGCCGTAGCCAGTCAGCTAGATTCCTGAATCCACCTCAGTTTTAGATAACTGGCACAGTACTAAAGGTATCCTGACTCATTTCTCATATACAATATATGGAGACTTGTAATACATTTTTTTAAAGTGAAAATACCCACCAACCAGTTTTATTAATCCTTCCTGGCTTTGTCAAGGTGATGGAAGGACTGGCTGCAAGTTATATACGAAACTGAATTACATGATGTATCATGATAGGTTTTAAATGATAGGTGATGTACTGAGTGATGAAAAGAAAAAAGTAAACAATAAAAAGCTGTAAGTGTAGTAAATAGTATTAATGATAAATAGAAAGAAAAAATTAACAAATACAATTTAGAAATTTTGATATATAAAATATATAGAAATTTGGGTTAAAAGGTTATGAAATACAGGGTGATTATAATTAAAGTTACGATTTCAAAAATCGATTATTTGAAAACTACTCGTCAGAATGACCTGATATTTTAGCAGAATAATCGTGAGGCAATGGAATTTTGTTTGGCGAAGGAAACAAAATAGTTCCAAAATCTGCCAATAGGTGGTGCTGGCAGGGTTCACATTGTCTGGGTTAGGTTAGCATCACACACCATATCCATTGCATCAGTACAGATACCCTCCGATCTGTTGTGGAGCATGCCATTTCGTGCTTCCAATTAGTAGCAGAACAAGGCGGAAAGCATATCGAACAACTTCTGCCTTAATCATCAGTAAGATGTTTGTTCCATGAAGCTCTGTTTTTTTGGAATTATCACTAGGCGGTTTCACGCTTCGAAAAAACGGTTTAAAAACAGTTTATTTCAGAAAAAAAAAAAAATGTTTTTGCTTAAACGATCGGGAAAAAAAACGGAAAAAACGAAAACGACACCAATGTCGTTTTTTCCGTTCGTTTATTTAGTTTTTTTTGCAACATCTCGTTTTTTTGAGAAAAAAAACATGGCTGACCACGCTTCATCGAAGCGGCATCGGATCAGAGCTTGGGATTTGGATGAAGCAATTGCGAATTATATTGTTGGATTTCCATATTTAGGCAAATATCAGGTAAAGTAAATCATGTCGTTAAAAAAATCAAATTGTTAAAACATGTTTTGTAGTTGTAATCACACATGTACACTATACTCAAGGAGGCTGCCATGGTTATAACAACCAGCTCCCTCTGCAGTCAAATTTCCGAAAAGAAATAAACCGTTTAAAATTGTAAAGCTTAAACCATTTGTTCACAGTTTTACCAACTTAAACGGTTTATTTTTAAACCGTTTTTTCAATCCGTTTCAAAGCCTGAAACCGGCTGCTGTGTCGCTGTAAACACGTATTCTTGTCTTTTCGCTAATAAATTTTTCGTAAACCCCTGAACCCTATTGTTTCCTTTCGGCTAACAACATTCCTGTGTTTCACAAATCCATCTTTGGTTTTTCCCCTAACATTACCCTGCCAGCGCCATCTATCGGCAGATTTTGGAACTATTTTTTTCCTTCGCCAAACAAAATTATATTGCCTCACGATTGTTTTGCTAAAATATCAGGTCATTCTGACGAGTAGTTTTCAAATTATCGATTTTTGAAATCGTAACTTTAATTATAATCACCCTGTATATTAAAAGAATACTGAAACGTTTAAAAGATAAAGAAATGATAAAGAATCCATATTAATTAAACAAATAATGAATTATAGTTAATCTGATAGAAAACATAAAATTTGAAATACATCAAAAATGGTCTATATATTTAAGTTTTTGAGGACTTTATGCCCTAAATATTTGGGACACTAATTTTGAAGGGGTCTATGGCGTTACAGAGAACAGTCATGGTATCTTCAGATTGTAAATGTTTTGTGAAGATAGATTTTTTTTTTTTTTTTATCTTTTTTATTAAAAGATTCGATATGTTATTTATATAGTGTTAGGAATTTTGAGATGAAAAGCCAATGTAGAACATTTCACATTTTATACAGTTTATGCAATAAACACCAGAATTTGTAGACCTTGAAATATTTGATAAAGGGAAGAGAGGAGTATGAAAAGAAATGTTTACACCTTTAGATGATAAAAATTTAGCAAACAGATAAATACTATTAGCAATATAGGTGAGGGGGAAAACCAATTTTTATTTGTAGAGTGGCTGTTTGCAGGCTGTTTTGTATTTGTTTTATTTATATGGATTATTTAGCACACCTGTATCTTTTATATGCTTTAATATATTTCATAATCTTTTAATCCAAAGCGTTTATATCAAAATTTTTAAATTTTATTTATTAATTTATCTTTATATTTATCATTACTATTTACTCATTTTTGACGTTTCACAGCTTCCTACTCCAAAAAAGGGGGGGAAGGGGACCTCTAATCCCCACGGGGATGTTGATGCCCTAGATTTTGAAAATCCATCCCGTAGAAGCCGAGAAAAGTGCACCGAAAGATTTTTATTTGCTGCAAAAATGATAATCGAGAAAACGCTTATCAAAGTTTTCAAAGATTCAAGTTTCCTAACAAAATGAACAACCTAGATGAAGGGAGGGAGTTCCAAAACTATATTTTTTTTAATATTATAATGACCAAATTTAGAACAAGCATCAATGGTGAGTATAACAAATTATCATTTTTTTTTTTTCTTTTGCAAATTTTGACCCAAATATCAAATTTTTCACTGGGCAGTCCCCTGAAGACAATAATGTTGCTTAAGTTTGTTTGCCACATTCAGGGTTTTGTGTTATTTAAAAGCTTTATGGTCTGCAGTTTTTAATATTTAGCTATAAGAATTGTTGTGTTTTATTAGTTAATAGATTTATTTTTATAAGCTTTTAATTCCGTTTACTGCTCATCTTGATAACAATGTGAGAGGCAAGAAGTTAGTCATTGTTAAGGCGCAAATTCATGGAAGAGATGCTGCAGTTCATCAATTATTCCTTTTATGGGGAAGCGCTGCCCTGTCAATTGTTGAAGCTTTGCAAGGAAGCAAGCTGTTGTATTTTCTTGGAGTCTGATGTTCCGTTTGTGCTTTAAGGACAGCTTGATAATCGTCCTCCCGTTCATTATGGCCCCTATGGATAGGGTATTATTCCCGAAATGTTATCAAAATTTGTAACGGGAGTCATTATTTAAATATCTCTGCAAGAATTTATGTATTGGATTCTGATGAGTTCGTGATGGCATCACTGTAATTGCTAAGCCGTATTTTGCCGTGCAGGCAAACATCTGAGACGAGAAGCCTGTTTCGTAAAGAGTGTTCTATTGGGAAATTGCTCGAAATAATCAACGTTATCAGTGGATCACGGATTTCTGAGTTGGTGAGACTGAATATTTGATTGTTGTTCCGGTTATTCGAACTGAAACACTTGTACGTGATTCTATTTGTCTCAGTAGTGTTCGAAAGAATTATAGATGGTGGGATGATCTTTGTGTATCTGCCCGGTTGATATTAATACATGGAAAGGACAATGAAACAAGCAGACGTAATTGTAAAGAAAATCAAACTTTAATATCATATTCAAAATAATTAATCAATTAAATTTACAGGGAATTGGGGCCCCGTTAAACAAAACTTAACTCAATAATAAAATCACTCACATAAACTATTAGCTGATACATTAATTATGCAATTCATTACTCTTCTGCTAATTAAGTAAATCATTTAATTCTACAGCCAGGCATCTTACGCATGGTTTCATCAATCTATTTCAATCATTATATTTCTTGGATTCCGAAAATTTTGTGTCACGATTGTACCTGCAAAGTAACAAATTTAGGGATGCTGTTGTCGCTCACTCGTTCGGCAGTGGAACCCCAAATATATGTAAAGAGAGCTATTGTATAAGAAACTCTGGGCTCTTAATGAGCCACGTGATTATTGCTGATTGTGAGGTTAAGCATTGGTCTCTTGCTCTGTGGGTCGGGCTGTGACCTGGTAGAACCCCTGAAATAAGCACTTAATTGGGTTTGCATGTAGTGTGTACTTGCGTTCTTATCGGTCTGCCAGGATGTCACATGGATAGTCACTTAAAGCAGTGCATGTTCAATGGTCTTGGTTATAAGACAGTGAGTGCAACCAGAAAGTTGGAAGTGATATCCTCAAGAGAGGATACGGTGTTGGAGGTTTCAGTGCTCCTCCTCTGGGCATGAAAAGGAGCATGCGACGTTTTGTGGTTTTGTATAAGCACGGTCGGGACCGGGGCTCTGGTCATTTTGTGTAGCAGTGGCTGTATGGTAATCGTTAATGCAGATTATGGCAGCTTTGTGCAGGGCACCCGGAAAAGAATCAAATGCAAATGCTGTTGTGTAAACATAATGGTTGAAATAGATTGATGAAACCATGTGCAAGATGCCTGGCTGTAGAATTAAATGATTTACTTAGCAGAAGAATAATGAACTGCATAATTAATGTATCAGCTAATATTTATGTGAGTGATTTTATTATTAAGTTTCCCAATTCCTGTAATTTAATTGACTAATCATTTTTATTATGGTATTAAATTTGATTTTCCTTACAATTACATCTGCTTGGTTCATTGTCCTCTCAATTAACGAGTCCACATCACTCTGGCACCATACCCATGCAGGTGATTAGTCCACCAGGCTGTTTTCGGCTTTGGGCCTGTGTGGGAGGTGGCGCAGTTCCATTCTATGTTTTTGCTTATTTTTAGCTTCCTACTGTTAACATTTTTTATTTTCAACAATCAAAACCTCGCTGTTCACTGTAAAACTGATCACGATACATCATGTAATTCAATTTCAAATGTACTTTGCAGTCATCATCTTCCATCCCTTGATGGATATTTTCACTAATAAAATGTACTGCAAGGCCCATTTTCACAATTAAAGGCCATAAACTATTTTGACCTTTCTCTGAAATTTTCAGCACTTGATTTAGTATTCAATTTTTAGCTAAAAAGCAACATTACATAAGTAGAAACATGACAGAAGGGAATAGAGAATTTGAAAACACAAAGTTATTGAACTTAAAAATACAATCATTTTGGCTATACTATCATCAGAGTTCTGGAGTAGCTAAAACGATCGTCAGTTCAAGTTCAATAAATCTGTAGCCCTGTTTATTTGTAAAGAAGCAATGTAAGATCCATGGTTATACTACTTCTGGTTTCTGACAGAAACTTACAGATGGTTTCACCATTAAGTGCAAGCTTTTGGCAGGCAGCTGCCATGTGTTCCCATTCTCATTATCATGGTCAAAGGATGTGCATCTTAAATTAGCTCCTGCCCAGCTTGGAATACTTGTTGGAGCGGAGCTCCTTTTCAGTCACCATTGTAACGTCATCACGTCAAAACCACTAAAGCAATAGTAGCCAAATCTCGCACACAGTTTGTGATGCTGAAGGTGATTTGTATTAAAAAAAATAAATACGGACATATGTGATGTCGTTGAAGAATAATAAACGTTCGAGTTGAGGTCCGTGATGTCCGTGCTATGTGGTGAAGCCGAACGCGAATTTCAATTGTCAATGTAGTCAGTAAAGCTAATTGTTGTTGACGAATTCTCGATGCTTGGACTGAACTTGCTGGGCAAAATAGACAACCGACTTCGTCGAGCAAATCCAGAAAAACAGTATGAAATTCTTAGCGGATATGAATTGCTGCTTTCGGGCGACTTTAATCAGTTGCTTCCTGTTGGTGATACACCTATGTATAAGCAACCGAATCCATCATCTACTTTTGCTATTCAAGGAAAATTGGCCTACCAACAACTGAAAAAAGTATTTCACTTAACAACAATTATGAGTCAAGTAGGTGAAAACCGGTGGGTAAGAGACCAAGGGGTCGGCCTAGAACCAGGTGGCTAGACTACATGGAGAATCTGGGTTCGAGTCGCTTGGATATTACCAGGGAGGACATGCGCCTGATGGCGGAAGATCGCGATCGCTGGAGATCCTCCATAGGGCTGCTGCCCCCGCGACCCTAACGGATAAGCGGGTTTGAAAAGTAAGTAAGTAAGTAAGTAGGTGAAAACCAGGCACCTTTTCGTGAACTACTCAATCGTCTCGCAATTGGTGAAGTGTGTGAAAGTGACTTTCTTCTGTTAAAATCTTAACGAGAAAGCCCATTTTTCTAACACCATTACATTGACGTCTCGCAATAAGAAATTTCGGAACACAACGAATCATGCCTTCGTAACTTAAGTGTACCTGTTACATTAATTGCTGCTGAACACAATAACGATGCTGTTCGGGAGGCATCATCTGACGAAGCACACGGATTATCTTCTTATCTGCAAAAGGTTGCAAGGTAATGCTCCATCAAAACCTATGGACGTTAAAAGGATTGTGCAACGAAACTGTTGGTGAAGTGATGAAATTATAAAGGTTGAATATATTAAATTATTAAGTGAAAAATCCATGTTAAATTAGTTTAAAAGCCTGAACTCCGCTCCAACTTGCCAGCAAATGAAATTGATGGCTTCCTAATAATGTTTATCCTAAGGAAGGGCACAGCATCCTGCATACTGCTAACATATAGAGCTTAGTCATGAGAGTGACGTCGTTCCACAACAACCAATCACGGTGTAAAGCTGCCAATCAACGGCGGAGCTGAAGCTGCTGCCACCAATCAAACTCAGAGCTGAAGCTGCTGCCACCATGTTGTATACTTCATGAATAAGCTCTATAGGAAGTCATTGCGTAAATTTTCGACTGAATGTAATCTTAAGCAAGCAAAGAATTAAATGGCAGACTTGTGTAAATTTTATTAAATTGGTTTTATGACTACTAGTTTGATTTAATAAAATTAGGATGAGTCTGCCATTTAATTCTAATCGTATGGATGCTTGATAAAGAAACATTCAATGGGGAATTGAAAACATGGAGAAACGTGCAGGCATGCCTTGATTCTAATGGTGACTACTGTACTTTCAACCCTTGCTGTAAGATCACATTTCTCAAACACCAAGAGGTTAATTTTTGTCCGCCCGGCTATTTTTATCTTTCCAGCCACCTGGTAAAATTTTATGGGAGAACACTATAGTGTATAACTTTATTTCGGATGGTGGAAACGTTTTTCAAGCACACCAAACCTATAAAAAGCTGCCCGAAAATACTAATTTTGATCTGCAAATAACGTGTAGTCTCTCCACCAAAAATATTTAGCAAATATTCAATAAACATGAATAAAAAATGAAGTGAACGCTCGAGTTAAGAAATCTTCAGTTTCGTCGCTCTTTATAGAAGATCTGTGAAGATGACGCAGATTTATTTTCAGTAATTAATAATTAGCGGTCAATACATTATTGTCACGGTAATGTTTACAAAATCTCGATTAACAAAACATACCTCAACTTGAAACAAATCCGAAGTCCAGCTCATCAGCCAATGAACAAAACAAATACCTCTTTCGCCCTCTGTTGTGAAAAAATATAAAGAATAGTTCAACTTGATTTCATATACGGTGTATTATTTCTGTAACATTTATGAGTATTTTAAATTAAATTTATAGAATTTGTGACACGCCTCCACTGAGGTTTACATTAAAATTAATATCTTTTTAATAAACAGTCGCTGTGTTTTGAGTAGTTTCCTAGTTTAGCCGTTAGAGGGTTTTTAGTTTTGAGGTGTTCATTCAGGAGGAGTAGAGGAAGGGAGGTTAACAATTTCTTGTTTTTAAGAAAGAAATCGATTTGTAATCCACAATGAGTTAGCGATGAAACATGAAACCTTGAAAGAAAGAAAAAAAACCGATTGAATTTATATATATTTTCCTTACTGAATGATATTATATTTTTGGCTATTCGTATCATTGAAGGAACCCCTTAATAATAAGAGGTTCCTTCTTTGAGTTTTTTAGTGTAGTAAAATAGGGTAAACATATGGAGTAAATACAGACTAGCCAACCACGCATTCATAAATACCATACCCAACTATTTTCAATTACCAGCTTTACTCTTTCTCTACCCACTTCATATCCTCATTACCAAAGCTTGGATGATTTTGATTTTTTTTTAAGTTTAACTGTACTTATAACTTTTGAATCCTATGAAGATTCTCCAAAGATTACCGTATCTACATGGGAAATGGGCTTTTTTGAGAAACGTTTAGGAAAAGAAATAAACCGGCATTAAAAAAATCTTCCACTGCTTCTTCTTAGTGAGATGTCCCAGAAACATAACTATAAGTCTGCTCAGATGATATTGAGATAAAGATTAAGTGATCTGGGTTTCATTATCCCTTAGGGAAGGCCAGGCTTGCGATTAACTTGTGTAGTTATATTGCTTACTTGCCAATATATTTGGGACAAATAAGTGTCTTGAACTCTGCCAAAAAATTTGGAACAGGGGGTAATCTGGCCACCTTACAAATTAGATAATATCACATGGTTGCACAGGCCTGGGCACTCAGAAGTCATCTGACCATAGTAATCTGAAACCACAGATTAAGGAGAAGACATAATCTCCTTAATCTGTGTCTGAAACCTTCACCGTTTCCAAGTAACGAAAAAATACACTGATTGTTAAAATCCAAGATGGTGATAATGAAGATTGGATTGTTGCTCAGGTGACTTTTTTGTGTGCCCAGGCCTGTCTTTTTCATCAGCTATGATATGATTGTGTGAGCTTATAGTGCTTGGAAAAAATTTGAATATGATCTTTGTATTTTTTGAAAATTGAACCTTTATATGTATTGAAATCTTTATTTAATAATTCGTCTATGAGTTCAATTGGATGATATGTTACCAAGAATGGATGAAAGTTCATTTGCCCAACCACCAACCATTAGGATGATGTTACCCTTTCATCCATTCCTGATGTGCTTTATCCATCTTTCTTCTACTTTCTTTTATCAAGTTCTTCATTCTTGATTTGCCTCCACTTTTTAAAAGTAAACTCCATAGAAAATTCAGTTCTAAATGTGCACTACATTTTTATTCAAGCGTGTTACCCCAAAAATATAATACTTAAGCTGTGCAAAGGACAATATTTATTTAAAATTTTAAATTTATCCTAATGTTTTAGTAAGAAAATGATTTTACAAAAGTGTTAATTGGCATTCAGTGCTCAGTTGTTTTTTTTAATGACAAAATTATTGAAATAAGCTATACTCTGTCCATCGTGCGTGTGATTTTAACGATGATCATTTGCACTGTTGTGCCTACAATTTATGTAAGACTAAAATTTATCAGCCTAAATTCAGGTAGGGTTATCTTTATACAATAGGGCATGTCCAGTTAAACTTTCGATTATTAGACATTATTGTCAAGTAAAATTAACAATGTCTAACATTAAACTTGGAAATTTAATTGGGCATACACAGTCAATTTTTTCTATTGTAGAAGCAAGCGAGTTTATGTTCGTTAGTGATGGTTATTGTTAAGCATCATGGTTTGTATTTCATTGCAGTTCGTGATTCCAAACCCCTTCTGATTGCTTTTTGATAAGGATGCCTCTTTCTCATAAAATCATAAATAATTTTCCATTTTGTCAGCAAGAGAGATTTTCTTTTATTTTTAAGTTAAGAGTTCTATTAGGAAATTTTTATATAAGTTGTTGTTGTTTCTCTTCAGCTTTTTCTCATTTTCTCATGGGGTCGCTGTGTTAACTTTTTTGATTTGGCAATGATGATTTTTACGGCCGGATGCCCTTCCTGACGCCAACCTCACGAGAGGAAATGTTAGAAAATGGACAAACACAAACATCCATGCCCTCGGCTGGATTCGAACCTGCGACTCGCTGGGTCCGAGAGCGATAAGACCTGCGCCTTAACCCTCTCGGCCACCGAGCTGGCTTTATATAAGCAAAGTAATTAGTAACAATCTTTTCATTTTAAATAAAGTTTAAGCAACCGTAAAATTTACCCATAAATTCTGCATTTTCTCTTTTAGAGCTTGCAGTTTCTTTTTTAGGAATTTGTTATTCTGATAAAGAATCAAGAAATTTTATAGAGCAGTTTCCTTCTATTGCAAATATGCCTTCCACAATATCATTTATAAAAATAGTCTACTAATTGGCTCCCATTTGTACTCCAGCATTCACTTGATTGCATTTATTTTAGAATCTTTTCTCTAAAATCTGATTAGAAAATCTAATGTTAAGATTCTGTTGCAAGTTTCATTTTTGGCAGATTTTGTTTTGCATTTTGCAATCTTTTTGAAAGAGTTTTTAAGGTGAGCAAGTGGTTAAATTGAGATTATACACCGTATATTATATTATTCCTCCTCAGTTCTCTTCATCTCCATGAGGATTGAGGTTGCCATCAATGCAAGGTTTTCAATAGATTGCTTTTAAATTCCAGTTTTTGTTTTTAATATTTATTTCCATTGTAGCCTACATAAATCATAAAATTGAACATCTTCCTTACTAAAGTGAATCGTTTATTATGTTTTCCTCTCATATTTCACCTGTGTGAAACATGATGTGCGTGCAGTTATGAAATTCAACAGATTGCGTACAAAGAATTCAAGATGTTATGGGTCCCCTGCCCCTCAAAAAAAAAAAGATTATTTACAAAGGTCGAGTCAAAAGTAGTGGCTGATCACTATGCAAACTTTTAAATGGGCACCAGACAGGAACCACTCGTTGCTAATCTTCAAAGTAGAGTCCATCATGCTCGATGGTCTTCATCCAACGATCAGCCAGTTGGCAGATGTCCTCGCGAAACCACTCCTCCTGTCTCTGGACGAAAAAGTCACGTACGGCGTCTTCAACCTCACTGACATTGGTGAAGCACCGTCCACGCAGGAAGTGCGCCATGGACCGGAAGAGATGGTCGTCGGAAGGTGCCAAGTCGGGGCTGTATGCTACATGTGGTAGAACCTCGATTTTTTCCAGCAGTTGACGACACACCTTCACCCGTTGTTGTGCTTGCACGGGTGTCAGTTTGTGGGGCACAACTCTGCAACTCCTATTGACCTTCCCCATGGCATGCAGATGTCGAACCACACTCAATTGTGATGTCCCAATGTCCACCGCTAGTCCACGGGTGGTGCTGCCTGGGTTGGCTTCTACTTGTTGCCGTAGGGCTGCGTCATCCACTTCTTTGGGTCTTCCACTCCTTGGCGCATCTTCCAGGCCTATATCTCCAGACAAAAAGCGGGAGAACCACCGTCATGCTGTCCGTTCATTGGTCACAGCCTGACCTTCCACCCTGCAAATTTCGGCGGCTGCTGCTCGCGCACTGGTCCCCTTTTTCCAATAGTGACAAAGGAGCCTGCGTATCACCAATTTTTCTGCCATATTTTTACACTGGCTGACGCAGTGGCACAATGTCTATGACATTCAAATTCGTACTGACGTTTCTTCCTACTATTTTCTCTTATTAAACTGCGATATACCTTTGTGGTAAATGGTTTTTGCCCAAAATTCGTCAAACTCTAACCCCCCCCCCCTCCCGAGTCGGCCACTACTTTTGACTCAACCTCTGTATAGGGTGGTAGGCTAATTCCTATTTAGTTCCAATCTATTAAAATGATGTTCCTCAAGAATAACTTTATCCAATATGACTACCTTATATTGTTTTTTGTTTTTTTATTTTGCAAAAAAATGAAAGGAGACTTTTTTCCCTTAAGTAAATCCCCCACTTGTATTTTTCCCCCAATACTTACTTTGAATAAAATACAAGAAGCTTTAAATGCATTATATGGTACTTGATTAAAGGGAGAAAAACATCATTTAAAAATCATTTATATCTTGAATATTTCCCTCGAATTTTTATTACTTCTTGAAGCTGATTTATTTTATATTTATTTATTTCATTTATTTTTTATCAAATATCTATTATTTCTTGAAGCTGAGGAATGGGATAAAAAATAATAATGAAGGAGCAATAATAAAACAATAGAAATTGAAATATCATAACTGATATGTTTGTTCATTTCTTTTTTTTTCTGGGTGATAGTGGTACACCCATAATTTGTTCATGGCGATTAGATAACTGAAAAAGCCATCCTCGATGACACATTTCCAACATTGCCTAAATGGATGCCTTTGCTGTTGTTTTTGAAGTATGTCAAGAAATGAGGGGCCCCATCTGAAAACTTTTACATGGAATAGAAATAGACATTTGCTCTTATACATGCACATGCTAATATTCACAATTTTGCTAACCAAAACGTGAACTTTCAGAATGCCCCTTATTCTTTAAAACATTTTTTCTGAGTTTATTTTGTATAAAAAAGTAAAGATTTGGGCAGTGTTGCTTTATTAGGAAAAAACTGAAAAATTCTACCAATAATTACTATGTAGGGTGAACTAAAACAATAGGGACAAACTTCAGGAGGCGATTCCTGATCAGAAAAAGAATAAAAAACCTCCTATGAACATGGTTTGTTTGTAATAGACCAATTAGTACAGAACATTACATTACTGTGGCAATGTTAAAAAAGATGTTCAAAATGGCCACCTTGGGATGTGATGCAAGAGTTCATCACATATCGTGTTGTGAATTGCTGCTCTTGTTCGAATGTTCCAGCCTGTATAGAATAGTGTCATAGGCTGTATTGACATGCAGTTCAAGCATCTCCACTAGCTCCACTTACAAGTTTTTGAGGTGCCTCCACAAGTAAAACTCCGATGAGCGAGCAGGACATGCAACAGGACCTCATCGTTGTATCATCATCTGGGGAAGATGTTGCTGAGATATCGGTGAACATTAATGTGGAAGTGGGCTGGTACTCCAACATGCCATTTCCATGGAAACTATCCATTTCTAGACATAATTTGGTATGAACTTTTTTGTTACTTGTGAGGAATTGCCCCCTGAAGTTTATCCCTATTTTAGTTCACCCTTTATACTAAGTTTTGATGCTAAGTCATTCATTGAGTCTGTTGGCATGTTTTCAGATGTTATACCTTCTCTCCATTTCATAATTTTATTTTACTTGTACAGACAGTATAATCCACTTAATATTAAATCCAAGGAGACAAGATTTTACTGTGTAATATCCAAAATTCATACTATCCGAAGAGTGAATATACCGCATGTAAATTTTATACTGTAAAAATTTAACAAATTTATATCGTAAATACAAACTTTATAGTGAATTACTTACAAATATAATCAAGAATAGTTGATTTGCTTTTGCTTACTTATCAATTTCTTAATTATTAAACCACAACTGGCTGTTTCCCCATGATAAGTATGATTCCTCACATGATTCTTCACGAGTACTAGCCATCCGTCATGAAGAGTATTCACCCTATGCTCTGCATCTTAACTCTGAGCACAAACACCACAAGGCTTAACATCTTTGACTGATTTAATATAAGAAATATTTCCTCAAATAAAAAATATAGTTATATTTTTCTCAAAAATTTACTAAAAATTATTTTATATTATTTGAATTTGTCTAAAAACATTTCATATTAACAAGATGATTTTACATGTAATTCCCGACTGGGCAAGAAATAATTTCGTATTAATCATTTTCGTATTAAGTAGATTATACTGTATATTTAAGTATAGGCATCATCTTGTTACAGTCCTTCTACCTCCTTCTCAATGACTGCTTTCCAATGTTTGGTAGATTTCATTCCATTTTGGATACAAGTTTTGATATCTTAAATATGGTAATTATAGTAGTTATTATTTTCCACAATAAATTTTTGCCCCTTCCTCCCAGTATTCCTTCCTGATTTTAGAAATGCAAAAAACAGGTCACCTGATCAAGGCAATAGACCATAATTATAAAAATGGAAAAGGCAACTTAAATGGTTTAAAAATGAAAAATCATTTATTAGTCTTCTTTGATACAACAAAATTGTAAAATTAATTTGAATGAGAAAATGGAATAAGAAATTTTATTATGAAATCGATTAAGTTCAATATTATCAAGAAAAAAAAATTAAACTTTTTAACTTTATTTTACATAAAGTGCTGTTTTAAAACAACTTTTAAATTGGCCATTTTTTTTTTTCCTCCATATTTTCATTATTTTATTCCAAATTTAAATTTATATGAAAAAAAAAATTAAATTCTCTGACCTGTATTCAAAATTTTTACTTTAATTAGAAGATTTTAAGTAATTATAGCTGCACAGTGTTTTTGATGCTTTAAAGTACACTTTTAGATAGCTATAGCTTGCATAATAATAAATCAATCCAATAAATTATAGAATTTGTATTGCTAAGTCAGAGAAATTTAACAAAATATCCAATATATTTTGATAGCATTAAAATGTACTCGTACAGAAAAGGACACTAGGCTTTACCAATACACAATAAAGAAGAAAAGATGGCAAAGATCTTTTTCGTAAAATTTGTAGACTGGCTCTAGACATCTGTAGAATACAGTGAATATGATTTTCATATGGAACAGTGATTTTTGGCATTCAAGAAAGTTGGAGAGAAACTTTCAAAAATATTTTCCTTTTTGGTTTTCTTCATTATAAAATAAAAATGCAAACAATTCACATGTTAAAAACAACTGATTGTTGTTAATATGTGAATGCAATGGGAGAATAAGTTAAAATATGTTAATTGTACAAAAGACGTTTAAAACTTTTCAATTTTTCTCCCAAATTATTACACTACAGGTTTAGAACTATTCAATTTCTAGATGCATTATAGAGTTTGCATTATTAATTTACAAAATATCAAATCAAAATTTATTTTCGTTTTTATTAAATTACAGATGTAAAAAACTTAAATGATAAGTCTTTAAAAATGTTATTTGTGAGGAGAATGGCAAAAATTATTAAAAGAAAAAAAAAAAAAAAAAAAAAAAAAGGAAAACAACAAGAAATGTGAATAACCCCCAATTATATAGTGGATGACAAAATACTATCATGCTTAAATTGCTTGTAGTTTAATGGTTTGTAGCTGCCACAGATGTTTCACCGATTAATTAAACACAATTTTCGTTTTTACTTGATTTGCGCTTAAATTAAATTTCTTTAATTTTTATAGGATAAGTTTAAATTGTTCATACACCGAGGGTGAAAGATACATTATTTTATTTTATTTTTTTTCAAATAATGCAACTATTTATTGGCCATTTCTTTAAATTAGAAAGAGAAATTTAAAATTTCAAGTTTAAATTTAGCAATAAAAAAAATGGTCATGAACTTTTAAGCTTCAAAATTATCTTGAGAATGAAATAAAATTGCAAATAATTTTTAAATAATGTTTTGAAAATCAAACTGACAAATAATATAATGAATATAAATAATTTCAGAAGATGGCACTATTTAGTGTGAGGGACATGAAAATAATGTACCTATTTTCAAATTAAAAACTATTCTTGAAGAGAAAAAAGATGTTTAAAGTATGCCAAGGAATGGCAGTAACAGCCATACATCACTGGCTGAATGCTTGTATTTATTAAGTCGGTGATGTAGGAAAGAATTCAGCATAGGATAGTCAAAAGCACTTGTTTTCTTTTCCTTGACCGATTACTCAGGCATTAGGCATAATGGTTCGCCATTGATAAGTTTACACTGTAATGGGGAAAAAAAAAAAATAATGAGATAATAAATAATAAGTTTACACTGCATAATAAATAATGAGATTCAGTCCAAAATAAACTACATATACATCTATCCTTGTTTATCATGGGGGTTTGGTTCCAAAAAAACAGAGTGATGAGCAAAACTGTGATAAACTGTCCGGTAATAACAGAACCTGTGGGAAAAGTAGGGTTTCGTCCAAAGATCTCCCCAAGCTGCCTTCCAACTTGTCCAAATATTACAACTAAACAGACTTAATGATATTTTATTATTTAATATGCATGATATATTTAATAATTTTTTATTTATTAATTTAATATTTCAGTAAAATTTTATGTGTAGCGATGGTAAATGGTGCCCGGATTAAGGTATTCATTGTTTCACCCAGTGTTATTATATTTTGTCATCGTGGCCTCCCCCCCACCTCCCCATGGTATTAGACTGGTGTTTGGAGCATCATGCCCCTCCTGCCTCCTGGTTTCTATGCCATTGAATGTAGTATCATAACATTTTTGGGCTTGCTTAATCAGCTTCTGCTCACTGGGCATTGCTTCCTTTCTGTCATTATGTATCACTAGCTGTGCTGCCATCACTTGCGGGTCATAACATCGTGGTTTCCTTTCATTATTGGATAATACGAACAAAATCTTTGGTCCCCTGAGGTATTAACGAGGTTCGATTGTAACTCTATAAATTTGTTTGCCAGGTTTACTATCGCGATCGTTCGCCGACCTGTGATAACATGGATCAATCCATGAAAAGCATGACAAGGGTCACAATCAAAGGTACCATGATAACCTAGATCAGTGACAAACTAGGATAGATGTATAATCTTGTGTATTCTTCAAAAACATGTATTCCTTATTCCTTAAAAGAAATGTTGCGAGTGAGTTTGAAAATTTTCTTTTTTAATTTTTTTTTATTTAATTTATATGCTTGCTATAAAACAACAATAGAATTTTAACTATACATGAAAAAAAAAGCAAAAAAAGAAACTGTTAAACGTGATCATTCAAATGGTATATTGTATAGACCAAGGTTTTCCAACTTTTTTTTTTGCATTTTGCGCCCCTAAAAATTTATTAATGAACCTTCGCACTCTCATCAAAAAAATTATTCATATGTTTTAGTTAAAAATTAATTGTTGGCGTTTTAAAGTAAGAAGTCAAAAATCAAAACAGATATTCAATTTTTTCACTTTTAACTCGCACCCCCAAAAATGTTTTTCGCATCCCCAAGGAATGCTAGCATCATTTAAAAGACTTTGAGAAAATAGATTTTTTTTTTTTCAATATGTGTGTGCAATGATCTGGCATTAGAGGAATACTGTCAGATTAGAGCAATTTACTATAATTTATAATAATTTATATACAGGGTGTTCCAAAAGTTCAGAGACAGAGAAAATGTTGAAATGTTGCAAACGTAGAATAAATATAAGGTAATTGAATATGTATAATAATATATTATAGCCTTTGTTTCAGGTATGAATGTTGGAATAACTGAAAAAGTGAACTACCGTATATCTTGGTGGGTAATAAAGTGTATGGTAGTGAGGAAGAAAAAAGATGTAGAAACATTGGAACATGTCTTATTTGAATGTAGAAAGGTAGAGGAAGAGAGAAAGAAACAAGGTTTAGAAAGAAAAGAAAATTGGGAAAAAACTTACCTAAATGGAAATCAAATTAATTGGAAAGTAATATGTATCATAAAAGATTTTTGTAGAAAAATAGTTGATTGAAAAAGAAAGGATATTTTGTAAAAGAAAATGTACAGATTTGAAATATTGAAATAGTATAAAAACTGAAAAGATGTTAATTGTTTTGAGACTCCTTTTCCAAATAAGTAATTATATTACAATAAATGGAATAAAGATAATAATAACTACCGTATATCTTCCAATAGTAGCCCCTGACATCTATTTTTTCAACTTAATCACTAACCAGGCGTTTATTTAGCAATCTGTGTCAAATCTTATAGCTTCCACGACATCATAAACGCCACATCACATGATCGCTTTGGAGGCATGTCTTTTTTTTAAACAAAATATGGTAGTGCGTAGTAAACAGTCCTTACAAACAGGATACCTTGAGAACTAAGGGATGAATAGCAGTGTGCATGTGATATCGAAACTCAAAGCAGTGTGCTGGGAATCCCCTCAAGCCCGTGTACACGTGAACCCCAAAAGCGGCTCACGTGAACTGCCGCGTGGAAGAGAATCCCTGGCGTTTATCAGAGACGGGCGTTTATTTAACAATCTTAATTTTGAAACCTGGCGTTTATTAGAAGATATACGGTAATTTGGTTTGTTATGCAGTTAAACGAATATACGATATATGAAATGATAGCCATGAATGGAAAGTACACAATATAAGGCTCAAGAGGGGCATCAATTTGATCAATTGTTGCCATAATGCTTTTCCTACCTGAAACAAAGGCTCTAATATTGCTATGTTATACTTAATCATCTATATGTATTTTCAATCTGCAGCATTTCAATATTCCTTATATGTCCAGAATTTTGGCACACTCTGTAGCTCATTATTTTTTAAACATTTACTCTGTAGCAAACTTTTTTTCAGGTAGGTTAAAATGAGAGTTGAATTAAATTGCTTATTTCAATAATAAAATATGATTAAACTGTAAGATAATATTCTCAATTGTTAACTACAATAGTAACGAGCAAATCACTTTTACAAGGCATGTTCTGCAGGAAACTGGAAAACCATAAAAAAAAACAAAAAAACCTTTTGTCAAATTTCAGAGATTGTGACCTTAAAACACCAATAATGGTGTAGGCATGACTGCAGCACTTACAGGGCCAGGGAAGCAGTTTGACAAAATGGTGACACCTTGCAACAGTGCTCTAAGAAGAAAGTGAAATGGTGTGAGATTTTTGTTTAGTAAAGGCATAAAACCTATAGATATTAATTCACTTTGATGACAAGTGTATATGAATGGACTGATGTATATGAATGACATCAGCAGCATAGAGGATTTCTCTTCATGGAGTGCAGCAATCGTGGAGTGTTGAATTTGATATAGGAAAACTGGTGCATCACGGTCAAAGAGATGGCATCAATAATGAACATTGTTGTTGGATCTGTCCATCACCTCATTCATAGTGAGCTGAAATTCCGATAAATATGTGCGGTTGATGATGTGTGGCTATACACCCTTCCAAGAATCCTTTTCCTACAGTATCTACATGCTTGTCAAGTACTTGCATAAGTGCATTTAAGTAGAAGGGAAGTATGTACAAAAGTGTTAACGTAATTACTACCATTGTTCAATAGAAATATTTTTAGAGGCTAGGAAGCAATTTTTATTCAAAGAATTTAAAAGAAATTTCCATGAATGTTAAACCACGATTCCCTTTGGTGCACTAATCTATAGATTTCCACATTTGGTAAAATTAGCGTAATAGCAAACCCTATGTCAATGTCGGAATTGAATTTCCATCCTTTTAGTGATTGTTTTAGAGGATTAAAGACATGGAAACCGCATGGGAACAAGTCAGAACTGTGAGGTGGATGTTCTAAGACTACCCATTATCTGCAAGCAAGCAGATCTTTTGGGCTACATGAAGATGGGCATTATCATGTAAAAGGATAACATTGTTTGCGAGATTTCTGGAATGTTTGTTCTTGATGCTGACACGTAAACGCTGTAAAGTGTCTGCATATCTATTAGCTAATGCCCTTCAGCAGCTAGAAATTGAATAATAGCATGCAGGTTATCTTTGGCCTACCATGAATTTCTTGCAACTTAATCAAAACTCTAGAAAGAAGCAGGCAGCTAAAGTGTGTGACACTTGCCTCACTAGTACTTAAACAATGCATGTAGACAACTGTTTTTTTTGTCGTCTAGGCGATACCTTTGTGGCTGCACAGTCCAAACGTGCTTCTATTGAATAATCTTCGTATTTCAATGTTTATAATAAATAGTCTGGAAAAAAATTCCAGTTTTCCATCTTATGTAATTAACTTAGATTTTTTTTTAAAAAAAGTGGGAGGGGGGGGGGGGAGATGTAAACAGATCAAAGACTCACTTTTAGAAACTTATACAGGGCAATTCTAAAATTCCTGCAGCCTATGATTTCTATTATATCTTCCATAAATATAGCAATATCATTTTGAAATTTGTGTTGCAGAAACTTCATTTTATAAATGGTGTTGTTAGTGAGCTTATAGTTCATCCAACAAGAGAAAAACGGTGTGTCACAGGAAGTTTCAGATTAGCCAATCAGAGAAAGGGGGCCTCATGCGCTTACTCACTTCTGTCTCATGTCTCATTGAAGAAGCGTTTTATAATATTACAGCAGAAGCCTTAATATTATTCAGTTGCTTTGCTTTAATTATAATTAAAAATATTGTACACTTCATAAAATTGTCTTTTAACTAAATTTTATATATATCGTTGTTTGAGATTCCCTGGGCCTTTTCTTTCCAGGAGTTGAAAAGCGAGGAGAGGGGGGTGGTAGCTTCGCATGAAGACGCTTCGACGCGGCTTCGTTTCCTTCTTGAACAATTGTTCGAACGCAAGAAAAAGAAACTTGCGTTGCCTTGGAAGTTTCTTTTATCAAAGCAGATGAGCTTTTAAAACACTATTTTCCTTTAAAGTAGTAAAATAAGTTCCACACAAATCTCCCTAGCCTGGCTGTGAATAGTTTTTCCTTGTTTGGCTGAAGAGTTGTTGCACGGGCGTCGCCATTACAAATTGACTTGTGTAGCCGCTGAAGGAGAGATCCCACAAAGCATTGCGGATGAGTGAGTAGTCGATATCAGACCGGAAACACACCCTGTTTTTCTCTTGTTGGACGAAGTATAGTGTTTGTTTATTGTAGAGTGTCATTTGAAGACTTGTTTAGATGGTGTTTCAAAATAAACTGCAAAAATGAAAAATTTTGAGTGCACATAGCCAACAAAGAATTTGATGGCAGAGTTATATAGTGAAGGTTAGCATACAAGATTGGCAGTAAAATTCTTTTATGAATGGATAAAATATTTGTTTGAAAAAATCTCATTTCAGGTAACAACACATGATAATCAACAAAGACAGAGACCATTTTTTTAACATGATAATGTTTTAAAGCTGGATATCTATCTACAAAAAACGTGATGCGAAAACCGACACCAAAATGTGTTACGGAAACAGTTTTCCATTGTTGATGCATGTTTAAACATTGTTGACGCCGGCTTGAAGCACATGCCGGAACTGAAAAGACACGTGACCAGTGTTGTCTGAGCAATAGTTTTTATTAGCACACAACGAGAGGTACCCGGCATACAGAGCACATCGATTCGGATCTGTGCGTGCTCTAAACGTTAATGAGATGGTGCGCGTGGAGGATGCACGTGAATGACTATTATTGAAAGGGCAGAACGGTCTCTAAATCAAAAGAATTTTATTATTCGTACGGAGCTTATTATTTATTACGATAACTTGAAAATGAATTAACTTTTTTACACTCTGTTTTCACCAATCCATTACTATGGGACAGAGCACGAACAAGTACGAACGTGTGAGAGCCGGAATAGATACGTGCTCTAATGGCACGTGCATTAATGGTACCATTATGATACCCCCTTAACAATTTCCTATAACCAGATATGGCATGTAATATATCATACAAATCGTCACGACGTCTCATGAACGAATATATAAAAAAATAGTGATAGCAGATATTGGTCTAGTCGCACATGCACGTGTATTTCTCATGAATGAATATAACTCATAAATAACGATAGTGTGAATTGTTTAGTAGTAAGTATTTTAATGGTACCAAATGGTACTGTTGAAACTTTCAATGCTAAGATATGGCATATAATATATCAAACAATCGTAACAACGTATCAGGAGGGAATATAATGAGTAAATAATGATAGTGGAAATTGGTTTAGTAGCACGTGCCCTAATGGTACCATATTGTACCATATGTACTGTTGGAACTTTCAATGCTAAGATATGGCATGTACTTTATCAAACAACTCATAACAATGTGTCATGAGTGAATATAACCAGTACGGAGGGTTGATTCAGACAAAATGAGACTACTTTAAATGCTGCGTATGACCTTGACGGAATGTGATTTGCATGACTCTTCCACTATTCATGGGGATTAGCTTTGTATACACTTGTTGCTGTTATTAGGGACATTTCGTGCTGAAACATGGCTTCCAAAATCACAGCTTTTTGGGAAGGGTATATGTTTAACCTTTCCGACACTAACTTTAGTCTTTCGTGCATTGTGGAATTATGCAACGAAATGGTATTGTGGTATCCAAAGCTACTGTGGGTCGAATAATCAAAAAGAACAAATTGTGACATCTAATGAACGTGGACGAGCAGAGAAGCAGACCAGAAACAAGCCCCGGCCAACACGCCCAGCTCAGGTGGTACGAGAAATCCGGGTCTGAAGTGCTGAAAGAAAATCCCCCCACACAGAGAAGTCTAGCCCAAAGGAAAGGTATTTCAAAGGCAACAGTCTCCAGAATAATTCATGACAATCTTGGGCTGGAGCGACGTCATAAAGCGCGCGGTCACAGACTGTCGGCCAGGCACGTGCAGGAACGATTCACCAACGCCAGAAAACTGTATGAAAACCATCTTGCAGGTGACCGATGGAAGTGGGTTGTCTCCTTGGATGAAGCTTGGGTGTACCTCGATGACACCAACAAACCCAGGGCAATTTACTATCGCGAAAGATGGGGCAAGGCCAGGTCCGATTTTGTCCGAAGGTGCAAGGAAAAGTTTTCAAAGGGCTTCATGGTGGTTGCTGGATATTGCTCACGTGGACTGCTCACGATTCGTCGAGTTCCTGGAAACTGTTAAAATTAGTGCAGCCTACTTCCAGAGTAATGTAATGGACCACATATATCGGCAGGATATCCCACGTCTGTACCCTGGTGAGCAATCAAAAGTTTGGATCCACATGGACAAGGCATCAAGCCACACTGCCAAGTCATCTGTGGCTTACTACAGGAAGATGGAACAGGAGACGGGCATACGAGTTATTCTCTTCTCTCATCTGCCTGTAAAATCTCCTGACGCATCACCAATGGATTTCTGTGGTTTTGGTCTCCTGAAAGGATGGCTCGGAAGTCGCCGACCAAGAACCGTTGATGGGCTATGGAAAGTGTGTCAGCAGGTGTGGAACGAACTTCCCATGGAGTCCCTCAAACTCAGTCTACTTCGGTGGAAATTGCGGTGCCGGGCGATAGTCCAACAACGTGGTTCTCACATCGAACACAACTGATGGTGACGCCATGGTATTACACCATCATAACAGAACTGCAAAGTTGTCTCATTTTATCTGAATCAACCCTCCGTAAATAATGATAGTGTAAATTTGTTAAGTAGCACGTGCCCTAACGGTACCATTTGATACTGCTTGAACATTCAATGCTAAGACATGGCATATAATATATCAAACAACCCCCAACAACGTGTTATGAGTGAATATAACACGTAAATAATGATAATGAGAATTGGTTAATAGCACGTGCCATATGGTACTGCTGGAACTTTCAATGCTAAGATATAGCATGTAATATATCAAACAACTCGTAACAACCTGTCATATGTGATATAATGAGCAAATTATGATAGTGGGACTTGGTTTAGTAGTACGTGCACTAATGGTACAATATGGTGCCATATGTACTGTTGAAACTTTCAATGCTAAAATATGTCATGTAATATATAAAACAACTCGTTACAACGTGTCATGAGTGAATATAACGCGTAAATAATGTTAGTGGGAATTGGTTTATTAGCACGTGCCCTAATGGTACTGTTGGAACTTTCAATGCTAAGATATGGCATGTAATATATCAAACAACTTGTGACGTGTTATGAGTGAATATAATGCGTAAATAATGATAGTGGGAATTGGTTAGTAGCACGTGCCCTTATGGTACCATATGGTACTACTGGAACTTTCAATGCTAAGATATAGCAGGTAATATATCAAAAACTCGTAACAACGTATTATGAGTGAATATAACGCATAAATAATGATAGTCGGAATTGTTTAGTTGTACATGTTTAAATCGTGCTATATGTTACCTTTGGAAACTGTCAGTGCTAAGATATGGCGTGTAATATATCAACGTTTTCAGCTGTTATCAGTGTTTTGTTTTCAGCGTTTTGAATGAAGACTAATGAATCCTAGTGTATTGGAATAAACTCATTTCCATTACAATAAATATGTTTTATATTTCACAATTTAATTCATAATTTATTATTTTGAAACATTTAAATCTTTTGATGGTTTTTGAAGTCTTCAACTTATCTATAATTTACACCCTGGTTACATAATTTCTATGTACTTTGAAGTGCTTTATTTATTTCTACAAATTCCTTCCTCTCTATAGTTAAGAAAAACTTTCCGGCTAAAAAGAGCATTACGGGTGAATAATTTTAATTTTTCGTCATACAAACTACACTCTTTTTAAGATTTAAGATACTGCAAAAAGCTTAAACATGCCGTGTTTGTTGTCCCGCATGCGATTGTGACCACAGACGTGAGTAAGGAGAGGAACCTTCAGTATAGACACTGTGTTTACTCGACATTTCGAGAGACTTGATACTCGTGCTTATATTTCATACTTCAGTTATTCTAAGCCCTTATTCAGTATTACCGATGTACATGATTCTGTAGACTCGTTCATTGATAAATAAATAAAAGGTTTATGTACTATATAAAATATTTATTTATTTGTTGCATCTAAAAACATTATCATGATTCAATGTTTCGGGTTGTAGATTCGAAACTAAGTCATCTTTTTCTTTTTTATTTTTTTTTTAAAGTAAAACGGGATGTGGTACACAGAGTATGTGGAATTTAACCAAATATACCAAAACTGTATTTGTCATACGAGATCTTTCATCGTCACCATGAAGGTATGACCCACTCCGATGAAGTTGTGTCAATTTCTTTGCAATGTGCCTCCTCAGACTCTTTAGCGCTAACCTGTAACTGAAGTGTGTATGGTTGGTGGTGGAGGAAGAATGCTTCAGACCCACGTGACAATAAGAACTTGAAATTTATTAGCATAGATGTACATTTCGGTCATTATGTGATCATCATTCATCGGCAATAAGTAACCACAGCTCCAGAGGGTTATTTATTATTCTTATTAGGGAAACTACTTGTTGATACCCCACTCCCTGAAATCGAAGGTCCCATCTTATTGACAGTTGAAAATCTGCTTTCTTTAAATGCCTTAAATCATCTAAAGATGTAGCATGAGCTAGTGCATATTTGCCTATCTGATTATGATGTTATTTCTATGGATATTATGAAAGCCTGCTTTTTTTAAGATATTCAAGTTGAGAAAATATAAGATGTAAAAAAATGTTGTAAAAAGAATTAATCGGTTTTTGTTGATCAACCCTCTAGAGCAGTATTTCCCAACAGTGGGGCCCACACCCCACCTCCATAGTTTAAGTTAATCATGTGACAACTGTCAGTCGTTCATTCATGTTTCTTCAATGAACATTTCAATTTTTAAATATTGAAAATTATGTATATATATTTGGGAGGGCATAAGAATTTTAGAAAGGTTTAGGTGGGGCATAGCACAAAAAAGGTTGTGAAACACTGCTCTAGAGCATGCGCTCTAAGAAATATCTAGCACATATGTAAATAGAAGCAAACATACTTAAAATGCAGAACTTTTTTCATTATTTAAAGCACATGAAGAAATTGTTTCTTACATATACCTTAAAAACTCTTTATTGTACAAGATATTTATAAAAGAATGTGCTGATTATAAACTTAAATAACCCCCAATACAGTTAAATCGATGTAATTTGTGACAATGATATTCTGGAAATTTTTTTGGAAGCATCATTAACAGGGCTGGATTTATATATAAGATAAACAAATTATTGCTTAGGGCCCCATGCTCCATTTAGCTTAAAGGGGGGGGGGGGGCAAAAGCATGAATTTAGCTTTAAGGCCCATATAAAGGTCCCAGCAAACCTAAATCAGGCCCTGATCCCTAATATGAATATTAGTGTTTTGACCATTTTTTTTTTTTTTTTTACTTTTTAAAAAAATGGTATCGGTATTAGAAAAAAAGCACAGTATGTTATGATCTTAATAGGGCAGGGCTGTCCAAGATTTCTGTCCACAGGCAGTGCCCATGCA
>JAHWFO010001074.1:11416327-11470655 GCA_023313115.1 Rhysida immarginata
AAAAAAAAAAAAAAAAAAAACCCGAGGCATTTTACCATTTTCTTTCCTTTGTTTTAATGTGATAATTTTCTCTGTGTCAGATAGAATTGTATTTTCTTTTTCCCAATAGGACAGTATTGCATATTAAGCATTTAGAATCTGATCCCTGAACAATGAAAAAAAAAACAGATTCTCTCACTCCGGTTTAAATACTGGTTCAGTGATTTTATGCTTTTTCAGAATGTGCACCATGTTAAGCGAGACGAAAAACAAGCAAGTATCAGTAACAAAAGAAATAATGCCTCATTTAACGGAATTGCCCCCTAAAGTCTGGCAACACTGCAGAGGAAAAACTATACCCACTCCCCTCCTGAGTTTTGGACTATTTCCTCGGCTTTGCCCGTGAGCCTTTTATGTTGCATGCGGGCAACGTGCACGATTTGGACGGCCCTGTAATAGGGTTATCATTGTGATTATAATATGTTATGATTTGTTGAAACAAGATAACCAATTACTCTTCAGAACTAAATTTGAAGCTGTTGCTAGCAAGATGATAAAATCATCAATAAAGAAGTTCCTGAAAAGAGGATATGTGTAGAACCAAATAAGTACACTGCTGCCCCTCTTGGGAGCCGTCACAGAACTTGGGAGTCAAGATTTCACCATCCGTGACATAGCAAGTCACAATAACGAGAGGTTGCTGTTCAGCGACAGATGATGCCACCTTAAATAGCACTATGTTTGAATGACAGTAAGGCCGTGTTCAGAGTGAGAGCGTCGAATCAAGCAGCGAAATTTCTGTAGGACTCAAACAATGGATAACCAAGTTAATCCTTCTTTAGAATTCGATCACTCTTTTTGTTCAGATGAACGGGATGAAGAAGCAAATATTTACAAGACTCTCATAAAGGTAGAAGAAGGAATCCAAAACCAATAATAAATCTTGGATTATAACCCTTAAGAATATTCACATATTTTTTCTCAATGGTCCAAGCAAAAGGGATAATGCAGTGACAAGTCATTTCCATTTATAACCAAAATAAATCTAGTGGCTGTTGATTCCTTCTCCTGTCTTGGAAATGCATCCTTCTTCAATCCCTTCATCTGAACAAGGAAGTAAGGAGAATAAATAGTAGAAGGGTGATCAAATTTTAAAGAAGGATTAACTCCGTTATCCATTGTTCGCCTATAGAAATTTTGCTGCTTGACTCGATGCTTCGAAACTCTGAACACAGCCTAACACGATTATTTCATCTTTAATAGGTTTAAATGGAATACTGATTTAAGCAATAAAATTTTCTTATTAATACGTGCATCTTTGATAATATTTATCATACATCATTTTCCCATCTTTTTGTGGGAAGCAGAAGACAACTGAAAGATAGTCATAAATTGATTGCCTCAAAAGTTGCTCGTCCAAAGCAAAAGTCAATGAGAACTTTTTTACATAGCCAATGACTAACTTTACTGGATGACTTTGACTTGCTCATGTACATATAGTAGTGTCCACTTATAAGCTACAGATATAAGAGTAGTCCGGATTTAAGAGCAGTTTTCTTCCTCCCACTGAAGAATGACCAAAAAAAAAAAAAGGGTCCAGCCATTGACTACGAGTTATCTGCTTTTGCGACATAGAGGAGCAGCAGTGTACTATCATTTTACCACATCACAACCTAGTGTCTACAACATCCAAGTCATTAAATTCATGGAGAAGAGTATCATGTGAATTGGGTCATCCAGATTCAACCAACCAAAAAGCCCTGGGTAAATGCTAAAAATGCTTCCATACAATTTTCAAATTGTCCAGAACACAGAAATATGGCTACGCCTGTCAGAACACACAGTTGCTTGCAACATGTTGTAATCACTTTTCATCGATAATCAGTACCTCAATCAGATGTGTTTGCTGGTGAATCAACCCTTCATATTATCTGATACGGCCAATAATTACAATGATAGAATTTGGGTAGAGAACCCCATGGTGTTAGGGAACATGTTCGGGAATAGCCTTAAAGATGTCTAATGGGAACTGATGAACTATAGAAATTTTCAGTCTAGAGTCCTTTGCTGAAAAATCTATCAATGTTATTGTAAACAAAATACCGAGGGGCCAGATACTGTGGATGGACATCAAATTAAGGAGAACTGGGAAACCACTAAATTGTTATGTTTATCAGGATAAATTTTTATTTATTTGGAAAAGTGTGAGATTCCCAAGTTGGAAGATCAGCCTCAATGTTATCTTCTAACAAGATGGAGCAATTTCATATTGGGGATGCAGAATCTACAACCTCCTGGATGAGACTTCCCCCAACCAATGGATTTGAAGGGCTATCTATTTGTGTGACTTCCTTGGCCACTTCATTTTTTCCCGTGAGGCTATGTAAAAGTAAGGGCAAGTTGTGGGGTCTTGAATTGGAGACTTTGAAGAAGATTATTAACACTATCGCAACTGTGACCCAAGATATGCTAGACAATGTGTGACATGAAAATGATTATCATCTGGGTATTTATAGAATAATAAAGAGGAAAACAACCAAAAAAAAAAAAAAAGCAAACAGATCTGGGTGAAAAAGCTTATTTCCATCAACATTTCCACTGGCAACAATGATTGCACAACAACAATGATTCAAGTTATTTAAGTTTGTAATGAGGTCATTCTTTTATAAAGACTTTGAATATTGAAAACTTCAGAGAAAAATTGATGATTAAAGATAATGGTATCTTGACAAGACTGATGATTATCGATACTCCATCCCAGATGTATAAAATTTTTTTTTAAATATTATTTAGAAAAATTACACAAAATATTTATATATTTACCATTCTCAGGTGGTACTTGTTTTCTTACAAGATGTCCACGGAATGAAGCTTGAATTTTTGTAGCAGCTTTTTGAACATCAGGATCCTCAAGATCAATATCTATTTCCTCTTCTTCCTAAAAAAAAAAATAAAAATATTAAAAAACTAAGACAAATTGTTTTCTTTTTTTAAAAAAGTAATATTAAAATTGTCTAATAAATAACTTAGAACATACCTTTTTTTTAAGTTCACGTTATAAAATATTATTGATTTTAACAAAATAAAATTTTTATTTAAGAAGTCTACAAAAGCAAATTTATTTATTTATTTTTTTTTATTATTTTTCATTTTTTTTTAAATATATATATTGTACATTAACAAAAGAAATTGTTTTTATCCTTCTTTAAAACCATCACTGAATCTTGAAATATTACATATTAAAAAAAAAATAAATACTTGTACAAAAATTACATTAAATAGCATAGAAGAGGTGCTATAAAGATAATGCTCATTAAATTATGCTACAGATTTTATGATGAAACAATATTATTAGATCTAACGGTTAAACGAAGTTCATGATATCAATTTATTCTTGCATCTTGTAATGAATAAATGATAAGGTGGTGGTACAAGTGCGAAACATTGGCACAGATGATGTCTTGTATGTAGAGAATGCATTATATGATGGCAATTCACTGAAAATGTAATAAAAAATAATAATTTGAAATTAAAAGAATAAAAGAAAATATGCAACTCATTAAAAAGACATGCCATAAAATATGCTTTGTGAAAAAATAATTTAAATAATATTTAATCATAAATTAAAACATAAATTAAAGAAAAATGTATAAGGAATAACTCAATTAAAAATAAGAATTCATAATGATTAAGGTATCAAACAAAAAATAAACAAAATTACAAAAAAAAAAATTGTTTTATAAAATTATTGGTTTCCATAATTTATCATGAATAAATTATATTTTACATAATTTATCACATGAATAAATTATAATAATTTGTTTTAGGTAACTAAGCGTTTTAAAAATTCATGCAATGGATATTTCAGTTCTATCCAATTTACCTAAAATTAAATTATTTTTAATTAAAAAAAAAAAACAAAAAACAAACAAACAAAAAATAAAACAAAAACTGTATCAGTGAAAGCAAGGGTGTCTTCCTAATTAGTTAATAAGTGCTTCAATCTGAAAGAAATGAATATGTTCTCATTAATCGGTGGCAAATATTATAAGCAGTTGATTTTCTATTGTAATAAATGATGGTTATAAAGAACTGCCATGCTTTAAACTATTTATCCTGGATAAATTCTGAATAATTTATGTTATCATAATTGATGCAAACAGATATCCAACACACTGCTAGTTGGTGAGGAATACAGTTCAGAGATTTGGTTGGGAAATTTTTCAACATCCTACCTACATCCCAGATCTCTCCATGCGATTTCCATATTTTTGGACAGCTGAAGAAAGACATTAGTGGACATCGGTTTGCATCAGACAAAAACGGGTATGACTGGGTAAAGATGCGGTTCCGTTGGCAGCTCGCAAGCTTCTTCAAATATGGGATTGTCTGTCTTATCTCCCAGTGGGATATATATATTAACAGTTTTGGAGAACACTTTTGAGGTAATCAATTTTCAATGACACGTTTGGCTTCTGACACGTTTTCATTTGATTGCCCCTTTTAATATAATGTTTTTTGGAACCGTTTCTTAATATAAATAGTGCCGCCTGAAAGGAACAGTACATAACATCAAAAAAATCAGAACCATTTGGAAGATCTAGATATCTGAAAACCATAGTCTTTGATCATTATAAATCTTAGAAGAACTGAACAAACTATCCTTTGTACTGCGTTTACTTATAAAGTGTATGGATGCTTACAATACAGCTGATGTTATGGATCGTCAACTGTAATTAACTGGTCAATTGTGGAAATCAGATTATGAAAATTTTGAAAGCAATATTGTTTATTTCTTCTTCATCTTCAAATTCAACGATATGGGTAGCCTAGGGTTGAGACAATTGCTTTAATTTGTTTTCAAGTTGAAATCACTTTACTGTATTAAGTTTATCACATTTAGTTGGCCTCATTTGATTTTATCAACATTTACTGTAGGCAGACTTAAAGCATGGTTCATGGATCCTATGCTCTTAAAGCTTATTCTGGAGCTTCCCATTATATGTTAACCATTTAATTCAAATACAGTTTGTGGCAACTGTCTGATATATAAATTAAGAAGACAATGTTACTCATATATTTATTATTAATATACCAAATATATTTATTTAGAATATATAGCTTTATTGTTGGAAAATATTTTATGCCAATTAAAATATTAAATTTCCAAATATCAGAGAGTTAAATTTTAAAGGGAAACACGAGGAAAAAATTCCACAGCCTGGGACTGAATCAGGGACCATAAGTAGCTGTCACATTGCTCTTACCAATGAGCTACCATGGACGAAGTACCATGTACATGAAATCTGTCTTTTGGACTTGGAAAGTCACATAACAGCAAAATAGATGTCTTGTTCAAAGTCAGAAATTCCTCTTATTAAATCATCTAATGCTAATGAAATAATGTCAAAAAAAAGTTGTGAAATTCTGGAAATAATACTTGAATAATTTGGTAAATTTAAAACACTTCTGCACCTGATCACAATCATGGTTCTTGGTAAATCCCATATTGGATAATTATTCTTTCATTTCTGTCTTAACATTATCTATACATAGTATAAATCTAAGTCACTTCCCGGTGTATGTGCTCGATAACCTTAAGAACTACTGCTTCGATTTTTATGAAACAAGTTTTGTTTGTTAGGGGATTTATATAGAAACTTTGTAGGCTAGGTATTAATTCTTAAAAATTGGCTTTATATTAAATTATTTACGTTAATTGCTCTCAAAATGCGTCAACATGGCTGCTCATCATATGGTGATTGGCGATCGAAACGCTTAGCGTCATCTCTTGAGCAAACAAATCAAACATAAGCTAATTCTACTTCATCTTAATAGCTGAGTAAATTTGCAAGAACATTGTTTCTCACATGGCCAACTGTATGTTGCCTGTTCTAGAGTTAGCGATCCTAGAAATTTATACATTTGCAGTAAAGATGCAACAACATTAAATGTCGTTTATAAGGAAGTACTCAAGACTTAGGTGTAGTCCAAAAACGTCCATTAATTT
Organism: Rhysida immarginata; assembly: GCA_023313115.1. NCBI lineage: Eukaryota > Metazoa > Arthropoda > Chilopoda > Scolopendromorpha > Scolopendridae > Rhysida > Rhysida immarginata. The sequence continues at coordinate 11,422,317 of JAHWFO010001074.1, forward strand.
TTTGACATTAAATAAAGGTTTTTTAAAATTTACCTATACTGTAACTCCACAACTTAATATTTCAATAAATTAATTCAATAAAAAAATAAAAAATATATAACACAAAAAAATTCAAAAGAACTCAATGAAATACGTAAAATTTTTGCGATAGGCTGCCATGCTTTTTTCTCCTCTAACAGCTGTGTAAACAGAAACCATGCGAAGCGAAACAGAAACCATGGATGGCTTGACATTTTTATTCACAGATGACTTTCGTCAAACTCTGCCAGTTATAACAAAAGGTACAGTTGCTGACGAAGTAAATGCTTGCTTAAAAAAGTCTTTTATTTGGGAGCATGTTATTCACCTTTCACTCACTAAAAACATGAGGGTCCTTTTAAATAATGATCAACAGGCAGATGCATTTTCTAAAAAATTGTTGAAAATTGGTTGTGGCAGTGAACCAGAAGTAAATGGTAGGATAAAACTTGATTCTTCATTGTGCAATTATGTCGAATCACTAGATTCTTTGATTGAAAAAATTTACCCCGATATTTCTAATATTCAGTCCAAGTCTTTAGGATGGTTCCAAGAGAGGACTATATCAACACCACGTAGCGATGCTGCTAACCTAATAAACTTAAAAATAATGAACAAAGTTGAAGGAAATGTAAAACAGTATTGTTCCATCAACACAGTTTTACAAACTGAAAATGCAGTTCACCCTGTGGAATTTTTAAACTCATTACAACCTTCTGGTTTTCCACTTCATTTGTTACAACTTAAAATTGGTGTTCCTATAATGTTACTTAGAATTTAAATCCTCCAACACTTTGTAATGGAACAAGGTTAATTGTGAAATCACTAAAAGATAATGTGATAGAAGGTTCAATTATTACTGGAAGTGGTCTTGGTGAAACAGTTTTAATTCCAAGAGTCCCTTTAATACCTACAGACTTACCTGTTCAGTTCAAACGCATTCAATTTCCAGTTAAACTTTGCTTTGCCATAACAATTAACAAATCTCAAGGCCAAACATTGAAAGTAGCTGGAGTAAATTTGCAAGAAGAATGTTTCTCACATGGTCAACTGTATGTTGCCTGTTATAGAGTTAGCGACCCTAGAAATTTATACATTTGCAGTAAAGATGCAACAACATTAAATGTCGTTTATAAGGAAGTACTCAAGACTTAGGTGTAGTCCAAAAACTTCCATTAATTTTTTGACATTAAATAAATGTTTTTTTAAAATTTACCTATACTGTATTTTTATTTCATGATTTAAAAAGCCCAGGCAACGCCTGGCGCGGGTTTGCTAGTGAAATTATATTATTTATTTGCTATAATTACTGTGCGCTTATTTCATATTTGATGCAGTATTCAAGTTGATAATGTTTAGATAAAATTTTAAATGAATTTGATTTTCATATGAGGATGGATCCAAATAAAAGGTTACAAGCAGTAGCATTTAAAAAGTAATCATTGTGGAGAGAATATTTTTTCTCTAGAGTGGAGACAGATGGCGCTAGTTGTCTTACAGCGATTCTGCGGGAAGATAGTGTCAGTTCGCAGATGCGTCACAGCGATTGAAATGGCAAAACGTTTAGAAAAGTGGTCTCACCTGTAGGTGCAAGCTGTGATTCGTTTCTTATGGGCAAAGAATGTGTTCGCATCTGAAATTCTCAGTCAAATTCTCGTGGAATTTTATACTGAAGAAGCAATGAGCAAACAACACGTAGCGAAATGGTGTCGCTTTTTTCAATCGAGCAGAGAGGATGTGAAAAATAGCAATAGGGCAGCGAGTCCAAGTTTTTCAATGACAAATCAATGCTGTATGTTGAAGAAATGATTGAAAATGATCAATGGGTAACCATGCCGGAACAAGGTTCTCTTCAGACCAGGATGTGAAAACAGCTGCTGAGAACCGTAGATTAAGAAATACAGAGATGCGACAGGAGCGCGTGAAAGTGGGAAACCGCTGACATCATGAACGTGACGTCGGCTATGCCAGCGATCCTGGTGAATTAGTTGGGCATACCTTCTTCAAATGTGCATTTAGTGTTATCAAACTTGATGATATTCATAACCATTTTAGTCATTTTAACTTTTAACATACAAATGTTTCTTTTAACTTTTAACATACAAATTTCATTTTTAATTATTCTTTTAAATTAATTTTTAAGGAACAAAATTTCTAACAAAACAAATACTTATATGCTGCAGAAAGTAAGGAACAGCTCATTTATGTTGCACTTTCTGTAATTTTCGGTGCTTTTTAAATTTTTTGCAGTTTTGAATATTTTCATTCTGCCGCATGACTGCTGAAAAAATTTGAACCGTGGCAAAAAGCTTCAGTCCTAATGTTACATTCTGTGGACATCTGTTAAACATTGATAATGAATTAATCTCTGCCGTACATCTTCTGTGTAAAAATATCTGTCAATGTGGTTCAAGGTGATGCAACCCAAGACTGAGGGAATATTTAAGTGCGTAATCTCTAAATCGTTGTATTCTTTCCGTAATAACAGCAATTGGTATGGGTTGTTAAATATTTTCCCTGTAGACAATAATAAATTAGAACAAACAATGCAGTTATGTTTCTTGAAAACTTTTTTTTATATATCTTACAATGTAAGTAATTGCATTTTCTTCTTACAGTAGCAATTTAGTTGAAATATCAAGTTCAGGAGTTTCCATTTCTTCCTGTAAATTTGATGGACATGTTGATTTTTCTGCAGGAGGACTCTTGAGATCTTGCAAAAAACCAAAGAGTTTCCACAATTTGAATTTATGGTTGATTTCATGAGTGATGATGGGGTAAGCATTCTTAATAACTGAGAAAATTGTGAAGGATGTGGATTGTCACTGCAGCATCTTTTTTGTCCAGTGCACTGAAAACGTTTTCCAGGCAAAATCCTGCTGAACAGCTCTTGTGAGCAAATATTTAATGTGTATATTTAAGCAAGTATTCGAAAGCTATATTTTATTTAAACATTTTATAATATTTCAACCATTTTTTTTCCCTTGTGTCTTTGGCGTTAAATTTACGTGTTATGGATTATAGATTCAGATTTATTTTGAAAAGGTTATTTCTATTTCTAATTTGTGTTAAGAATAGTTTTCTTATTTCGACAAATACACGTAGTTTTAAATTTACGACCGGCCTCTGCAATGAAAGCACTTTTAAAATTTCATCATGCAAGAAGTTCTACTTCAAATGATTTTCTATTATTATAAATCAAAATACACAATTGAATCTACAATAATATATCATTTTAATAAATAATAATAATAATAATAATAATAATAATAATAATAATAATAATAACAGTCAGAGTAACCTTGGGTTTCTTAATATGCAACTTTGCTTTTTATTTTAGTATTTTCATTAAAATGATTTTCTTCTTGTTTTATTACACAGTGTATATAATATATTTCTTGAATTATTTATATGTATGACAGAATGGTGATATCGTTGCGTATGTAACAAAGAGTGGTTCCGACAAGAGCGCGGAAGTTCACAGCCCGCAGCTAAAGGGTGATGGTGGAAGCAGAAGCAAGCGTCAATCGTCCAACGGTCATTCGCATTGTATAAGCAGTGAATAAGTGAAATGGAGGCGTCAAAAGAAAAGCAAAGAGGTGTTGTTCGTTTTCTGACAGCGGAAGGAGTAGAGGGAGCGGACATTCATCGAAGAATGTCACAAGTGTACGGTGAACACTGCATGTCCCATGCAAGGGTCAAGGCGTGGCACAAGCGGTTCAGGGAAGGATGGGTGTGTTAGCCGATGATGCATGGTCTGGACCTCTCTCCCTGCGATTACGCCATTTTTGGTCCCCTAAAAAAGGCTCTGAGGGGCAAACGATTCACTTCGGATGACGACGTCAAGCAGTACGTGCGGAACTGGTTCAAAACGCAGCCCCAGGAATTTTACGAGACAGCCATTCAACACCTTGTGTCGCAGTGGGACAACTGCCTCAATAGCCAGGGCCAATACTTCTGATGTATAGGTACTGGTTTCTGTTCCTAGGCCTCCAGCTCGTTTCTTTTTGAACACTCCTTATATTAAGTAATTTTGTTTTATTGTAATTTCTTATCGTTCTAGAATCGTTTGGGAAGGTATAAAAACTTAATGCAGGATTTTTGTATCTTGAATTGGTACAATTAATTGCAGCACACCAAGGACCTTTTATTTTTTTTTTGTTATATTATCCATTGTTTAAAAAACAAAAAATTGAATTTTCTGGAGAAAAACTTTTACTTCACACTCCAATAAGATGTATTTAAAAATAAACCTTTGGAACACTTACTGAAGTGAAGTGTTGAAGAGAAGCAAGAGATCGCATATCCAGAATAAATCAATTCTGTTGTGGATATGTGATCGCTTGCTTCTCTTCAGCTCCTCATTTAATACAGAGTTGTTTACTGATTTGCTTTGGAAACGATACATGGGCCCAACTAATTCACCAGGATCGCTAGCGTCGCCAACGTCACAATCATGACGTCAGCGGTTTCCCATTTTTACGTGCTCCTGTCGCATCTCTGTATTTCTTAATCTATGCTGAGAACTGGTTCAATGACCAGGGACGTGATTTAAACAAGTTGGTCCTGCGTTCAGATAAATGTTTAAATAGATTTGGTGATTATGTGGAAAAGTGATTGGCAAGTATGCCTCTTAATTCCTTTTTGTATTTTCTGTCTATTGTTAATAAATAATTTTTTATTATCCATGTAACCTTTTTTTTCCATTTATACATTAGTATATATGTTTGTGTATCAGTCTGGTGTGTGTATGTGCGCACGCTTCCTATTGTATGTGCATGTGCAAAAATGGCAGTTTCCAGAAATGGCTTTAATAGTATGAGGGGATCATGAACGCAAGTGGCTAGAATATCGGTATCTCAATTGGTATACTATCACAAAAACTGATTACTCCTGAACTGAAGGGCCCTCTCAAGCAGATCCTGGGCCAGTCACCACCTCCAAATGCTGCCTCTGGCTATATTGTTGCTAATGTTAAATGTTAATGTATGAAAGTAAAACTCTATTGTAATTAATGTCAGAGTGCTAGTGAAAGTGTGCCTGGCCTGAGTACACAGGAACAGGATTCAAATGATAATGTAAGAGATGTATGAAGTAAAAGCAAGTGGTGTGACTGTAAAGGAGGTATAGTGACCTTTGGGGATCACTAGGTATATGAAACTAAGTCCTTTCTTTACCATTAGAGATACTATCTATTGAAGGCCTTATTTAATAAAAAGGCTCATTTAATGATAAGCCTTAAAATGACTTATGTGAGCTGTAGTAGGCATATAGCTGCTAAGCAAGCATAGTCTACTTTGAGATGGCTAAGCGTATGGAACAAACAAGTGAATGATTAAATTATGATGCTGGCTATGTAAATGGGACATGTGGAACTGGAAGGTGAAGTATGGCAGGATCAAGTAGAAAAGTATTTTGAGGATATTGCTTCTTGAGAATTTGCATAAGCAGCAATCCTAAATGAAGAAAAGGACTACTGTAGATGGAGACAAAATTGTGGAGATGAAAAGGAATGTTTGGCTTTTTAGATGTTCTATTGCTTTTTTTTTTTTTTAATTTTTCTTTTTTTGCTTTTTCAAAGACCTGAGAGGTGTTATAAAAGAGAATCATTTCTCAGAGCAAGCAAACGATTTTTATGGAACAGAGGTCAGTGCAAAAACCATCTGTTGCAAGGAAATTCCACTTGAATTTCATAATTGAGCAATGCTCAAAAGCTATTGATACATTTGCAATATCTGATATCATTTAGAGTGGTACAACCACCATTATCACATGCTAGACCATTGATTAATGGAAGAGGATCCTAGGGATGGATGAGTTGTATTACATATCTGGCGATCTGGTGGAGTTGTATTACACACTTGGGCATTGATTGTACAAGTGTCTCTAGAAACTCCTTATATATCTCCAATTATGCTGCATACAATTTACCCTGCAGGATGGTGATTCTTCAGCTTAACATGGTGCTCCAGGTGGATCCACAAATTCTCTATTGGGTTCAGATCTGGGGATTTGGCAGGCCAATTGAGATGCTTTACGATCTGATCATGCTTGTCAAACCACTCCTCCAAGGATCTATTCTTGTGAACCCTGCAGTTATCGTGTTGATAGTAGAATCGTCTAGGTCAAAGACGTGATCCACAAAAGGCAGCAGTTGTTCATCCAGAATATCACGATAGTGATCCTGCTTAAACATGGTGCTAATTTCAACAAGAGGTTCCTGTTCATTGTACTGAAAACTTGCCCACAGCATCACAAAGCCACCACCGCTACCAAATCTTGGACACAATGAGGGTGAAAGGCTTCATTGCTTCTTCTATGCACACGACGTCGAGCATCATTCAAGTAAAGACAAAACTCTGATTCATCCGATCAAATCACACATTTCCAGTTGTCTACAGTTTAGTTCTGGATATTGCTTGCATCACTGTACACGAGCTTTCTTGTGAGCTGCAGTGAGCATCAGACTCTTGCGAGGTAACTAGTTCCCGATGTCCATTTTATGCAGTTGCCTCCTTAAGGTTCTTTCACCAACTTGTCTATGTGGACCATTATTGATTTCCTGCAGCAGTTTTTGCTTGGTTTGAAGGTAGTTGACCTTGACCAGATGCAATATGCTTCTTTGGTCCCATTCAGTCAGACTGATTTCCGACCATAGTGTGGACATTTCTTGAACTCACGGATGACTGTGCACTTTGATACTCCAGCAAAGGTAGCTACTTTTTGCATGGAATGTCCTTTTGCCCGTCCAAATGCTATGACCCTTTTTTTCCACGAGATATGTCTGGCTTAGGACCGATTTTTTGCAGCCAAGTTCGACACAGAACTGCTGTTAACAGTGCTGGTACGTTGCTTAGCTATTATGATCTCACAATGAAATGTGCTCATGTGCATTTATTTGTATATTCAAACTACCTTAAATAGAAGCATTGTATAACCCTCAAAGTGACTAATTCTTTTGTCCCATGTGCTTATAATACTTGTAGTTAGGCAAGGTTTTTTTAATGCTTTTATACATGATAATCAGTAGAACATTAAATTTGTGCAAGATTTCTTATACAGCATAGTAGGGTTCTCCCTAGGCCCTTTTGAAGGCGCATGCTGCCTGACTAATGTGACGAAAAGCTGCACAACATTGCATAGTGTTTTATTGGTTTTTAATTGTTGTCTGCCTGGCTATTTCATCTTTCCACCCACCTGATAAAATTTTCTGGGAAGAACACTGGTATAGGATCTTTTATCTGGAATGCTCAACTGGTATAGGATCTTTTATCTGGAATGCTCAGGATTTGTGTATTCTGCATAAGGGGTTTTTCCTAAGTCTTATAATAAATTGAGCTACAGTGTGTAAATATAATTTAATTGATTAAATTAAATTATCCAAATTAGGAAAAAAAAAAAATTAGGCTCCAAATTAGGAAAAACTTAATGCTCCAAATTAGGAAGAAAAATAAAACTTATCCAGAATACCCCAGATCCTGAGTATTCCAGGTAAAAGATCCTAATTATACATAATTACCATAATTTAGTATAAAATGCATGAAATAGTGAACAGCTCCACTCTCAAATAAACAGAGTAAATTTTCCTCCTATCACTGAAGTAGAAGTACCTTTTCAGTTTGTATTTTATGTCAAATTAACAGAATGTTAATAACTTAAATGCCAAATAACAGGTTTTATATGCTGATACCCATGAGCAAAATTGTAAATTTATTAGAGACATTAAAATACGTACACATTTGTAATGCATATCAATCCCTAAAGAGTCCTAGAGTTCTAGAAAATATCCACTATTGCCTTGAGAAAACTTGATGTTTTTTCCTTATTCTTGAGCCATTCATTTTGGAAGGACTATTTATAAGGGATGGTTTTTGAATTTTCAATATCGTTTACTAATTTCTTAACCTTTTCTTTTCAATTTTCCACAAAGGAGAAAAGGGTAAGCCCCCAAAACCCACCTTGGATATGACATTGCTTATCCTTAGATATATTTTGAACCTTATCTTTCTTCTAAATCTTAATCAATATTTGTGCTATAAAATTTAACCTTATATTTTTTCTAAATAAAAAGAGAGTCTCATACTTGATGGCTAGATGGATTTGGTCCTGTATCTTTCTTATCATCTGCCTGCTTTTTCATTTCTTTACGAACTTTATGTCCCCTGAAAGAAGCCTGAATTTTAGCAGCTGCTTTATTGGCTTGAGGATCATTGGGATCAATGTCTTCAATTGGGCTCTGGTCCCCAAGCTATGAAATAGAAAAAAAAATGAGCAAATTCAATTTATCAGACAATTATAGCTGCATTTGCTTCAAAAAAATGTTACATCTCAAATTATTTCCCCAAGAGTAAATGAAAGATTTTGGATGATCTTTCATAGGTTAGATTGCAAATTTATATTTATTTCTTTGTTCTAGCAGGATCCTCTTTTGTCAGATATATGTCTTTAGCAAGCTCTGAGTTAATGCTATTTTTAAAATTATCTATTCACTTATATCTGAGATGATTCATGCCATATGTTATTCAAATGTATTACTTCTATCTTCTATGCTTTATCTTATTCCAACGTACATGGTGTCTGAAAAGTCCCATACCACAAGTTAAGACAAAGTATTTGTTCAATATGTCTTCTGTTGAATTCCAGACAGGTCTGTAGGTTAAATTTCAGGTAGTTTAACACCCTGAGGCTATAATGATTATCTATGGCACGGCATTCGTCCTCAATCTTGGTGCTTAGATGGCCCATATCGCAACTCTTCATACTGTACATCTGTGATTTTAGATACTTCCAGAATGAAAAGTCCATTGGATTCAAATCTGGTGACCATGGAGCCCATTCAACAGGTCTGCTGTGACCAATGACACAAAATAAATGTTACACTCTTAATAACCATTATAGGTAAAATACCTCTGATAGAGGACTGTGCAAGGCAAAAGATTGTTGATACAACACAAAACATTTTACAATGCAGGGCAGGTATGCCAAGATGTTTATTTATTAATTTTTGTCTACTCAATGTTGACAAGATCAGAGGGGCAGTCAAAGGAATTGCAAAAGAAAAACTCACAAAGTCTCATTTCCATTTAGAATGATTCAATATGAGTACCGCATAATGTGATAAACTTCCAAACAATAATCCAGTTCTTGCCATGCACGCAGCAATATACCAGTGTCTATGACTGCATACATATGACTGCATATTTAGTGAATACAAAATGAAGGAAAAAGGAACAACAAAACAAAGATACATAATAAGAAGCAATGCCCAATCAGAAGAAGACAAAGTGGAGCTTCTGAATGAACCAACAGATGAGGATAAAAAGAAGAAAAATACAATATAATGAGAAAATTGACTGGATGGCAATTACAGATTTCTTTGATTACATTAAGGATGACATCGAAGTCAAAACTTGTTTTTGACTAAATACCGGGTAATCAAAATTTGCTTTTGACTTTCTTAAATGAACAGCAGCACTGCATTGATTCACTTTTGACAACTTATCATGGTCAAAATATTACAATTTTTTGTTTTTTCTGAAGAGATAGATCTCATGTATTTATTATTTGCTTCTGGCATGTTTTAACATCAACTGTGACCATTTGACTAAAAGACAGGTGCTCCTAGCATTTTATCGGCAATAGGGATGTTGCATGAAATTTTCTTTACAAATTAAAGCTTTTTCATATAGATTGTGTTACTTTGAATACAAAATCGTTATTAATCGTTGGAAATAATAAATGAAAAAAAAGCCTTAAAATCAGCGCTAGAAACGTGAAACCATGCCTCTCAACAAAAGCGATATCTGACGTCACTTTTCAGCAAACACAATCATTTTATGCTTGAGTTGATGATTAAGCACTGTTGGTTGCAAGCTTTAAGCATTGTTGGCAATAGTGATGAGCAGGAAAGTGACATCATAGCACTCAGATCTATGACGTACCCGTGTCAACTTTAATATTTTTTTAAAAAATAACTACCGGGTACAAATTTTTTGAAAAAACGAATCACTATTCCTTGATATTGATTTAAAATTTTCATGCATGATTCCCATTGATGTTATCATACAATACATACCCAATGAAAATTAAAACTAATTGAAATCTACAATGAAGGAATTTGTAATGCATGCAATTCACATTCATATTTTGATAACAATAGCCAAACTTGGATAAATAGAGAGAATTTGACATTTTTATAAGAATAACTCATTAACGTTATTTGCAATTATAATAGGTAGCATCCACTGTTCTATAATTTTTGGACATTAAAAGCCTTAAATATGTGTGTTTACAATCTCGTTTAATTACCTCTTCTTATTTTTCTGGAAAGATAAGTGCAATTTTGACCTCATTGTACAACTGATAAGATTTATTCTATTAATGAAATTATTCCATAAATAAGTTTTATTTATCATTGTTATCAACACATAAATAAATGAATATACATGGTAATTGTAATATTTACTTCTTTTCTGCTATTAAATCCCATGATCTGAAGCTCTAGTTATGCTTCTAGACATAAAGGTAGACAACCTGATTGAATTAAATGCTGGTTTTGTGTGGATTCTAATACGGGTTAAACAATTACCATGCTTATGTAACATCAAGAATGATTTGAACTGAAAGGAAAGTTATATCTTCCGATACCTGATACTATCTTGTGCTAAAAGCAAAAATCCTGATTTGACAAAATATTAAAGCATACCACCTTATTTAGAAAAAATTGCAATCAATTATAAAATAAAAAAAATAATGATAAGCTCCCTTGTAATGATATAAAAGCATATTTTTAAATAAGGGAAGTAATCAAAATAAAACGTTTTAGGAATTTAACTCTATAAGATTCATAATCTCATTAACCTCTTAACATCCTCCCCCCTCTTCTCCAGATTGGCTTGGGAATCCATAGAAATAACAGTGAGAAAGAGCACTCCACAAAATAAAATATTATTGAAATTGAAGAAATTTCTAAATAATTCATATACAATGGGAGTTTAAAAAGAAAAACAAAAAAAAACAAACAGATACTCAATAGTAAAAAACAAAATACAAAAAACAAAACAAAAAAAAATACCCTAAAGATTTCGTTTTGATTTTAAAACTTCTATTAAGTTTATCAAGGTTTTATTCTGTAAACATGCAAATCCTGTTTGTTTGTTTTTTTAATTAAAATTTAAGAATAATTTAACAAAAATCATTATTGTTTAATTTTTCACTAATAATATAAGATAACTATACTGCACGAAAAAAAATTTTTTAGACTCTAAATGCGTTATTTGAATATCTTAAAACTCACTGTATAACTACAAAAAAAAAATTCTTTTCTATATTTTGACATTACACAATCGCATAACTGATGAAGAAAAAAATGTATTCATGTTTGTTACTGACATTGTGAAACAACTATAGCTAATTAAATACGTAAAAGCTTTAATAGTTGATGTTTTAGAATGAGAGCATTTTTCGTTTCCTTTTGTAGCAGAAAGTTTTTAAGAATTTGATTGTAATATTGTACGAGGTCCAGAATGAGGGAAGGAAGAGAGTTGGCGGAAAAATAAACACTCGCAAAAAATTAATATTGTAATAATGATTAATAAATAAAGATGACGTGGAACAGAGAGAAAGAAAATACTTTCAAGATGCCTCCCACCCTTCATCTGTTCTTGATAGAACTTATAAACAGCACCTGTGCCACTTCTTGAGCAAAAGCATTCACAATCAACATCGTCAAACTCACTCTTGTACTAAGAAAAATTACAGCCGACTTATAACATAAAAATGCGTTTCGCAAACTGAGATAAAGTTTGTGAAATTACATTAAAAAAAAAAATTATTTTTGAAACATTACATTTTTTAATGTAAGCTTAAAAGTCAAAGAAAGAAAAAGGAAAAAAAAAGATAATCGTGGAAGAAGTTTTTGTTTTTTTTCAATTTTTAAAGAAAAATGAAATCATAAATAAAAACAAATACTAATTAAAATGTATGCATAAATTTGCCTTCCTTCATCGCTTACTTTAGGAGTTTCCTGCATGCCGGAAAGATTTTTTCGGGCTTGGCTCCCTCGAAAAGCGGCTTGGATTTTAGTGGCGGCTTGCTGGACGTCTGGATCGTTACAATCTATGTCAATGATTCCGTCTTTACTTTCCTGTTGTCCTAGATGAAGAGAAAAAAGGAATGAACATTGATAAGGAAAGTACTTGTGCCAATGGCAACACGAAAAAAAGGGGGGGGTGGGGGAAGAGAGGATTCTGCTGTCTAGTGACGAAACAGGTAAACATCAACTTCATTCAGAAACAAACATTTAGAAAGAAAAAAAGTTTGGAAAAAACGCATTGGGAAAAAAAAAAAACAGATTGTAATATCATAAAAAAAATTTTTGTCGTAATTTTTCTTTAATTTTTGTAACTTCGAAGTAAATATTTAAAAGTAAAAAAAAAAAACATATAAAAATGGTAATCTGAACTTTTATTTATTATTTATCATTTCATTTTCTTCTGTAAGTAAAAATAAACAAAAAACAAAATGAAATTGCTCTTGAAAACAATAAAATCCAGGAAAACTGCATTAATCCTGATCGAGAGCACCACTAAACTAATTTACTATCCTCCATTGGCTTTCATTCCGAGTTTTAAAGTTTATTAAGAAGAAAGAAAAAGAGAGAAACAACTTTCATTTTCCGCTAGATATGAACTGTATAATAAAATTAAACCAAACATTTTAAACCACGGTGGTTTACTAAGAAAAAAAACTTGAAACAACAAATATATCAACAAGTCATTACTGTGTAAAATGAAGGAAAATAATAAGGGCATTCAGAGATAAATTCAAGTTGCCTAGGTGACAGAGTAAATTCAGACTAAAACAAAAGAACGACTGTTTTGTGAAGTCACGGTAAACTGATAGCCTTTCAAGTCCATGAGATGCCAACGAGAAACTCGTATACAAGAAAGTGGAGAAAAGGGTGTGTGCATGAGAGCCTTTACGTCCAAAGTTCAGCTGCTTACATAATTCTCAGAAAGTAGAAATAGTTTTTTAAAAAATAGAGTTTATCATTAAAGGGGAGGAAGAAGAATACTCAGTGACCGATTAATAAATGTTTTGGAGTAAAAAAAAAAAAAATTACTGAAGCAATATACAAAAATTACTATGTGGATGGGGGGAGGGTAGGGATGGAAGCTGCTAATGTTTTTACCAGTTGATATTTTTTATGATCCTTGATACAAACTTGAATTTCATTTATTTTGTTAGCACGAGTACCAATAACGAAAAAAGAAAAAATAGGGCAATTGTCGAACACAATTTGAGATTTTTTTAAATTAAATATAATTAAAGGATTTAAAACACTCAATTTATTTTTATTTCCTTCTGTGCGTAGGTGCAAAAAGAAGCAGAATACGTGACCGCCTCTCCGTATGTGCCTCATTCTCTTTTGAGAGGTTCTCTTTTTATTTATTGAGACATGTTTTCATATCAAAACGGTTTTAAGTATAATAATGTTTCAGTTGGAAATGATTCATCTTCTTTTAAAAATAATTTCATTCATTCATTAATTAAAAATGATGTAATTATCAAACATCGTTCATTGTTAAAAAAAAAAAAAAAAATAGGCAAAGAATTAAATATACAAACGATTATTGTTGTAATTTTTTTCAATTTACACATATATATTTTCTTCATTTTATTCTCTATTTCATTTTTAATATTATTAATCATTCAGAAAATTATTTTATCATATTCCATCTTTGGCATTTGTAAATATAAGTTTCAAGTTAAGAAAATTGCTCGAAGAACTTTTTTGTGACGATCTTTTTAGTTCCCTAATACTGCTACTAACTTTTTTTTTCTTCTAAATATATTTGTAATCGGCATACACAAATATACAATGCCTCATCGTTGCGACAAAGCTATTGCGACTTTTGCTAATAAAGTTGAATTGCTTAGTATTTTATTATCCTCTGTAGATTTATTAAATTAAAACAGCAAATGGAAAGAAAAATTAGATTAAAGTTGAACTATTCTCCTTTTTTGAACATTAAATGCAATTTTCATCCAAAAGTTCCCCCAAATCGTCTCGCACTCGAAATAAAAGATCACATTTACTGCTACACTCAACTGTTAATGAAAACGACCCATTACTCGTGTTAAAACAAATGAAGCAAACTAGCTTTATTGTTTCGCACAGGCATGAGAAAAAAAGGCGACAAATTTTATTCTTCGCCCCCCCCCCTCTCTTCTCTTCGTTGTATTTAGAATGCAAATAAAATGCGATTTTTACACGTTTGAAATTAATGACGCCTTCTCGCAAATTGGATTCTTTATATTTGTACTCTGTTCACTTTCTTATGTAAATGCGAAACATTACTTGCCGTCATTATTATTCGCATACAATTTTTTAACAGCACAAACACCATTCTTTAAAGAGAATCCTCAACTCTTTGAAGTGTTTTAACTGATAATCTTCCAAATATAGAAAGCAACCTCAACCTCGTTTTTATTTACCAGAACATTTACGCTTTCCTAGCCGCTATAAGTTGTAACTGATAACCCTTTCTTTGCGTGCGTTAAAGGGCGTGCGTAGGCTTGTCATAATCGTACAAAGAGAAAAACTGTATAACGAGGTCGCCGCTTTCACCTCTCACTTGGACTAATAAGGTCAATATTGAGGACATTGGTATCTTTAGAAATAATGTCAAACGAATGGTGCTAACATCGTTGCTCAAGTGAAGGAATTGTTAAGACGCCATTATATTTTACAAACTAGTGACAATTACAAGAAATACTATTTTATTTCTATGAATAAAAATTTCGAAAAATGAGCTTTGATTAATAGGAATGTTGTTATTACTTTTTTTCTTTTTTTAATATTTTGTATCACGAGAGAATGTTGTTAATTATTTTTGAAAATAACGGCTTTATCAATAAATGTATTGTTTGATACAAATGGAATTTTTTTAGGATAGAAGAATTATACAAAATTGATAATATTAATCATACTTTTTCTATCTTCCTTAAAACAATAACAAGAATTTTTCTTTTTAATGACGTACACACGTTTTTTTTTTACATTACTGAAAAGGGGCTTGGGATTTACGCATGACGGACGAAACGTTCTTGCTCGTTTTTGTTTTATATTTGGAGCGACAATGCATTCAAGAGTGGAAGAATGACGACAGAGATAAACGCAACAAACAAACGACGTCAATCCAATTGATAAATGTGAAAAATAGATTTAGTTATATTTTGAAATTTCTGGATTAATAATAATTAATAATAATAATTGTAACAACAACAGGGAGAGAAACACACCAGATAAACCGGAGTGCAAGGCTAATAATAATAGACTAATAATAATAATAATAATAATAGCAAGTTTATCCATAAGAAAAATCTGAAAAACTATTTATCGAAGAAATCCTTATTTTTTCATATTCTGTATCAATTTACTCATGTGATTATTCAAATCTTTACTGAAGCCAGTTTCAATTTCAGGAGTTTGACTTTTTCAGTTTTCCCTTCTGATTATAAATATTATAATCTACATTATTAGCTACTATTTATACGATGAAAAAATAATCGCGACAGAAACAAATTGTATGTTTAAACATTTTTAGAGAAATGAGATTGTATTCTTTATAATAGGCAAATGAAATTGTGCATGACAGTTAAAAAAAGAATTTGTTTATTGCAGTTAAGAAAAAAAAGCAACAACAAAAAACAAACAAATAAAACTGATATTCCAAGATATAGCAGAAACATTGGATGAAAATTTAATGAAAAATAAACAAATTTTATAAATAGCAAATCTCTACAAACACTATTTTGGGGGGGAAAATGTAATTTTCAATTCCATTCAAATTTTTTAAACGATAACGAAATAAGGAAGGAAGTCATGCAGATGAATTTGGTTATTAATGTCAAAATTTTTTAAGCAATAAGTTTATCGGAAAACATAAAAATAAAGTTTTTATTTTTTTTTATTATTATTATTATTTTTTTTTTTTTGTTGTGTGGCCAAAAAATCTTGTTTGCTAGCATTTTCTCTTAGAAAAGATTAATACATTTACAATTCCTTTTTTTTTTATAGGTATCTGATTACGACTATTTACAAAGCAATATAATTGGTATTGCCTTAAGAATTTAAAATCATAATAAAACCTCTAACTATATCCCATAAAACTGAAATTAATATACTGGTGTGAATACAAACTTCAAGTAAGGAAAATGAGAAATAACGAATACTTAACTTTTAAATATGGTACTGTGAAATCGCAATGAAATCAGTTGACCATTTGTTATTACATTTCCAAGAATAAAAGAGAATAAACTTGCAGAATTTGTTTGTTAATTTTTATGGATTTACATAACAGAAAAGTGTATGACAAAAAATATTGACATGACAATAGTCATTTTATTTATTTTATTTAGTTTAAGATACACAAAGTTTACTTTTAAAGTCTTGAGTTAAATTTATTGTTCTACACAGCTGTGAATGATCGTTAATAATTTTATAACAAACTTATCGCCTATTTGAGTCGAATAGACTTAAATCTTATCGATAGTAACTGCCCACTACTATAAAATGAACGAAAAAAGAGAGCGAGCGAGAGAGAACAAACAGGATATATAGCTGGGGAAAACGAGGAATTAAAAAGCTCGTAGTTTTGTACACACATCATCATCCAAGGCCATATGCAGGAATACGAAGGACAAAATATGATGTAAACATCGGGGGAAAACCGCTCGGATAGACATTTGTAAAGAAAATGAATTGGAGGTCGCGGGTTCAAATTCCGCTGCAGGCATGTGCTTCTGTTTCCTTTCATCATCCGCAATAAATTTCACTTCCATCGCTCTAAACGGCCTATGCAACAAAAGGGACCGAAAAATAAAAAAGAAATCTAAAAAAAATTAATTAACCTTTTTGGCACTTTTTTTTTTCTTCCCCAGAAAAGGAGCTCCCATCAGTTTGAAATGTCCAAGAAAAAGGCTGGAAATTTAGTGCTACGTTTTTTATATAACAGGAATTTATGTATACTAACCCACAAAAAAAATAGAAACAACATAAAAGATTTTACGCTAGAACAGCTTGAAGTGAGGCATGTAATTTCTTATTAAAAGATGAAATATTCGTTTAATATTCGTTAAAAGAAGAAATAATTCGAATCGATGGTTAAGAAAAAAGTCTTTGTAACCAAGGCAAGAATTCGTAACTGGAAAAAATAAAAATAAAAAAATTGTAACTTTTAGTTTATAAATAATCACTTGGTGGATATTTACAATGAAATACAGAGTTCTCATTAATTATTGAATATCAAGTGATTTCATTATCGTACGTATCTTGTGTATACATTATTTTATTCTATCTTGACACGGTAATTACCAAAGTTACTTGATACGACACTCCTGTTATGGTCCATTAAAGCTCTTTTTTATTTTCTAAAAAGATGTTTGATCGCATTTAAATCATTAAACGGCTGAAATATCATGCGTTATCTAACTATGCAAACAATGCCGCTTAATTAGAAGGTGAATTTAATTTTCTTATTAAACGTTTGCCAATATGATGCACATAATACAGACAAGTAACTGGTTTCTCCGTATTTTTAATTTCATACGCTAGTCGCTGCGTTTACTTCGATAGACGTGCATGTTTAATTAGATTTCTGATAGTAAAAGTTGACTTATATGCAAATAAGAAAATTCCATGTATTATTTAGGGGTTGAAAATTCACCACACGATTCTTAGCAACCTTTAGGTCGATGTTCTCTCATTAGAAAGAGCATGAAAAAACAGCCTAACATTTGAAAACGTAACCACTTCAAGTATAATCCGGTAGTTAATTTGATTTATGGCCGCTTTTTTTTTACGTTCTATTTCACATGCTCGGCGAATTAGCTACAGGAAAAAGAGATGTTTTTATTTAGGTGAAAAATGGCTCCAACGAAACGACACTTTGAATATCAACTCAAACCACACAACACCCATTAGGAAAATCTGCTTTTCCAAAAGACAAAAGATGTTCGAACGATTTAACTTGGCGATAAAAAATAATTAGACTGGAAGTTTTTCTTGAGTATTTTGATCTCTTGAATCACAGGGAAATATAAAAATTCTTGAAACACCCGGGCAAAAAGTATTTCGGAATTTAAGTAAAATTCAAACGGCCTTTTCTTATTTCTGAAAAGAAGAAACTAACTATTGAAATCCTGAATATCAAAAGGGGAAGAAAGATGAACTGAAACGAAAATGAAATTTACACCTTGCAAAATGTACAAGGCCACTCCAAAAATAACGCGAAACATTTTTTCTATTCAATTTTTGTTATTTACAGAATGCATAGAAGCATCCTTCCAGTTTGTATTCATTTTCAAAATTTAACTCATTCTATTCTTGGTGGCGCAGTCTTGGTAGCTCTGCTTCAAGATGCCTGCTGCCCTTGAATTTCGTCAAAAGCATGGTGCAATAGGAATATTTCATCTTATAACGTGGTCAAAAATAACGTCCTGTTTCTATGTTGTGAGAATGAGACAATGGTAAACATTCACATGAGGTTGAAAATGGGGATGAAGCTGTCGATCGTAGTACGGTTGGCACATACTGCGTTTACATAGATTATAATGTTATCTCATGAAAGGGGGCACGTCATTACTTGGCTTCTCATCACAACGACAGACAATTCCCAGCGCAAACACCCATACAATATGCAGCGCGTCAACATGTTTTTGGAAGACAAGCGTGTAACTGTGAAAAAAATGCCATTTCTATTGTGAATTGGGGAAGCAAGAGTATGCAGAACGCTGAAAGTTATGAGTGAAAAAGGTTTGTGCCAGATGGATTCCGAGGATGTTGACAGATGCCCACCACCAAACTCTAAAAACTGTGTATAAAAAACATTTGAAATAAGCTTTTTTCAGGGGCAATGTTTATTGAATTGTTTAATACTATTTTAATTGCATAATGATGAAGTTAATTTATTGTATAATTGTATAAAACACTTGTTAAAACTAATAATTATAGATTTTTAGAACGACTAATTAAAATGCAATCGATTATGATTTAAAATTTTAGAGAAATCGAGGAAGATGTGGAAAAGAGAAGGGCTAGGATAGGGAAAAGGGTAGAACGTCAAGATTTCTGAATTAAAAAAGAAAAAAGAAACCATCAAGCTTCAGAGTAATTTGGATAATAACTTAGCATATTTTAATTTCTTACGATTGCTGGAGATTGTATCAAAATACAAACGGGAAGGAAGAAAGAGGAAGTGCTCATTCAAACGATTCAATTAACAAACTTTATAAGACATTATAATGATTTAGCAATTTCTTTTTTGAAACAAAAAAGACGAAGTAAATAAAAAGGATTCTCTTTCATGCTAGGTATTTATATGCTTGACTCTATATCCAATATCAAATTGTCTGACCAAAAAAACAGCGTTTGCTGCGTGCTCATACTGTACAGTGTTTCTTAGATGTTATTTTTGCATCTAAATCTTTATAAATATATAAAAAAAAATTGATATAAAATTTTAATCTTCAAAAATAAAACGTCACAATGAAAATCAAATATTAAGTTATAAATTTCAAAATACTAAATTTGCATTAAAACATTTATATAAAAATTATTTCTTAAAATATTAAAAGTATTCCAAAAAACAATGACCATACATATAGAAGTCCGATGTCTACTCTTCCAAATATGAATAATGGCGTACAATGGAAAGTTCTAAATTTAGTTTAAAAAAATTCTTAAAATGTCCATAAAAATATTGCCCTGAATATACACAATTAGCACCAAAATTCACTATATGTATGGTTCCTTTGTATAAAAAAAACCCCCGAATAATTCAACATTCTCGGTTTTAGTTGAAGTTTTTCAATCTTTAAAGGGTTCATAGACTTAGTACTTTGGACGAATCATAATTTGGACCAGTCGGCATTGGACGAATCGTCATTGGATCGTCGTCCGGGACAGGCTCAGAATATGATAACCAGAATATCTCACCGAATATATCTCATGCGAGGATATGCCTTGCTGAGTGGCCATTTGCGAGCTAAATAAAAGTCATACTTATTTATAAGAAAGTGATCATAATGTTAAGTTTTTCTTAGTGTATATCAAAAAGAATTTTTTGCTAAAAATTTATATAAAATTTCTCTGATGCTGTTTGTGAGTTTTAAAGTCGATCGTTCTGTTATCAATTTTTTTTTCGATTTTTTTTTTTTTTTTTTTTGATTTTGACTTCAGATTCGGATAGAACATGAAAAATTAAGTAAAAGTTATAATAGACACATATGTCCTAAGTATTTGGGAACATGATTATTTTTTTTAGTCAAAGTTAGGATATCTATTCTTTGACCCCAATTTTAGTCATGTTCCCGAATAGATAGGACATGTGTGCCTATTAAAACACTTACTTACTTTTTGATGCTCTATCCGGATCTGAAGTCAAAATGAAAGAAAATAATTGGCAACAGAACAACCGATTTCGCAAATACCGTAATGGTGTTCTTAACTTGCTTGCGCTTTTAACATCGTTCTGACAATGCAATACCACGCACTCAATAGGTTTTTAATATTTTTCTGCGGCAAGTAAACTCATGGATGGGATTGGTTTTGTTTCCTTTTCTACCGCCAGTGAACATCACATTTTGCAAGGCGCAACTAGGACCCGAAGCAAATTCGGATTTCCGGTGGTCTGTCCTCCATCTTCTCGGCGTTCCCTTCACTTCAAACCGTCGCCGGGGAGCGTATATTCGAAACGCACGAGGTGCAGACCATCATTCGCCCTCTAGTGACAATAAACATAACCTTACGCCCAACTTCCAGCATCTGCTTGAAAAATCGCTATCATCGAGCCCAAAATTAATGCTAAGAGAGCAAAATACTATACTAAATACAAAATAAAATAAAAACTACATAAAATAATGAAATAAAATTCAATATAAAATAATAATAAAATATCGAAGTAAATAATAAATGTGTGTGCGTCTGTCCGCGATAGATCTCAGATCGCCAGTTCAAATTCAAGCATGAATTTCTTTTTTTTTTTTGGTTTTTATAATATTTAAAATTTTGCCTTCACCTGATATTATGTTAGATAATATTTTTCTTTATTTTGAGTGTCTTTTTTTTTTCCAAAAATTTCCCTCTAGATTTTCATACAGAACCTTCATGTATAATTAAAAACAATTGCAGCTCTCTTTTGTGTGCGGCAACAATGAGCTAGCTAGCTGAATGATGATCTGTCTCAACAACATTTCGTTAATTACACAACGTAACAACATTTTGCTTATAACGTTTTAATGCTGTTTCCTAATGAATTCGGTGACGCTGATTCTAAAAATGATATTTGTTTCACTCTACTGTCGACGGTTGCAGAATTATGACTCATGTTGCGCATATATGATTGTGTTGAATGTCAATTATGACTCATCTTCTTGGGTGCATAACGTCAATAAAAATGAATTATCTGCATTCACATACAGACTTCTTCAACAGCTAGCTTCTTTCATCCATGATAGCCATGCGTACATAATGATATGGCTTTTGTTTTCTGATATATACAACTATTGTACTTGCCAAATGCATATTGCTAGGTAAATCATTTTCGCTTTTCGTTGCGGAGAACATGACTTGAACGTTGCGAAGGTGAATCCTCGAGGGATGGATGGGTTGAACTTTGAAACACCAGGGGTTTTTTTCGTTTTTTTTTTGTTTTTTTTAATAATATCTGTTGGGTAGCGACCAGAGGAAAGTATTGCATGGGGACAAATCAGCTGAGAGACTTTCGAATAGCGAATGACTTTCGAGAATGGTTTCGGCAGTGCATCGCCAATAACACGTATCGAACTTTGAAACTGGCGCTCGGAAGCATATAGCATGTTTATCGTCACTAGAGGACGAATGATGGTCTGCACCTCGTGCGTTTCGAATATACGCCGCCGGGGGCATGCCCTGAACGCCCCCTCACTAGTTGGTTGCGGTCCTGCATTATGTAATTCAGGAACAGTACAAGTTAAATTAATTATCTGTATTTCATTGACTTCGATGATACTTTTTCAGTGAAGTGAATGGAAAATAATTTAGCACTTATAGCAAGTTTTAAACAAATTACTAGGGTTTTTTTTATTACCTTAATGGTCGGTCAACACATTAGATTTTTATCTCCTGAAGTAAATTAAAATTTAAAATTTAATCTGGTGAAAGTTTGAACTGAAAAGAAGTTTCAAATTCTGAATAGAATGGAATTACATAAAGGTTTTGAAAAATGCATTGTACATTACATTAAATATTCAATGGCTTCTAATCATAAGATGAATCATATGAATTTATTTGTTCATAATGATATCAGTTATATCATATAATGTTTTAAACATCACTGGATATGAAACATTAACAAAAAATTAACATAAAATCAAGGAATATTTAGAATTTCTTTATTATAAAAAATATTAAAACAACACTACAAAAATACTTGAATATAAAAGTACTTAATAAATAATTAGATAATAAAGAGATAAATAAATAAATAAAATCAATGAATTAAATAACTGTTTCGAAATAAAAATTATTTTTTACGTAAGAAAATAAACTGAAATTTAACACGAATAATAATAATAATAATAATAATAATAATAATAATAATAATAATAATGGAGTGTCATTAATTATAATAATGGCAAAATGGAACAATGGAGTGTCAAAATGTTTCATATCCAGTTTCTGCATAATTATTCTTAACAATATCTATCATTTCTCTGTCGTCCACTGTATTTTTTCACTGGTTTTCCCTATGGAGGAATTCGATGTTTTGATTGGCTATCGACGATGTTGTCGCTGGTCGCTTCCATTGAATTCAGCTCAGCAGAGGCGACGTCGCCTGAAAACCCGTTTTTTCCGTCGCGCGCGACCAAGGGCAAAAAACGAGGTCACATTCGGGCGACCAGGAGCGACATGGAGCGACGCCGACGCATGCGCAGTGCCCTTGGAGCGATCCATGTTGCCCGCGACAAAGCGTATTTGCGGCGGGCCTAAAACATAAGAAGCATCTTTTCCTTTTTAAACAAAAGATAAATAAAAGTTAAATTTAGCAATTATATTATTAAAAAAAAAACAACACTTGTAAAACAGGCAATATCATTTTCTAAAGTGAATAGATTCCGTATAAAATTTTTTGTTTTCATTTGACACCTTCAGGAGAAATGCACAAAATCGTTCACTTTAAGATCTGCTTTTAAATAAATACGCTTTTGAATATAAATTTTTATAGAGCTTATGTAAGAGTAAATAAGCTTGGTACTTAAACTTAATCTGTTTATACAAGAGCTATTTTAGTAAAGGAGTTATTTTCAATAGAAATAACATGAAGGTCTCCTTTTCTAAAACAATGAGCAGGGCTCACTGAGTTGAACCGGGAAAATGTTCGACAAGGTTAAAAGTTTCAAAATGTACATCCAAAAACACAACAACACAAATAAAATAAAATAAAATAAATAAATAAATAAATAAACAAACCAAATGCTAAGTTTACTTCATTTTGGTGTAGCATTTTTTAAAACATATAGCAATTGAAATTGGCATTGAATTTCGAATGATAATGAAAAATACTGGTCCGTTTATGATACTTCAGCTTCAGCTTTCAGATGATACTTCGCGGAGATTCTGAATCGACTGTTATATCACTTCTGAAAAATTATTTCCTATTTCAACATTACACAATACTTTTATGGATTTCCTGTCGTTAAAATGTTTACTAAAAATTAAATATTTTGAATATAACTGCCGGTTGTGATGAGAAAATGTTTCATTGCACAATTTCCTCAAATTGTCTGACCTTGTTTTGCCATCTAGCGTAAATAATTGCAAATAAAAGAGCAAATTCCACTTTTTAAATTTAAGAGCAATGTTTTCAGAAATGACTTTGTGTAAAACCTTGTGCAGGATCGCAGGGATCGTAAGTTGTTAGGGGCATCTGCACCG
Source organism: Rhysida immarginata (assembly GCA_023313115.1). Taxonomy (NCBI): domain Eukaryota; kingdom Metazoa; phylum Arthropoda; class Chilopoda; order Scolopendromorpha; family Scolopendridae; genus Rhysida; species Rhysida immarginata. The sequence goes on from JAHWFO010001074.1 coordinate 11,446,315, forward strand.
GGCGCCGGTTTATAGGGACAAGAGAGAATTTTCCCAGGTGAAGAGATCGTAGTTGCGGCGCTGATTTGTGCTGATTTTTAATGTGCCTTATTAGCAAATTGTATTCTCCTACCTTACTTCATAAATTTTGTTATTCTGCAATATATCAGCGTAATTTTCTAAAGTAGCTCAATCTGCCAATGTGGATTCAGTTACAAGAAATAAAATCGATTCAATACGTAAGATGTTACAAGCAAGAAATGCCAACATTGGAGTCGCCACCAATTCTAAATTGGACGCGTTCGTTCGTATATTGGACGGTTTGTAACAACAATGCGTAAAAGACGCATTATATCGTCTGCACAAACTGTTTGATACAGCACGGTTAGCGCACCTCAGCGTCGATTTCCTGCATGCTTCCAATATGGGACTCAAACGACTGAGGAGCAATTGTTATTTGTTGCTTAATTTCTGGTGACATTTCTCCAGCTAGCATAGTTGACTTTGGTCCACTTGGTCCAGAAAACCATAAGGCAAAGTCCAACTGATAACAGTACACGCCCTGTGATTGTTTGGCCACGCGGCGACACTCATAACGCATCAGGGTCTCAGCAGTTCTTCATACTTGAATTTGGGTGCAAGTCAAATTTGGACATTGTCCCGGTGGTTCTTTACTGAGCCATTGTGCTGTTCGCTTTATGTTGAAATGAGGCGCTCATTTTTCATCAATTGTAAGGGGTCCGATACAGAAAGGGAGCATTTCCAGACACCGCATATGCTGCAGTTTGTGGAACTAGATGTCTGCAAACTGTCGCTGGTGATACGAGAATATCGATACTGAGCTCACGTATTGTGAATGATGGTTTTTCCTTCGACTTTCTACTTTAACTGTATCCACACCTCGAGTAAAATATGCTCGAGGTTTCTGATTCGAATCCAGGTTGCAGAATTTTTCTTTCCATATTTTCAAGTAATATCATTTCCTGATGTTTGGAGTATCAGTCACACGCAATCGGATGGCCAGCTCCTGGCTTATGGTCGATGTTAACATCACTGGCATGAAACTTTGAAAACAGTCTACAGACAGTTTATTCATTCGTTATGTTTCCACTCCACATTTTATTGATATTCGCAGTTAGAATCCGTACAAAATCATTAACCTTACATGGTGTTGCTCCATCATGTCACAAACTGTTTTGAGCGGACTGAAATAATTTATTCAATTTGCAATTTATTGAAATGTTCAAGATAAAGATCTCATATTTGGCGAGTCGTACACGCTTTAGATATTCAAATGCATTTGGACCATAGTTTTAGGGATAAAAATTAAAATGAATTATAACGGAAGAGGGTTTATTTCTATATTTCTTTTCCTTAGAAATCAGAATAAAAGGAATGTTTAAAATCATGACATGGCTATGAATATTAACGATCTTGATATATAAAGTAGACCCTATCAAATGTACTTTTATATCGACGGACTTTTATAGGGCACTTTATAAATTAAATAAATAAGGTTTCTAAAATGTAATTACAAATATGTGCTCCGATCTGCTTTAAGGCCAATCGTATTTTCTTTCTAATGGGATCTAAATGATGATTTTCCAATAGCTTATGTGACCCTAACTTAAGGAATCGCAGTCGTCCTTCTCTTTTCCAATCTTGTTTTCATGTTCTCTTTCTACTTTCCGCTCGCATACCTTTGAGGAGAAAACTTCTGTCTTTTGTCGAGAGATTTTTGGAGAGAAGGTCTCCTAATTAAATGGATTGCCGTCCACCCCACCCGCTTTTACTCTCTCCTCATTCGAGCAAAGCTCGTTGCAATAATTGTCACCCTCCGGTTTTACGTCATCCTGTCATTCGCTCGGCGTCTCATGTGAATAGAGCGAAAAGAAACTTCCATTTCAATGGAAACAAACGTGCGATGTAGTTTCACATTCAAATGGAATTTTCTTAATGGAAGTTTTTTTTTGTAATTAACTACTGAATCAATTGAATTTCGCTGTATTTTCTGAAGTTAAAAAAACATAGCTATTCTATTATGTGCTTTTCCAAATGAACGAAAAAAAGAGCACATTATAACAGAACGTGCCTTATACCATGGCTGGCAGAAAATAACGGGTTTGTCGGAACGCTAGACAACTGGAAGATTTTCGATTATATGTAAATGCTTGCAACTGCGAAGCAATCACATACTGTGGTATGTGCACAGATTAAAGCAGAACACTGATCGTAGCTTGTTCACTTTTTCAAATTGTGAAGCACGTTTAAGGCGTGAAAGGATTGAGTGTAGCTAGATCATAGATTAAGAAATTGAGTGTATTTCTTAATCTGTGGCTAGATGTTTCTGCGTCGTATCGAAACTGAACGGCCTGCAATAACTGAATTTCGGACATTTCGCTTTTTCAGATTCCGTTGGAGTCATCGGAATAGAAGCAGAGATGGCATCTAAGAGCGTCTCGATATCTACACAGTTTAACTGAGGCAGACTTTCACACAAGTCAGCCATTGGGAAGACTCCCCCTGAACACGACCTATCATTGTGCAAGATGGAGTGGGCCAACATAGACGTGCTTGCTGAAGCAAAGGGAACAATGGTCGTCTTCAGCGATAAGTCTTTTTTGTTTGTTTGATCGACGATTGAAAATATGGAGACAAAGCGGTCATCGGGAAGAGTCTGGCGTCATCCGTGAGTGTCATATAGTTTCATAATCTTTGTCATAGTTTGCGAAATACCATCAGCTTCGACAAACACGTACCTCCGTTACGCATAGTTGGCACATTAATTGCACGACGATACTTTGCTGAATGCTGTCACCCGTTTGGTTATCATAACGTCTCTCTTAAATAAAGAACTTGTGGGATGCCATTCATTGGCCGATGCACAATGTTCTCTGCAGGCCGATGAATTGTGGATGTACTGCAGATCAACACTGCATAGCAAGACACCATTCAGAAACAGTTCCAAATAAAAATGATATCACGCTTTGCTGCTGCCATATAACAAGCTATATTACACTTTCTCATTAAGACTGTACTCATGTAACACTTAACCTAATTAAAGCTATTCTTGACACCTATTTCTTACGCTAAGTTTCATTATTTGAGCAAATACTTTTACTGTTGCTTTTGAATATGTCGAGCAACGCTTTTTTGATATAAGACAAAACGCACTTTTTAAAGAAATTAATTTGTTGACTATACCATGCGATTATATTCCTCATCTTCATCCCTTACTGCCTGGCCGTTCCACCAAATTAACATAAGGTCAAACACTTTTGTTTCGTTATCATATTTTATGGGTTTATAGATTCCAATTGTCTCCCATTGGACGTAAGTTGAATACTGTACATGTAAATACGTGCAAATTTTCGATGGGAAAATAATGTAAATATATTCTCTTTAAAGTACATTATTCTGGACTCTCGTTCATTGAAAGTAGACAACATAGAAACAGTGCTCAAATCTTTTTATACCAGTCATCAATGACTATAAGATATTGTTGAAACGACTGATCCATCGTAAGCGAAATCAGAGCTAACACATTATATTACTTTTTAAAAGCAAAGCAGACAATAATATACACTGGCTGACAAAAAAAGTGAAGCACCCAGAAGGAGTGGTTGAAAGTTTATGAAACGACATATGATGAAAGAACATGTGACTTTATTGTACTGATTACAATATGGGATGAAACAGACAACGCCGTTGGCAGTACAGGTGGAATGTTGGCGCCAGGTCAGTAGGGTTTGGCACGCCCTCTGGCCCCAATGCATGCCCTTATGCGGTTCGGAATGGTGTCAAACAGCCTTTGGATCCTCTCCTGAGGCAAGTCAGTCCACAGTTGTTGCAGGTGTCCCTCCAGATCCCGCACGTTGGTACTGGGACGGAGTCGCCTTCCAATGTCATCCCACACGAGTTCAATGACGGAGAGGTCCGGGGATCTTGCTGGTCACGGGAGGACCTCAACATGCTGTAGGCATTCCTTAGACACATATGCTGTGTGTGGGCGTGCGTTATCTTGTTGGTAGAATATCCCAAGGTGCTGTGCCAGAAGGGGTAGGACGTGGGGACGCAGAATGTCTATGACGTATCGCTGTGCTGTCAAAGTCTGCCGAAGCACTATTAGAGGTGACCTGAACGCATATCCGATGGCTCCCCATACAATGATACCAGGGATTATGACTGTGTGTCTCTCCACAATATGGGACGGTTGTGCCCTCTGCCCTCGACGCCGCCATACGCGAGCACGATGGTCATCGGAGGTCATGGATAAGCGGGACTCATCACTAAACACGATGCGACACCATTCGTCCTCTGTTCATGCCTCCCGGGGAAGGCACCACTCTAAACGCAGGCGTTGGTGTTTGGTGTTAACGGCAACCAACGCATGGGGCAATCTGGCGGATGCGAGTCGTCGAGATACTGTGCGGGAATTCACGGGATGTTGTAAAGTCTCCAGTACATGTTCGCGGATGGCGGGTGCCGATGCCATGGGATTCCTTAATGCTTGAAGCACCATACAACGGTCTCCCTTGGGGTGGTGTTTGTTGGTCGACCCGAACTTACACGACGTGCATGGGTGCCCTCATCATGAGGCTCATGTACCCATTGATTCCAACATCGGGCCACTGTGACATCTGAATGGGGCACATGCCTGGCAATTGCACGATATGACCAAACATCCTCATGCAGTTCTACAATGCGGCCACTGTCAAGTGCTGTCAATTGGTGGATAGGATGTCTAACGCGTCTGCGAGACATCGCGGGTGCTTTGTACAGTACAGTAATCCTCTCTGAACGTCTTACGTAACTGTCGGACTCACAGCAGTTGACTGGCAACAATTTATCAACAACTTGGCGGTGACATCACGAATGCACTCTAGTGAGCGTTCTAGACATTACAGATCCTTGTGAATCTAATCGTTTACTCACACATCAATGGTATGCATGTGTACCGGAAATAGGATAATATTGGACCACTCCTTCTGGGTGCTTCACTTTTTTTTGTCAGCCAGTGTATAAATATCATATATATCACGAAAGAAGAAATCTTAAATTTTTTTGTAAACGAAACTTCTGATCTTACTTCAAATAAATATATCCTCCAGAGATTATAGACTGTCAACCCAGGATTCGTGCGATCATTGAGACCGCGAAAGGTGGAAACTAAATGTTAATTAGATTCTCGGAAACTTCGATTAGACAAAAAGCGACCAATTTATTTGAAATTCTTATAAAGCACGAGTACGAACTTTAAACTGCGGACATTTTATTACGTAAAATTTAATATTACATGTTTAGGACATTCTTCAAAGTGACGATTTTTGATAGATTCAGCACCTCTTTTATTTGGGTACCACTCTTATTTACCTCAATTTTTCAAAAAATTAGCAGATAAAGTTATAATTTTTAATTTTAGGAAATTTCGTTACTCTGAATTAAGATATTATCAATACAGATGGATATTCGTTATAACGAATAGCTAGGGGCCAAAAATATTAGTTCATTAACGAAAATTCATTATAACCGGAATTTAAAAAAAAAAAGTAAAATCGATCTAAAATAAATATTTATTTCTAAAATACGAAAATACAGCAGTATGGTTTTTTGCATTAAATTTTCACAAGTAGTTGTTGCAATATGTGCTTCAATGTCATCAATTTTTCCTAAAATGGAATCGGGAACGTTTTCTTTCGATTGATTGTTTTGAAGTTGAAATTGCTGTCAAAGCTTAATTATTGAAACAGCAGCAAATGTCACTTCATTTTCATCTTCTATCAACGAAGAATCATCAAGATTTAAGACTGCATCACATTTTCCAAAATATCAGCGTCAGTTAATTCATGAGCCACTTTAAGAGTATCATCTGCTGTAATATAGAAATGAAAATCATTTTATTTTTTCTTAACTTTTATTTATTATCTTTGATGGAAGTTGATAAAGTTGATCAAGATAATTCAAACGTTCCGGCAATAAAACTTTATACATTCTAAAACTTTGAGTTTAAAACCAGTGGTAAATTGCTTTTTTTTTTGTTTTTTTTTTACTAGCCATATTTGCAATGTCCAGACAAATAAGAATGTAGGATTCAGATAGAAAGAAAGCCCGTTTCTTGTTTTTTTTTCTGATAGCACGTGATCATTGGCAACGCAAAAAATGATTTCTCTCTTTCAGAATTTTGTGAAAATTCGTTACAGTTACGATTATTGCAGAGACCAAGAACTTTTGTTCGTTATAATGAGGAGCTCGTTATATTGAAATTCGTTACGAGGATTTTTTTTTTTTACATTAGCTAAATCAGTTACAATTTGCCAGGACTTCAAAAATAATTCGTTACATCGAGTTCCTTATAATGGTGTTCGTTATAATGAGGGTTCACCTGTAACAATCTTTTCTCCTTTTCATTAGTGTTTGTCGACTTTAAAATACTGCTTTCAGTTAGCGTAGAAATCAAGAACTGTGGTCTGTAATAGGATAGTAATTATAAAAGAGTAGGAGTTGTAATAATATATAAATAATTAAAAAATGTGAACTCCTTTTTAATGGAAGAAATAGAAATAAAAATAAATTAATTAAAACAATTGATAAATAAAATTCACCCGATGTGGAGAAACACAAATAATGAAGCGGAAATTTTATGAAGATCTGGTTGATGCAGAGGAAACACAGGTGGAAAGAAGGTCTTGTGGAGAAATGTTACATTAAGAAGAAACACAGTAACAGGAGAAGAAGAGCTCGTGATGAAAGTCCGATGATCGGGATAATATATCTCGAAAACGTTTTTTGTTTTAAAATTTTATTTCCAATTGTTACATTTGTTATTCAACGTCCTTCTGATCATCGGACTTTGATCACGAGCTCTTCTTCTCCTGTTACTGTGTTTCTTTCTACCTGTGTTTTTTTACTGTAACATTTCTCCACAAGACCTTCTTTTCACCTGTGTTTCCTCTGCATCAACCAGATCTCCATAAAACTCCCGCTTCATTATTTGTGTTTCTCCACATCGGGTGAACTTTATAAAATATTTGCAGAAAGTATTCTTCTTTTTAAACTATGAAAAATTCAAAATTAAATTTTTATTACTATTTTCTGGCGTTGAATTTTCTGCTATGACTTTTTTTTAAAAAAATTCAAAACATTATTGACTTAAGGCATTTTAAGAAATTTAAGAAACACGTTGTCTATCGGCAGATAAGCGTGGGCTCTCATTCCATGGCATTGGAACACATTTGTAAGAGACTCTCACATGACTGCTCTAATAGATATCAGAATTCTTACTGAAAATAGTGGAGACTTACAATTTAAATTCGATTTTGAAAGTGGTGTCTGAATTTTTTTCATACACTGTAAAGTTGCTAACCTCGTCGTCTAGGCAAATTGCTCGACACGCAGTTATTATTTCTCATCAACGAGAACGCAGCGCCAAAAACGTAAAGAAAAATTTTATTATCTTTAAATAAAAAAATATCGTTATTTGTTATGCACAGTACCATTAGTTCAAGCAAACAATTAGTGCCCCTGATTGACGTTTGATATGTTTAAATTAAAATTTCTAGAAAACTGGGGAGCCTATTAATTCAGAAAAAAACAAGAATTTTAAAATAAAATCAACTCTACCTCAATCTAACGATATTCTTGAGAAACTGTCCATTCTAATAGAAACCACTAAATAGTTAAAACCAAAAATGACGATAATAAACTCTGAAGAACTAATTCAGGTAATACCCAAAATCTCTGCGCATCTCTACTCAATTTGTATAGCACATTCGTTACTAACAATATGTCAAAGATTAAAGATCAATAAACTCCAGAAAATAACTGAGGAAATTACTTTACAAGTTCCCTTTAACCCTATGAAAAGTTTTGTTTTACTGTTTATTTATCGTAAAAAGAAAACACTGAAGGAGAACGCTTCTTTCTCTTCTCCTATACCTTCTATTCCGGTTCCCCTTTTACGTGTATATACCTCGTTATTATCTGCAATAATCATAGGAATTATAGCAAAAGAAAACAATACCGTATAGTTTTATTTTATGTATTTGTATGAGTAGGGGGGGAAATTCAGAGGTGGAGGAGCAGCAAAGAACAATCCGTGAAGAGCAAATTTAATCAAGGGTAATATAACCAAGGAGACTAAAATGAAAAAAAGGACAATAGCTAATCAAAGAGAAAAGCTTCAAAAAGAGAAACGGGTGAAATAACCGGAGGGGAAGAGACAAAGGAGAAGAGGGGCACAAGAAGAGCGAAAAGCGGCGAAAAAGAGCCAAAAAATTTCAATTGGCAACTGGCGAATGTTTGTACGAGTTGTAAAAGAACTATAAAAAGGAGGCCGAGTCACACGGGCCAGATTCGAACACAGGCAACCCCTTCTCTTTCTCCTTCTAATATTTCTATTCCATGGAGATGGGGAAAAAATAGGCAGAGTGCGTGCAAATCAAATCCCCCGTCCCCTATTTTTTTTAAAGCTGGATAAGAATCACAACGTTTTTTTTGGCAAGAGTTTTTCTTACATTTATTTCGTTAAAAAGTTTAAAAAGAAACTGTCTCTATCTTTCGTATTTGTATTATTTTGAAAGCAGAACATTTGTTAATTAAATCTGAAAGCAGAAAAAAAATATATCCATGAAACATTTTTGTAACTTTTTTTTTTAAATTTGCGTTTAAAAAAATTAAATTTAATTATATTCAATCATTTCTCAGAATTAGTTTCTGAAAATGCGTCTTACCTTTTTAACAAAGATATTTGACATAATACTATGAAGCAAGAATTCATTACTGAATTTGAAAAACTCCTGTCAAGATTAATTAAGAAATTGCTTTCTTAAAGTTTTTGTTTATTTAAATTTTGATGTTTTTAAATTGTACTATGCTCGTGAACAGAAATTTAGACCCTCAGAGAAAATTAACTAGCTTAATTTAAGTTAATAGAGGAAAGAGAAAGAAATCAAACTTTAAAAAGAATAGTTTGAATGATGGTTGTTGTCTCCTTCTCTATAGTACTTTTTTCCTATAAATAGAGTGCAAAGAAGATCATCCGTCACCTTGGTATTAAATTCGCCGCAAAATAAAAGATTCCAAGAGAAAAATGGGAAAAAAGTTAACGAAGAGCAGCAGCTCGATCAATCTCGGTGAGCGAAAAGAGGGATTATCCGAATGACGGCAAAAAAAAGCATCCTCTTAAATGTCAAAGGAAAATCTCCAGTTGCGAGAAAAAAAAATCAATACGATAGACATTTTAAATTCATTAAGGGCAATTACAAAAAACACTGATTATTTTACTTCTCTTCTAAATATTAATTATTACCTTTTTTATAATGAAATAACATAATTTTGCGAGTAACAAACAAAATAAGAAGAGAAATCACAATTCCACAAATGAGATTTTTATTCTGGAGCTATGGATGTACATTTCGAAGACCCTGTCCTCTTCATTGGCGTGTGACAGGGTCAAATGACACGCCGATGAAGAGGACAAATTCTTCGAAATGTACATCTGTGGCTCCAGAATAAAAATCTCATTAGTGGAATTGTGGTTTCTCTTCTTATTTTGTTTGTTACTACCGTTTGTCCACAGTTTTTGGCAATAAAACGGTAGTATTATCAATACTTTTGCGAGTCTGCTTGTATTTTGAAAATTATTTCCGAGTCAACATTGATTTCCTAGCTTTGCCTTCTTTTTGGAGCCTTTTAAAATAATATTGACACTGGAGATAGTCAATTTTCACTTCACTCATTTTCAAATAACGCTTCGCTTTTAATATAATCTCATTAACCTTACATCAATAATTAATTAAAGATTTGCATTCATTAAAATAATCAAGCGGCTACTTAATTATGGTGGCTCAGCTCATCAGTTATCATCTTGGCAGCAGTGTGCTGCAATCATCAAAATCCATAGTCGATTTTTTTTTTTCTCTTTGTGCGAAGTAATTTATTATTAACAAACCCAATGAAACTAACATCACTACTACAAGCTGAGATAATTAAATCAATTTAAATTATATGCTTCATTCGCTTTCACAATTCACACAAAACGCAAAATTCAATTAAAATAAATTAAAGTTAATAGATAGACACACTCTGAAGAAATTTAATTGGAGAAATCCGGGAAAATTTGTTTTTCTAATATTGCCAAAACGACAATACTGATAAGTTAAAAAAAAAGTCTATGTGAATTAGTTTTCTAGTTTTTGAACTTTTCTGTTTTCAATAGATGAGCTTTAAAAATAAAAAGCTAATTTTAATAATTCGGGAAGAAGAAACTATTCAGTCGAGTACCGAGAACACTGGAAAAGAAGATTTAAGATTGTTTTCTCCTAGCTAATTGGAAAATCTTCTTTGAAAGGTTGGAGTATAAATTTTCAGTTGATTTGAGATTTAGTACCCGACTGGTAGTCATAATTTTTTTTTTCATTCTTATTTTTTCCTACAGTAAAATTTCTCCCGCTATCATGAAGATAGATTTCTGAAGTGTTAAATCCGTTAGCGTAATTATAAGAAATGAAATCACTACGAGATCGCGTATAGTAAAACTCCAACTATCCTCTCCTTAACTGCGATTGGTTGAAGCCTAATTACAACACGACATCGTGCTGCAAGCGCTTTATTTTGTTTTCTTTATAAAGAAATGCAATACATATATGTTTAATGGTCCTTAAAACTAAGTAACAATGTAATCATACGCAGGGTGAGAAAGCCGAACAAGCGCAGTTAGGGAGAGGTTAGATGGAGTTTTACTATAGAAACCAACGCCTCGACCATCTAGAAACTATTTGGAGTATTATTGGTGGAATCAAATTTAATATTGTATATCAAATATTACTAATTATATTGTGGGGAATTAATGAAAGTCAAATTAATTAAAACAATTCTTTTCATCTCCTGGGAAATGATGTTTAAAAATCGTTTCTGTGTTTAATGAAGCAACTCCAACGGGATAAAAAAATTTCGTTAGTTAATTTTGATACCAAAATGGAGTAAATTAACGTTTCACTTGTACACCAATAAAAAAAGCCAAAGAATAATGTAGTTCCTTTTAAAAGAAGAAAACATAACCGTTAAGAATTTAAGGGAAGTTATATATTTGTACAGAATATCAAATCAAAACGATACAAAAGAAAATGCCCCACCAAGACGTATAAGGACAAAAATAGATCACAAAATGATAATTAGCCTACTGTATTCCTTCAAGTTTTTTTTAAAATTCAGAAATGGAAAAGAAGCCCACCACATACGAATTACGCACTAGGAGCGGTGTTAATCAAAATGGCGACAATATGCAAGGAAAAGAGCATAATGTGTGATGGTATTTGCAAAAAAAAAAAAAAAAATGGCATCCATAATTACTATCCAGCGATATTTCAAGACGAAGTTTGGCGCACTGCCACGACATCACTTGTTGGGCATAATTTGAGGAAATGTACTGCTTATGCGAGGAGAAAAAATTCACCATCGGTTTCCGCAATAGCTGTTGAAAATATTCGACCACCTCTTCCATGATCTGGTCTTTGTGGTCCTATGCCGCAGAACGTTAGACTTAGAGTAGCGTATACAAGACGCAGTAGCCTTGCTTACCACGAATATGGGACGAGCTACGAGGGTGAATCAAAAAGTAAGTTACACTCAGCACCATCTGTGATCGAAGAGCGCCGACATCATTCGCCGTGTTGCCTGTTCGTCTATAATTGCAGCGTGACATGATCCCACGTGTTCACGCGTTTATTTCGTACGCAAGAGCATTGTTGTCATGGCGCAGCAACTGGTTGTACACTCCAAGTTGGAGATTCGCGGAACAATCCGTTTCTTGTGGGCGAAAGGCTTAAATTGCACTGAAATCCATAAGGAAATTTGCAGTTTCTACGGGGATAATATGATTTCTCGTCCTGCAATTGTGAAATGGTGCCAGCATTTCGAAAATGGACGCTCAGATTTGAAGGACGAATATCGCGCAGAAAGACCATCCACGTCCAACATCCCGAGCGCATCGCCCGCGTTAATAGGCGCATTCGGCGGCACTCAGATCTGGCTCAGATCTGAGAGAACGATCACGTGGTATCTGACCGCTTTTCTGAGCGTCTGAGTGGCTGTTGCCGAACGCTCTTTTATCTCAGAAAGAAATGGCTTTACCGACTTTACAAATATTAAGAAGAAACGGAGGATCTACTAATTTTAGTGTACATGAAATAAAAATTAACATCAAATGAGCAACTGAGCATGCATAATATTCGATCGCGATAAGAGTTTTCCATAAGGCCAGGGAGGAAAGAGTACACTGGACATCGCCATGATGTGGCTCGCGTAGCTTCTTTGATATCTTCGCATCGCAGTGGGCGCCGCCATGTTCATTCTGAGCAGTCAGAAATAGAAAAGCTTGCTGATCATCTGAGCTCAGATTCTGACAGATTCGTTGCGTGCCGAACTCGTTTTCTTCTCAGGTGGAAGTACCAAAGTGCTCGCCGAACGCTGCTCTCTCAGATCTGAGCGCCGCCGAATGCGCCTATTGAGATGATTCTGGACAATCGACGAATCAGAATTAAAGAAATCGCCAGAACGCTTAGCGTTTCTTATGGGACTATGCACTCGATTATTCACGACGCTGGAGCGGATTTTTACCGCGACGTCATGGAAAAGTTAATTTCACGTTGAGACAAATGTTTACAATTGTTGGGTGATGAAGTAGAAAAGCGAAATAAATGGTGCATTTTTTCTTAGAATGTGGTATGGGATCTTAACTTAAATCTGTTTTTTTTTTTCTGTTTCAGAGTGTAATTTACTTTTTGATTCACCCTCGTAGAATATTGTCTTGACAAGTGATGTGTCAGAAGGGGCGCTCATATCGAACGTCCATGAAGATTAGTGCAAACTTAGAGAGAAACCTATCATTCTGTTATTTTTTTTTGACGATATATTGAGTACAGGTGGGTGAGGCAGTTTTCTTTTTGTACCAATCATTTTCACTAATCCGCTATAATAAAGCTACTTTGTTATTACACAATTTTAAATTGATAAAGTGAAAATAAATATTGATTATAGCAGCCGCCACGTAAGTTGAACGATCTTTTTGACATGCGCAGTAAGTCTTCTCATCAATTTGCTTTATCTGGGTTCTACCCACGATGCACTTGTTCTACTATAGTAAAGGCGGAGAAATCGTTGAAACGTGGAAAACCTATTAAAAGTCATAATATAAAACAAATTGCCTTCGAATCGATATTCTGCGCCATTTTTTAATTTATTAATTTATCAATTTCATTTATTAATTACAGGCGCATTCGTTTATTCGTACGATTTGCACGATGATGACGTCGATAGTTCGCCCCGTGCAATTACCATTTATTGCGTTCAGTCCGGTTTCTGTGTCAGTGCACGATCTTTCACCGAACGGTCCGTGCGTTTTGAGCCAAACCAACAACATGACGATGGCTCAACGACTCCTTTTTAATCACCCCAAAAGTCTAAATTTCAAATTTTTAAATTCTTTTTCACTTGCGAACTTTTTTTTAATCTGTATAAACTCTCTTCATCCACTTGAATGCAAAATTTCGACCATCATCGACAGTGATCGAAATCTGGAGCTACGCTGGATTGGAGGCCGCCATTTGCAATGGTAAAACGCACGAAACGACCCTGCTTCTACCTTCGTGCGCTTAGTTCGCGCACGGAATACACGAAGCGCACGAGAACGAAGCGCACGAGAACGAAGTGCACAGAAATCTCCGAACACCTCTCACAGGCCGCACGAGACATACGAGTGCTCCGAACACCTCTCGTACTTCGAACGGCTAGTGCGCGCACTCAGTGCAAAAAAATCACATTGAACGAATAAACGAATGCGCCTGAAAGGAACGAAAATGGAAACTAAATATAAATACGAAAACAATATTTCGAAAACGAAAGCGGATGCTTTCATGGAATAACTAAGCGATTTACTTCCTGTTAACGTCTATAGGGAGTGCAAGTGTGACGTCAGTCCTTGGAATTCTTCAGTCACGTGACTCGATTTGGTTCCAAACAAGTCTTCTCGCTTCGGGATTTAACATGGTTCAAACGTAGGGGTGGAATAAAATCGCTTTGTATAAGCCCAATGTTTATAACACATTTAAGATGTGAAATTGTTTAGTTCCTCACTGCTCAAGAAGGAGCCAAAACAGCGATTTAGACATCTATCGTTTTCCCAAAGAAAGAAAGATTCGCGAACGATGGCATTCTTTTGCTAAGTGATTAAAAGCGTTCTAATATTAATGTATAAATTATATAATGGGATTAAATGTTTTAATAATAATATAAATTACACAAATTTACATAATAATTTAAGAGATGTCATTTTTACTGGCTGCCCGTTTCAACGTTACTGTTACGTATATTGCGTGGTTCCAATGTTTGGAACCAGCGATCCCATTTCCTAGGCTTTCGGCCCGTTCATCGCGCAAATGACGTCAGCTGTGACGTAGTCACTTGCACTCCCTATTGGCTGGCGTTAGAAATGACGTCATCCTGTCGTTCAACTTACGTGGCGGCTGCTATAAATTAAAATAAAACGCTATGTCTTTCAAATACCGGCAGTTTTTGTGGTTTTTTGGTATTTGTTGTCTTATCCTCTTTTTTGCACTTGATTATTCTATCGTTATTGAGGGTAGTTATTGAGTTCCAGAGTATTGTTGAAAATTCACTCGTATAGTTGTTGTGGGATTCACTCATATAGTTGTTATAAAATGTAGGTGAAGTAAAATCGATAAGGTCTTTTTAGATGTTCTTCTTAAAAGGTGAAAGACGTGGATTCTTCTGGAAAGATCTTTACTTAGAATTGAAAGATACGAATGTTCATATAGAGAGATAATAACAGTTTGGAGATATACAAAGAAATATGTTTGGTTGATGTTCCGAGACTATAAGTTGGTAGTGATAAGTAATATAACATGAAACAAAATTGCAACATTTTCGAGGCCCACCGGTCTTATTATCAGTTTAAATCAATAAAAATAAACAAATAATAAATTTTATAAAATAAAAATGTTCAAATTATAAAAAACAATACAAATTAATGAAAGGAACGAAATTATTATAGATATATGATATCTAATTTATGTTTTTTGTGAGGATATTTATTTAGGGAAAATTTTTTATGAAGGTGATGTTGAATCTATATCTATAAAATCCAAATACCACTCACTCACTCACTCACTCATTCACTCATTCATCACGAAATCTCCAGAACTATGAAGCCTTCAAACTTGAAATTTGACAAGTATGTTTCTCTTGGCTTCTGGGTGCTCGCTAAGAAAGGATTTTATTTATTCTTTCTTCCTTTCCATTGTAGATGTTTTTTAAAACTCAATTTACCTGGAGCTCAATGGGATTTTTGCATTCCTTAAAAAATTGTGACGTCGTTGTTTGCTTTTGCGCTTATTCCGCAACAGTAAGGCGTGGTTTCCACATCCCGGAATCACGCCAGAACGGAACCCTAACGGAAAATTTTTATAATGTAACTTCCTTTCCATTTCGTTTTTGATCACCAAAATGTCGATGGAAAGTTTGTCTCTGGTGTTGAAGAAAAATTTCCATTCCGTTTCGCCACAGAAGGCACCATCGTCATGACGTCATCGCTGCTGTCGGTCTGGCGCTTCGCCGCCATTATTGTGTCTATCGAATTGAGTCTGCATTCTCTCCATCTCCCTTGGCGAACTTCGAAGAATATGGCAAAAAATAAAAAGAATATTGAAAAGAAGCTGCTCTGCATTTACCTGGATGAGTTTTGAGAGGAAAACAACTTCATAAATACCAAAGATTTAGTGTCAAATTAGAGTTTATTGTTGCAGTACAGTGGTAAGTTGCTGGCGTCTTATTTTGCAGGTACGGGTTCGAATCCCGCCCTCGGAAATGTTTTTTTTTTTTTCCTCCTAAATTCATCTTAATATGTACGGAAGTTCAGTAATCCATTTTGTAATCATAATCTCAATTTTCTAATTTGCTACTATTATCTATATATATAAAATCCAAACTTTTGCGATTATTCCGTGAAACAGCATCAACAGGAATATAATGGATTGCGTGAAACAGCAATCAAAGGAGTTACGATTATATTTCGCGCAGGAATATAATGTATCTTATTTTCTAATAGGGCTTTTCGTGGCGACCAATCTCCGGATGATGGGGATCTGCAATTGCGATATCGATACTTTGTCTCGATTATCTGATCTTCGTAAGTCAGGTGGAGAAAGGGGGAGGTTGAAGTAAAAATAATTTATAATGATTGACGTTCTCACAAGTAGCCATATAATCCATAAATTAAAAAAAAATTGGCCATGTGGTTGGTCTTTTTTTTTTTCTTTTTTTTCTTTTTGACTCGCATGATTTGTTTGTTTAGGTTATAAACTGTACATACCCAAAAGGCTCCTAACAGATGGGCGCACGTCTTCGAGGCGCCGGAATCAAAGTGCACATGTTAGGTCGGTTTGATCCGGTTGACCAAGTATTGAAGCATCTTGGAGGACCCGCGTGACGTCACATGGATCGTGATTGGTCGGATTTTGGCCACGTGGTTGTTGGTCATAAAATATCGATTTTGTTATTTGATTTAAAATTTATTTAAAGTATCCATGACTATTTTTCGATTTATTATGAAGTAGCTGATATACTCGGCGTTGCTCGGACTCTTTGTTGATGAAATTTTGCAATTTCTGAATGTGAATCTACAAAAAAAGTGAACATTATTCTTCACCTTTCATCTCCGGCCCTGCGTCAAATTTACTCAGCTAAAAGGCCGGTGATTATAGAGAAGTGAAACATAATACAATAATAACATTTTTCAGAGCCAAAAGATTGATTTTTAGAAGACGCTCATACATAACAATAGCGAAGCATTGCCGGGTCTGCTAGTACACATATAAAATCATACGTCGAGGAAAATATTAAAGTAAAACATTAAAAAACTACACCTCAACTATAAAAACTTTATTATTAACAAATACAGAAAATAAAAACCTTTATCCTAAAATAGCATAAAACATCCCTCCGTATGTTTTAATGGCTCTTGAGTACTTTTTTTTGGTAATTTGATTCGCTGGCTATTGTTTTGAGTTTCTTTAAATTAAAATTCTGTAAATAGTGTTAGTTTAATTTATTATTTAAATCTTTGTATCTCCAATTACCAGTCTTTTGAATCTCTATCACTATCAAATTATAAAAAACAAAACAAAAAAGACTTCAGTAAGGATATATCCTAATGCAAAGGGGAAAACGAAGAGAGAGAGAGAGAGAGAGAGAGAGAGAGAGCAAGCAATATTTTATTCTATATTATTTTCACCTTT
The DNA here is from genome assembly GCA_023313115.1 of Rhysida immarginata. Classification (NCBI taxonomy): domain Eukaryota; kingdom Metazoa; phylum Arthropoda; class Chilopoda; order Scolopendromorpha; family Scolopendridae; genus Rhysida; species Rhysida immarginata. The sequence goes on from JAHWFO010001074.1 coordinate 11,463,603, forward strand.
TCTACTTAATGATAACGTTGTTATATAAGCAAAATATAAAATTGATGGAATATTTTAAAATAAGTGTGTCTTGAAATACATTGAAATAAATGTTGAAGCCTAAGAAAACGAGACAGAAAATCAAAATATTACTGTGCTTAGTGTCAGAAGAGTGTTTGTCTTCAGGAACATGCTAAATGTTGTGCACGAAATGTTTTCAGTAAAACTTGAGCACTATAAAATGTTAAATACTTTTAAACTTATCCCAGAGCTCAGTAATGACCTTATTGATTTTTAGTGTTATTAATAATTAAATCAAAACATCTTTATTTGGAGAAAACCCTACTTCATAAGGCAAAGCTCACTCTAGATAGCAATAATTTTGCCTTAGGCTAGTTTTAATCAAATAATTGTTAGCAATTTTCGGTTTCTATATCTTTTTTGTTGGCAATTTTTTCGTCTGGCGCGTTAATGCATGTACGAGGGCATATTGAAAAGTAATGCCTCCATGGCTTTAACTTTTTTATTTTTAAACCGATTTTCAAAATTCTATTTGTATCTGATACTTACATTTGTCCTCTATGTAATGCACTATTCACTTTTCGACATAGTCCCCATTCCTTTCCACGCATTACACCAACGCGTAATGAAAGACTTTGCACCTTGCGACTTTCACCACTTCCCAAAGAGGAAAGAGCACCTTAAGGGCCATGAGTTGCGTTCTGACGACGAGGTGAAACCTGCCGTTCGGTCCTGGTGTCGACAACAACCCCGGAATTCCTCTCCGACGGGTTCACCCGACTAGTCACGCGTTGGCTCAATGCGTGGAAAGGGATGGGGACTATGTCGAAAAGTGAATAGCGCATTACATAGATGACAAATGTAAGTATCAGATACAAAAAGAATTTTGAAAATCGGTTAAAAAATAAAAAAGTTACAGCCATGGAGGCATTACTTTTCAATATACCCTCGTAATAAAGTTTATATTAACAAAATTTGCTGTAACTTTATAACATAACTCATTTTTATTTAATAATGATAATTTTTTTATCTTCGGATAATTTTTTGCAACTACCATTTTGGATCATTTATATTCATTTGGGATCAGATGTCATAATCATCTGTAATTTTTTATTGTTTTATTCAGCAGTTTCAAAGTTTAATAGTTTAAAGTTAAAAAAAAGAGGAAATTTATTTCTTAGTATATTTCATAAACAGTTTAGCAGCGCGTGACCTAAAAAGAGTTAATTATAAAAAATGGGCTTTTTATTAAAGGCCCTATATGTTCTTTTTATGATCGGTTTACGATTTTTCCGCCCCCAACGTTGTTTTGATAAGAATCTATATTTACAGTCATGCAGAAAAATTACTTTCTTGATTATTTAAAAATCCGTTTTTTAAAGTACAAATTTAGATTTATGCGTTTATTTACAATGTTCTGCGTAGACTGCGTTACTTACTTGAGGGTGGCATCTTCGTTTTGTAATGAGTGCTGATAAGGACGTCATTGGAATTTATTGCTGTTTTGATGGCATTAACGGCAAAATGGATGTTTCGCAATGGGCGATGTAATTGCTATAACATTATGTTTTTCAAAAAAAAAAATAAATTTTTCTTTCCACATTCTGTGAAGATCAAATTTAGAAAGAAAAACTGCTTCACGGTTGAAATATTAAGTGCAAGTAGAAGATTGTTATACTAATTAGGCATATCAAGTTTTCTTTGCAGTCTCAGAACGGTTATTTGAAAAAATACGATTCTCAAACAGGTCCTATAAAGTTTGCAAAATAATCTCTCAGAGCAGGAATTTGTAGGTCAATTTTGAATTTTCAAAGTTCGCTTACTATATTTCTCGCTTCGTCTGAATTATTTGCTCTTATATTTTAGAGATTAAAGCTTTTTTAAAATTTATTTACAAATATATTCTATTATTCAAATATTTAATAATAAAAAATTCCTATCGTAAAAATGTGTAAAATTAAAAAAAATATCTAGTTTTCATTTTTATAACATTAAAAACAAAGCAACAAAACCCTGCAGGCATTCAAACTTGACTTATAAGTAGTGTTAAGGATAAAATTAACACAGAAAAAGTGCAGATCTGTTACTCTATTTGTTCGAATTCTTATTTTAAATTTAAGAGTGACTCTTAAACCCCATCGTTATCCACTGTTATTTGAGTCTTGCGCTTGATGCAGGATGATCAGTGAAATGATAGGAAGCGACTAATGAACAAATGTGCAGCACTATCTATAACTTGAGGCTGAAAAAAAAAATCCTAATTTACTGAGGCTGCCGTGAACCGAAAATATTTGGTGAAGTGTGTCTTATGTTAGTTCATTCTTACGGAAAAGCTTCTTCACGGCAGAACAGCAGTACATAAGTGGAAGCATTAGCAAATATTTACGCTACGATGACATCAAGCCAGTCTTTTCAAAAAGGCATGCCTTTTAAAAATGTCTTTATTTTTATAATAAGACTTAAGAACAAAGTCAATATCAAAACGGAAATGATATACCAGATGATTCGTTTTAAAATCGTGATCGAAGATTGAGTCTTTAATGAAAGGGGTTCTAGGAGGAATCTAGCAAAGTTATGTAGATAAGATCAAAAGCAGAGATGAGCTTTATTTTTAAAATTCCCAAGTGATCTTTCAGAGGCCTCCGCAAGAGAATCTTCTACTTTATTAATTTCTTATATAAGTAGCTTTATTTCACATATAGTATTTTCTCAAACCAATTAAATCACAATTTAGTGATTTTTACAGCAGGATTGCTCAGAAAGGCTGCCCACATTTTTTCCCCGCAGTCAATAATAAAAATTTACATATCGCAAATTTGAAATTTTTGTTTCTGATAAAATTCACAACTATGAAAAATCCAGGAAGCAATCGTCAAGTTGGATTGGACTGTGGACGCCTAAGTCCCAATTGGACTATCGCGATAGCCCAGATTTGACTCTCTGATTTTCATGCTTTTGGTTCACTTAAAGGTGCACTGCGAGGGACAAGTTTTGAAAATGACGAAGGAATGATTCATGCAGAGAGGATATGGTTACATGAATAGAACAAGAGCTGGTACAGCCTGTACCGTACAGGCAAGGCATGCATGCAATTGTTTCGCGCTGGCATAAGGCCGTACAAATTGAGAGAAGATGGAAAAAATGGTACGTGTAAAAGAAACGTTCATTTATATTGTGTGTAATTTTCATACAATTTAAAATTGTACGAAATAATTTTCTAGGGAAAAATATGGAGAAATTTTTGCGAAAGCAAACCTCATAGTTTAGATTCAATTCTAGAATAGCAACAATTATATGTAGTAAAAGTAAACAAAAAAAATTCAGCTTTTATTGGAGGTAATTTTAATATGGTGCCTATTTTACAAATTAGTCGAAAAAAATAAAAAATGTTCATATTAAAATGGCAACATTATTTAGCCATTTTAGTCCACCAATATGATTCGTATCTTCTTCGGTTGGAAAGCCATATCAAGTAGGTTGAAATCGATTCAGACATTTAGCTGGCGAAAGCTGTTTGCATAGACAGACGGAAAGAAAAATCGACAACAACATGTTCGTATTTTGAATAAAGCTATTAATAATGTAAAGGATGAACGGATGATGAACTTTGAACTTTTAAATAAATTAACTATATTCATTTTAAGCTTTCATATAAACACTGGCTTCTATTTTAAACTTTGAATTATTGAATAGAAGCATTTTTGAATTAATGGAAACGCTTTCAAGATTAACGAATAACATTATGATTTTATCACATTGAAGGACTGTGCCATACGCTTTCCTGAATAATCTTCAATTTGTAACTGGCGCTTATAAACTATATTTGTAACGGACCTTTAATCAAGACAAGTCTTTTTCTGAAATATAGTCAGTAATAAAATTTGAAGGATTACTGAAAGGCTCAGAACTGTTATCCATAATGAGGGTAAAAATGTAATCTTCCTTTTTTATTGGTAGGCGTCAGCTCAACGTCATATTTCTTTACAAGTCTATTTTATTACGTGTATTTGAATTTGAATTATGTAGACTTATTTGAATTTGAATAACGTAGACTGATCATTGACTCGTTCATTGGCACCACACTTTTAAGAGAAGCACGTTATGACTCAAGGAAAAATTAGACTCGCACATTTAATGAAAAATGTAACAAAACATGTAGGCTGTCCAATGAAGGCAGTTTTTTTTCACAAGCCTTTGAAGATAAAAATATGCGACATGGAAATTAGATGAAAGCTCCTTTCATTGAGTATGAATAGCAGCATCGTATACGCACCCAACCGACAATGGAGATCTTAAAATTAGAGGCAAATCGTTTTCTGTCTAAATGGCAAGATGGAGGCAAAGAGCGAAGATTATTATGAGCTTTTAAAATCTACTTAAGAAATGAATATCAGAGATGTACGAGATGTTGCAGCAAGAATAGGGGATTTAAAGACTTTAAACAGTTCTGCGATCAACAAGGTTTCTGTGATTTAACGACTTTACAGGAGGTAGTCAATGTACAAGGAAGGCTGCCTGGAAAACCTTATGGCGGTTGTTAGGTAGACTATTACACTGAAGGGCCGCAAGTGTATTCCATGTGGTAAAACAAAATAATAATTTATGTGGATAATGTTAATGGATAAATTGAAATAAAAAGACTCTTTAACCACAACAGAATACAAAGTGAAACAATACAACCTGTAAACGTTTTTCGAAAGCTTTGCTTTCATCTTTCAGCAGATAAGGAGAACCTCAAGAACTTCTGAACTTCTGAACGTTTACAGGTTGCATTGTTTCATTTTGTATCCACGAAACTGGAGATCCACACATTTGCGTGGTTTCAGTGGAAAACAGGAAAGTTTGGCCAAACGTGTGCACGAAACTGGAAATCCACCCATTTGGATATTTTCTGTGGAAAGCAGGAAAGTTTGACGTATCATTCAGGATTAATGTATCTTAATTTTTGTTCTTTTCCGTTTTCTGTATATTTATTCTTGGTTTTAGTTTCTTTTATAACGAAATTTGCACTTAAACATTGTACAACTAATACAACATTATATAACTTAATGTATGCATCTGCAATTTTACTTTTTTATTCTGTTGTGGTTAAAGAGTCTTTTTATTTCAATTTATCCATTCCATGTTGTGAATCTTGTGACAGAATATTTGGCTCAAAATAACTTAAGCTTTCTCCTTCATCCACCAATCATTAGTTTAGCACCCTGCGATTTTTTTCCTCGTTTGAAGCTTGAGCTCAAAATAATAATTCACGTTCTAAATTCAATGGAAGTCTTGAACCACTCGGAGGCGATTTTACAGTGTATCTCAAAAGATGACCAACATTATGTCTTCGAAGATTGTAAGACACATTTGCACATTTGTATTCAACTTATGCAGGAGGTTTTTTTCCCATTCTTTATTGAACAACCTCATAATTAATGACGTATCAATGTTTCCGAAGATTTACGATGGAAAAGACTAAATAGTAAAGCGTTTTCTTTGTAGACATGTCTAATTTTATATAGCTTAAAAAAGCCAATACAATCTTTCAGATCAATAGTATCTTAAGTTTGCAACATCTATAAAAATCAGGCTAGCACACTCGCCTTATTTGAAGTTTCTGTTTCAGCGTTTCTATCTCGTGTTCAATAAAGTGAAAGTTATTGAAATATTTAGTTTCTTGAAACTATTCTGAAAGAAATTCTAAAAGCAATGTAAATTTTCTATTCATACCAACTTTCCAAAAGCATTAAAAAACTTGTATACGGAACTGGGGAAAAGATTGCTACCTTATTGGATAACATTTTAATTGAACTAATTTATCAAAATTGATTGAGGAGAAAATAACATTTGTTTTTTCCCTTTTCTAAGCGTTTAATGGAAATGGAAGAGAAGGAAAAAAGAAACCACCTGATTTTTATTTAAAAAAAAGCCTAACGTACAAAATGATAAAAAAGAAGTCTTCCCTCAAAGGGATAAAAGCCAACGCTGTTTTCAGATTGAGGTTTTCTCTAAAGATAGTTGAACAATTGACAAATGACGTCGAAGGTCACCTTCAGCAAGAAAGACTGGTGGATGGTGATGGAGAGGTGGATGGGAATGAAGGCTTCTACCTTTGAGGCTCCTTCCGGTCTGACACGAGAGAGCGAGCCACCGCCCCGAACCACCGACTCCACCCTCGTCACACAAACATAGAGCCTAGCATGCCTTCAGAGAGGACAGAAGACGAATGAAGAAGAGAGAAAAGAATATTACACAACACCCAATAGACAAGGACTCTTCTTTCTTTCCATCTATCTAGTATCTCCCTCCCCCCACCCCCTTCTTATTGGAGGCTCCCTTTCCTTGCTTCGTCCACGACGACCACGTAATGTAATTAGATCGTTTTGTCGGCTTTCTATTGATGTTACTAATGAAGGAGGCGGCACTGTTACCATGGCAAATTTAACGGCTAATCTATACGGCCTTTGAATTTCTTATTTCTTGAAGAAAGAGAACGGCAACGATTCATCTTTTATTTACGTACAGGGGTGGTTACAATAATGAAAGATAGGAATGAATAAAAAGTAAAGGACGAAATATAAAAAAAAAACGTCCTTGGTATAAATGTATAGATTTTCTATTTACTATTTCTTCGGCTCAAAATAAAAAATGTTAACGTGAAAATATTAGTAAAATAAATGTCAACGTGTCACTTTAAAAGAGAATTAGTACGATGAAATATGAAAGGATTCTTTTTAATCAGCTTAAACACACTCATACACGGGGGAAGACTGAAAGAGAGAAAATCTTAACTTTTTTATTATTTAACTCACAAGGCCATGATGTTTTGTTACAGGAAAAAAAAAATGTCTTAAAACTATATGGTAAATTTAATTAATTTAATTCATTTCTCGACCCCCATCTCCAACACTTAATTTTTAAATCGATGTTTGAAATGCATTTTCAAAATTAAAGCTTTCTGAATCTTCAAAGTGAATCTATGAAATAAAATTTCTGCGAGAAAATCTATTTCAGTAAGTATTCCGTTTACAGACTGAATTAATCTTCATACAGTTTATTAAAAAAAAA
>JAHWFO010001074.1:11470755-11511639 GCA_023313115.1 Rhysida immarginata
ATCACTATACGTTTTAATAATCCGATTTACGGACTCTTGTAGACTTAGTGCCATCTGTTGGCGTTATAGCCAACGTTAATTTTTTTTTAATTAAAAAAAAATTGAAGAATAAATGCATTTAATTTTAAGAAATGTATATCTATAAACTTGTTCACCTGAAAAAAATTAATTTGGTTCAAACGTTAAAACGAGTTAAAAAGAATTAGTGAATCCGAAGAAGCTGCAATTTGATTTAAGAGGTTTATTGCCTTCATAAAAAAAAATGCTCACAAGTACTGGATTTCTAACCAATAAATTTTCTTTTATTTTGAACGTGAAAGGATGAGAATACGAATACGACGAAAGAACAGGAGCTCGAAATTTCCGACTCATCGTATTAGGGAGCAGCAGTTAAGAATGTTAGATAGCAGAAAGAAAGATTAATGCTCATAATATTAGCACAGATATTGCTCTATCTCGGATTTCGTCCCACCCTACTTGCCTAACACGAATCCCACTCTTTATTGTTCCTTTAAATGGACCTACCACGTGGACGGATTAAGTAGCAGAGCTCCTCCCAATAAAGGAGGTAAAAAAAAAAAAAGGTTTTATATGAAAATAAAAAAAAATTCAAAAGAACTTTTCTTTATTCTTTTCCTATTCAATTTTCACCGTGTGTTTATAGAACTAAAGAGGAACGGACTCGCCAATCGACTTCAACGGATGTAGACTCTGAAGTAAAATAAAAGGCTCCGTGAGCGCTTTTGACAGAATTAAAAGGTCACTAATTGGAGTGGCGGAAAATGAATTGTTCATAGGAGGAAGATTTAGTTACATTCAAAATATTAGGTGTCCATTTAGTCATAAAAATTTGAGCGAATCAATAGTTCATTTGAGGAACAGAGTACATGGATTAGTAATATCCCTAGTTTGTGTTTATTTTTGTGTTTAATTTTTATAATTCTGATTATATTTATTTTTACATTTTCTTTGAGAATTCACTGATTCCTACACACACTGGCCAATGAATTAGAAACCCGTGATGAATTACTGTACTGATATGTAAAGCGGGGTCACAGGTCAGAAACGATTGTGATATGCAAATGAATGCAATTATGTCAGGTACAGGGTAAGAACAAGCTGCAGCTGCTCAAGTTGAGCAAAATGGGGAAAACAGCAGACCTGTCTGAGTTCCAAAAAAGAGTTATTGTGAGAGCCCGTCTAACTGGAGCTACGATTTCCATAGGTCTGGTCTCCAAGGTGTTCAATGCGTGGAAACGGAATCCACAAAAATTGTCGAAACGGCAGAATTTTGGATTAAAAACAATCAACACAGGCAGGTACCGACGTCGTCTGAGACGGATTGCGCGGCAAAACCGAAGGTCTGCCGTGGAGCAACTGACGGCAGACTTCAATGAAGGATCATCGCAACTCATCTCCTCCAGAACAATGCGCCAAGAGTTGAAGCAAATAGGGATGGGAAGTCGCATGCCAGTGAGGAAGCCCCTGGTGTCAGCAACAAACCGGAAAGTTCGCCTGCAATGGTGTAAAGAACGGTGTGACTGGACAGTAGACGACTGGAAAAAGGTGATGTGGTCGGACGAGTCACGTTACACATTGTTTTGCACCGATGGCCGGCAGAGAATTTGTTTTGCACCATGAAGTGACGGACCCCTCATGTGTTGTGAACACAGTTCAAGCTGCAGGAGGAGGTGTCATGGTATGGGCCATGTTTTATTGGTATGGCAAGGGTTCCCTGATATTCCTTGACAGTCGGGTGAAAGTCAAAGACTACCTGAACATTGTTGCAGATCAAGTCCATCCTGCAACGGTACATTTGTACCCAAATGGTGACGGGTTCTTCATGGACGACAATGCAAGGTCCATCGAGCAAGGATTGTTCAGCAGCGGTTTTCTGAACAGGAGTTGCAACATCTGCCGTGGCCAGCGCAAAGTCCGGATTTGAATCCGATCGAGAATGTTTGGGATATGTTGGAAAGAGACATTCGTCGAAGGCATCCGCTTCCGTCTACTCTGCAGGACCTGAAGGTCTCTCTGACGAATGCATGGTCTGCGATTAACTTACCTGCATTGCAACACCTTGTAGAGTCCATGCCAAACCGCGTATGCTCTGTAATTACAACCAAAGGAGGGTCAATACCATATTGAACGAAGGTTTCTAATTCATTGGCCGGTGTGTGTATTTTCTTGTTGGTTATGGGTTGGTGATATCAACCTGAATGTCTTTAGGCTGGGCTATATCTTTTATTTTAACTTGGCTCATATTTTTCCTAATAATTTTTTATGGTTATATGCAGTAGCAAGATCTTAGATAAATAAATTTAAACGTAAGTCATTCTACGTGAATCATCTATTAATTAATTGTGTCATTAAATTATAGCAAAATTAAAAAGATGGAGCGAATTTCAGGTATTTTATTTCAAACAAACTGTAAAAGACAATCCATACTCTGCACATCTTTGATAGAGAAAAGTTTAAAGTTTTAAAAGCCCGCCTAGAAGTTCCATTCAATCACATGCAGCGCTCTTTTTTGTTTATAGGAAAATGGTGACTTCACGGGAGAAGTTTGGTGTACTGCAGTTTGCGAATTGTGAACTTGTTGTTCAACTGCAACGTAAATTCTGTCAGTTCAAAAAACAATCACCTCCCTGTACTATGCAATCCACAATGTTATTCAGAATGCTTAACTAATTAAAGTCATCAGAACATCTATATATTTAGGTTCCAAGGGTGATACTTTCGACAGTTCGTTGGTGAAAACTACTGCATCTATAAACTTCATTTTGGTCTTAAATGAAAGATCTTAGTCTGTAGATTTGTCAAAGTTAGTTTTTGTGATCATATTTACTATTACTTAGCATTAATTTACAATCAGTGCGTAGTCCACGTGAAAGACAGGCCCTGGCGCGGAAAAGTTACCTGACCATCTTAGTAAACTTACATGACCACCCTCCTTACAATCCCACCTGTTCCGGTACCTAATGGAGTTTCTATGCGTTCCAGCGAAGATGAAGAAGTGAAAATGCGAACTTTCCTCACAGACGACAAACTCCTATGAAGTGCGCATGCAGAAGCTCATTGAGCGCTATGACACATGTTTAAATAAACTTGGAAACTATGTAAAAATAGTTAAAAGTATGTAGAATCTGTTAAAGAATAAATTTTGAAAATATGTAGTATATAGTAGTAGTTGTTTTTTTTTTTACAAAACGGACCTTATTTTTAAAACATTTCTCGTATTTGTTAATAAACTGCTCCCTATTATATTTTGCCAAGAAAATATTAGGCATTCTATTAAAATCCCTACGTAAAGTATATGTGGTCAAAAAATCTAATGTCTTGATTTTACGCTTCGCCGATAACAGTAAGATTTATAAAATAAAATCTTGTAAACATTCCAAGGAGGAGCTTTAGCAGTGAAGCAGAAATACATTTATACATTTATTAACAAGAAATTACTCCCCCCGAGTAGGGTAAGGCAAGTAGCAGACCCTCCGGTCATCTATCTATTTTTACCACTTAACTGCATTTTTTACCTCCCTCCCCCAAGTTTTTTAATCAAAGATTGATTTTCTCGAACGTAGTGTAAATAATGTAAAAAAGCTCTATCTTCTTTCCTTTCTCATCATTTCCGATGGAATGACATATCATATGCCATATGTTGCCAGAGTTCTAACGACCAATGAGTGCCACTCCCGTAATTCCGACCCCACTGGAACAAATGGGCCTAAACTTCATAGTAATGTAGATCTTGCCTAGAAGAATCTGGATAATGAATTTCAGTCCTTTACGTACCTAAATAGATCTTTTGTCCTCTCTGAATCCCTCCCCCGTAATTCCGACCCCAGTGCACCAATCAAAACCAAACTAAACACCGAATGTGGACTGCCCATAGTGAGCTACATTCCGAATTTCAACTTTCTACCTCAAAAAAATGTATAAATTATGAAGGGGACGACCGGACAAAATAAAACCAATAACTATACTCTATCCAACGAAAGTTGGAGTGGGCGTGTCCAGTTAAACTTCCTATTTCAATTGTTAGACATTGTTGCCAAAGTAGAATCAACAATGTCTAACAATTGAAATAGGAAGTTTAACTAGACACGCCCACTCCAACTTTCGTTGGACAGAGTATAGCCACGGCCGTACTATGTATCCAGGCATGACAACTGACGTCATGCTAGAGGTCGGCGAGGCCTGTTATTTTGACGGAGGAGATAATTTTTTTTCATATTCGTTTAATTTGATTAAACATAATTTGTCATCAATTAAAGTATTTCAATGTTAAAGTATTTCCGTTGAGAAGGGGATTCCCATGGCAACCGACCTCTAGCATGACGTCATCAATCCTCAGTTGTCAGGCCTAATAGATATAGACGGCCGTGGTATAGCTACATTCTTCCGCTACTTAATATAATTTGTGAGTACTTGAGCAATCGTGCGTCGACAAAGCGATTTCACGTGCGCGTGCCGATGTCAATAATGCCTAAAAGATGACCAGAAAGTAACAATATATTCATTCTTGGCAAATCGATTTTTATATGCATTTCATTAGCTTGGTATCAAAGCTAACTATACTCTGTCCAACGAAAGTTGGAGTGAGCGTGCCCAGTTAAACTTCCTATTTCAATTGTTAGACATTGTTGATTCTACTTTGGCAACAATGTCTAACAATTGCAATAGGAAGTTTACTGGACACGCCCACTCCAATAAATTTATAATTTGATGATTTTTGCTGAAAACATTTTCTTCTCCTATATAGGGTTTTATTATAGTTTTGAATAGGAATTTTCCTATTTTTTCTTTAAACAAACCTCAATTTCCACATATTTTCCTTACAAATCAATGGCCTTATGCCATTAGCTATCTGAACGTATATGCCCTCGTGATTCCATTCTGCAGTTCTGTCTCTAGCTTCGAACCTTCTTTCCATAATGACAACAGTCTCGCCCACGACTGACTGTTCTTTTCTAATGTCATCTTTCCATAGGCGTTTTTAAACGGCATAGGAAAAAATAAAAAAAACCCAGCAAACTTACATTACTGCCCTTTGCGACTCACATTACTCAAATATTCCATTTCGAATGTTTACCGTTTCGGTGCCTCCTAACGGGAGTGAGTGAAACTTTATGAGGTAATGCCAGCAGGTTAAAGGATGCTGCGCATATAAAATGATTTATTTTTCCAACAAAAATTGGTCGAGGAAAAAAGTATTGCATTATTTATTGAACGCCCCTCGTACGATCTCATCTCGCTGTCTATTTCTGCACATATACTATAAGTCGTTTTGTGTATCTAGGAAAATGATATGCTCCTCTTATGTGATAAAGTACGCAATGCTTATCAGTTAAAAAGAATCTAAAACCGGCCTCAAAATAATAAAATTAATCTGTCCAAAATGAAATACTATAATCTTATCTGAGTCCTACGAAGGAATGATAGGATAAATATTAAACTTCATCTTTGAAGTTTCGCACCTATAAACAGAGAGAGGTATATGATGTTAAACTCTAAATTCTCCAATCATTAATAAATAAAAATGACACTTATTCCACGGCACGTTTAAAAATGTCATCATTAACCTCAATAAATCTTAAACGCCTACAATTAGTGCAACACAACGAAATGAAGATAAGACATGTTAAATAAGATGGTAGAATGGCTGCTTGGGGCGGGAAAAAAGGGGTCGTCGATGTGAACATTAGAAGACAGACGAACTACAAAAAGAAAATAAATGTCAAACTTTTTTTACGATTGTTTTAAAGTTTAGAAAATTGTTGGCCCGGAAATCAAAACAATTTCGCATTTGCTTTCTTCTTTCACTACCGGATTTTTTTTTTTTTTATTCGAGAAATCATTGGAGTGAATTTGTTCGGCCTTATCTTTTATAACCTCGTAATTCTTTCATTGTGATAATTTTCTAGGGAACGTTATTTAAAAAAATTGCAGTGAGAGCAAGAACAAAATTTATAGCATAGAGATAAGGAAGTCACTCCAGCGAAAGCGGTTTTTTAATACTCTCAATGCCCTTATTATACATTTTTTTTTAATTCAGCAATTTGTTTTACCTTTTCATTGATTTTTTTAAAATTTAGGTTACCAAAAGCACATACTGGTTATTAGCCATTCAGTAAAAATTGATTACAAATATATTTCATGATCATACTTTTTTTTATTAACTTTGTAAAATTAGTCCGTAGAATTAAAAAAAAAAAATTAAACAGAACATTTAGACATTTTCATCAGATTAATCTGATTTACACTTATTAGTGTTAGGTTCTTCGTATTATCCATTTAATAATTGAGTTGACTTAAGTGCAATAGATGATGGAAAAAAAAATTGGACTTTATTTTTTAAAATTGGAAAACTATTGATTATTAAAACTTCGCATTAATACAGAGATGGAGGGAAGCTGGGTAGATTATCCGCTTTGTTGATATGCAAACGAGATTAACGGTGCTTTTTGCAATCAGTACTAACTTGTAAGTTAGGTTCATCTTTAGAAGGATGGAGGTATACCTCCATCGTGATCGTCAGCTCCGTTACTAAATCTTCTACAAAGGGAGGCGGGCGACATAGCCTTATTCGATACGTGAGAATTGTTGGAACAGGTGTTCCGAGTGGCTTAGAAAACGGCAATATTTCGGAAATTGCCAACATTTCTCGAGGTCATGTCGAAAGGAACGATGTGATAAAAGAATGTCAGCCAAATGCGACAATGAGATGTGAAGATGATGACAAAACGAGAGGTATAAGAGACTGATTGCGACGAATCATGAATATGAGCTATTTTTTTTCTACAAAAGTCCTTGCTCCATTTCTTGTTCAATGCATGTGGCAAGTGTCAAGCTACAATAGACAAGGAACATCTGCAATTATACACTTCACAAGTGGGTGGCGATACCAGGATCAAGAAGAGTTTCTGGAAGTGTGCACTGAAACCTGTTCTTTTGTGTCAGATTCTATATTGGACAATGAAGCTAAGTCGCCATGGAAATATCTCTTTAAAGAAATCTTCAACTGCATAAAGCAATATCTGAATGAATTTTTAAACCCCTTGATCAAAATCTTATTGATATTCTCAATTAATTCTAATTAAAAATAAAATTCTTCCCAAAACTACCCTAATTTGTTCCTCTTTTCTTTGTAACCCAAAATTATTCGATTACCAATAAAGTAGATCGGTTGTTTACTACTATTTTTTTGAAATTTCCTTTTGAACTTCAAATATAAGATCATACTGTTGTTTCGTAATTTTATCAGTTTTTGTATAGCGCAAACCAGCATTATCTGCATGTAGTAATTTATATTATAACTAATCAAAAGAAACTTTTTAATTATGTGTTATTTGAGTTGAAAATAGAAATTAGAATTAATCTAAAGTGATGATATGGTCAAGTTAAAGGTAATGATAAAGGTGGAAAATTTTTAGGAAACTTTAATCAGCAAGTCAAAACGTAGGTACTCCGTTTTACTTTTACTCCGTACGTACTTCCAGATTAAAAAAAATATTTTTCCTTGTATTTTATTTAAACTAACGTTGGTTCTTTTCCATCCAATAAATTTAAAGGGAAACTGGCCATTAATCTTCTCTAGATATTGAATAAGCAAAATAAAAGTTAAATTTCATCAAACTAACTTGAATTCGATATAACTAATGAAAAATAGTTTGTGGTCAAAAGGCATACCAAACATTTAGCTGTGCTGAGACACGATATCAGTTTTCCGATTTGCCATCCCGTTAACGTCGAGCTTTTATCGATGACCCCCCGATGACCTTCTTTTAAAGATTCTCAACCATTAAATGGAGAATTTTTGGCATATCTTTTCTGAATATTCCAAAAATCGGATAGCCTAAAGTTATTGGATCGCCTAAACACATTGAAGATGATATACAAAGAAAAACCATATTCATAAACACCGTACACTTTGAAAAACTTTGAATTAGCACACATTGAATTGTTTTCTACCCAGTTATGCTAAAAATTCATGGACCTTTCTCATTTAAGCCCAATTTATTAACACGATTGTTTGTTGCTTACTTCAAATAAGTAGCGGAAGAATGGAGCTACTTATTGGTTTCACAATGTCCGTCTGTCCGTCGTCCGTTCGTCCGTCCCCTTCATTATTTCTGCATTTTTTGATGTAGAAGGTTGAAATTCGTAATGTAGCTTACTATGGGCATGTGCACCTTCACTATTTAGTTTGGTTTTGATTAGCCCACTGGGGTCGGAGTTTCGGGGGTGGAAATTAGAGGGGAGCAAAAGTTCTACGTATATTTATGCATATAAATGAGTGAAATTCGGTATGCAGATTCCTCTAAGCAAGATCTACAGTACTATGAAGTTTGGGCCAAATTGTCCCAATGGGGTCGGAGTTGTGGTTTGTCAAGGCATCAGACAAAGCGTTAAGTTTCTAATTCGACGAGAAATTTTTTTTTGTGTAATGAGCTGTACTTTTATCATACATTGTAGGAATATTTCTTGAATGAACGAAAATGTTCCTTTCACAACTCGGAAGTCAAAAGATAAATCAGTAACATTATTGACTTTTCCTCTGTTTATGATAAAGAGTGTGATTTCAAAAAGCCAGTCATTTATATGAAAGCAATGCAAATATTTCATTTCTAGTGGATGAAATGTAGAAGAAAGTCTTATTTCGCCGTTTCCTTCTCTTCATTTTGGAACACCCACACACGCACACTTTCCGTTTAGAAAGGAGAAAATGGGCTGAAACACGTAAGATTCTTTTCCCTTTTCATTTTATCTTTCCAATGACACCTGCTAGGAGAAATGGGAAGAAGTACAGACATGGCAATTTCGCCCGAGGGATTTGACGAGAAAGGCAAGAGAAGCCGTGAATAATCGGTGCGCGTGAGGCTCCCCGAAGAGAATCAGTTAGGTGCGTCCATGTTCAATACCCTCGTCCGATATCTCTTCTCCGAAATTGTCAACGTCACTGGGTAATTTATTGGTTCAAAATTGCTGTTGCATGAAATAATAATGCGACGAGGAGAATGGTTTGGATGCAGATTATTAAAATTGATTTCGCTCCTAAATAGTGAAAATGATCTCTTGGGCTATTTACGTTGGCTATGTGGCAGTTTTTTTTCAATAGAATAAGCGAGTTGAAAATGCGAAAGGCATTAAACAGAAGAACTTTTAAGAGAAGAAGGCGTATCGATTTTTGAATGCAGCAGGATCCCTTTAATTCATGAAATAACACTGTAAACATTTTATCAAGCTATTTATAGCGAACGGTAAATTTGAATCACAATCCCTCATTTTCGTTTCTTTTGCGTCAGCAATTTTTCATTTATTATTAAGGATTACAAAGTTTATGGAAGATCTGAAATTAAGGTAAACAGTTGAAGAAGAAAACCCTTACCTGCAGCCTGTTTCCTATTTTAGTGGACAGGAGAACACTCAAACTTACACTTAAAATTTTACAATAAAATTTCACATGTTACATCATTTATATTGTACTTTGAAAAAAACGAATGCATAATTTCAGATTTAAAGAGCTCTTTAGGGAAAACACTTGTTTCCTATTTAGTGGACAGGTACTTCAACGTGAATAAAAACTATCAAAAATTGCAAATCAAGTCAAAGGTTGGTTCCATTATGCTGTGAGGGAGAATGTACATCTACTGCTTGATAGAAAACTACAAGATCACAAAATGGCACCAAGACATAAGCTGTCTGATGAAGAAAAAGATAAAATTTCTGCATTAAGAGAACATGGCAAGTCGATTCGTGAAAGTGCTCCCTTTCTTTGCACCATTAGTCTGTTTTTGAAAGCAGGCAACTCAAATAAGCAGCAAATAAGCTTGGAGCTAAACCTAAGTTGATTCTCCGTGACAAAAGACTGATCATCCGGGAGGCAAGTCGAACAGGACAGTCTGCATCCAAAATTGCCACGGATCTGGCTCTTCCGGTGAAACGCGAAGCTGTTTGGAAAGTGTTAGCATCTTCCGAGAACATAAAATATACCAAAAAATTATATAAATCACCTTTAACAGCTTTGCACAGAGAGAAACGTCTACAGTGGGCCAAGGATCACATGAGGTGGGATGATCAATAGACGGAAGTGCTGTTTACGGACGAAAAAAAGTTCAATCTGCATCGACGCGATGGATGACAATGTTACTGGCATGAAATTCTAAAGACAAAAAGTGTAATTCAAGAGTTCACGATGATGGTTCTGTTATGATATAGGGAGGCTTTGGATTAATGGAACAACAACTCTTGCTTTAATCACGTCCAAAATGAACTTGAAAATGTATCAGGAGGTCTTAGAAGATTCTGCCTTGCCCTATGCACCTAAAATCTGCGGTGATTCTTGGATTCTACAGAAGGAATAGCGCACCCTGTCATTGTTCAAATGCCACAAAACAGTGATAGCATTCAAAAAGGTCAACCTGATGACCTGGCCACCAAGGAGTACGAATTTAATTTCGCTAATCAGAGTCCAGCCAATTCGATTACCGACTAAACATCACGCGAAAAATCTAATTGAAAACCTGTGGGGGATAATTGCACGAAAAGCCTACGATAGAAAGCAGCATTCATTGAAGCTTGGTAAGACTTGAATCTAGAAGTGATCCAAATTCTTGTAAACACTATGAAGGACAATAATTATATAAGAGTAGGAGTTGAATTCTGTATAATTAATTTAAAAACGGGATAACTCCACTTTAATGTAAAAAAAAAAGAAATAAAATAAATATTAAAAACAGTTAAAAAAAGTCTCCTGATGTGGAGAAATACAAATATTGAAGAAGACGAGACACAATAGATGGTTTACCAATGGGCAGCCCATTATCACCCGTACTCGACAACATAAATAATACATAAAAAACTGGATGAGATAAGTTGATGATATCTTAATCATCACAAATAAACCAATAGAAATATTAACACAATTATTAGAAGAAAGGTAGCCACTAAAATTCACCCATAATAACATGGCAAACAACCAAATCACATTTTTAGATTTAAATATTATAAGAAATGAAAACACACTAAATTTTGAGATATATGAAAATATTTTATCACAATAATCTACACAAGGAAAAAACATACCACATTTTTTATCACAACAACCTACACACCAAAAAATTAACACAAATAAACAATATATACAAAGAATAAAAAATCTCACATCTCCAAAATATATCCCATAAATATCCGATAGAACTAATTGATAAAATTTATATAGAAGCATTCATCAACACAACAAGAAATAATACAACTCAAAACGAACAATACAAAAGATATTCAATACAATGCAATAATAATAAAACCTTTCACAAACAGAAAAAAAAAATATTAGAACAGATACCAAACATTAAAATCATACCAAAAATAACAAACAACATAACTAAGACATTAATAACAACCACCAATATAAAAACAACAAAAGATCAAAACAGAAACACAATTTCTAATTTCAATGACATTTGCCATAATTATAAAGAAAAATGGAGCATCACTAACATAATTTATCAAATTCCATGTGCCAATTGTCAACACATTTACACAGGTCAAACAAACAGACAATTAATAACACGAATAAAAGAACATGAAAGAGCATTTAGAAACAAGGATAAAAATAATCATCTTGTTAACCACTGTATTAGCCAAAGTCATAATCCAGACTGGAACAAAGTCAAAATCATCGGTAAAGAAATAAATTACAAAAAAAGACTAATAAAAGAAACCATCAACATTATTTCAAATGAAAACAATTTTGCCAAACTATCTATAGAAATTAATAATAATTGGAAATTACTACTAATAAAAATAAAAAAATAAAAATTATAACACATAACCTAGACAATGACACTTCCCTTGCTCTCAACAAGCCAATACCATTACCCTGTTCATAACAATCATACGAATAACAATATCTTTTCAATTTTAATACCAGACTGTTTTGATTTCTTTGTTTTATTACGTTTTCAATTATTTTTATTTTTATAAATTGTTTTAACTGAAATTTCATTCAAAAGTTTACAAACTGAAGATGGGATAAAAATCCCGAAAACGTTATTTTTTACTCATTCAAATTTTATTATCAACGTGCTATTGATCATCGGACTTTCATCTAGATTTTCTTCTCCTGTTTACTGTGTTTCTTTTGTGTTTTCCTGTAAATTTTTTCTTTTCATCTGTTTCGTTTGCATCAGCTCCACAAGACCTTCGTTTCATCTGTGTTTCGTCTTCTTCAATATTGTATTTCTCCACATCGGGTGACTATTTTTTTAACTGTTTTTAATATTTATTTTATTTCTATTTTTTACATTAAAATAGAGTTATCATTTTTTAAAATTAATTATACTATGAAGGACAGATTGTGTGAAACTATTCTGAAAAATGGAGGATCGATTAATTAGTTTGTTATTTCAGTTAAACAATCAACCTTCCCATTAAATAGAAAACAAGTGTTTTCCCTAAAATCTCAGTTTTTTTCCTTTAAATCTGAAATTATACATTCATTTGTTTCAAAGTACAAGGTGAATAAGATGCAACTTGATAATAAACATGTGTGTGAAATTTTATTGTAAAATTCTAACTGTAAGTTTGAGTGTTCACCTGTCCACTAAATTAGAAAACAGACTGTACATAATCATAGGATGTTAAATTATAATAAACAATTTTGCACATATTATGAATTATTTAAAGTGAATCCAAAGACAATCATGAATTTCTTTATGTTTATATTTTAACAAAGCCTATGTTTTAACGTGTATATCAGCGATTAACGCGAATTATTAGTTGAATTAATTCAAAAAGTAAAGCTCGGCAAGAACCGACTCAATTCGAAAAACATTTTGATTAAGTCAATGTATTCGGTTCTTTCGTTTATTGTCCATAATGTTTAAGTTATAGATAATAATTTGTTTTCTCTAAAGGTAGATTTTAGCTAGAAGTATTGCAGGTAAGATTGGATTCGTGAATGTAAAAATGACATTTATGGGCTTAAGAAATATGAAATGGCGCTTACAATTGCCAATTGGAGTAGCAAATAGAGGGGTATCAGCATGAAAAATGAGACGTTCAGTGAAACATATAATGAAAGAAAAAAAAATCTCAATAAAGAAGTAGATTGAAAAATCTACATCTAAAAAAACTCCATCATCTTAAGCCGAGTCATGTTAAAAATTTAAGTTTCATACATTAAAAAGCAAAGGCATTCGATGTATAAATTCTAACCACAACAGTGCATAAGTATTCAATAAATGACTATCTTAATGACGCAATTACAGTCATTATCTTGCTCAATTTAAATAATGTAAAGCCCATCAAAAGAGGAAATGCTCTAAACATAAAAGAAAGTAATGGAGTAAGGATAAAAGTGGGCCCTAGTTGGAGTCTCGTTTGGTGAAGATTCTTCTGGCAAAGGTCAAGCGCAACCAATTTAATTTCGCTAATCAGAGTCCAGCCAATTCGATTACCGACTAAACATCACGCGAAATATCCATTTGGCGAAGGCTTTCCGTCGCAAACCAGGCGCCAGAGTCAAAGAAGTAAAGAAGCAAAGAAAGCGCTTTCCTTACCCTCCGGTCGCTATGTCTTCCGTCCAATAACGATGCCGAGACGCGACAAGAGCAAATCCCCGCAGCACTTGCACAAAATCCCCGCCGATATCTAGTCTCTGATTTCTTCACCCTTCACACTCTTCTTTCTCGTCCCTCCCCCATCCACCCCAATCTCGTCCTGTTTCTTCTGTCTATTGCGCTCAGGGAAATGCATTGCGCCCTTTTCTCACAACCGTGCCACTTTCGCGTCTTGTTTTCATCGATCAACTGAAATCAGAGCGGCTAGAGAACCGGATCGGAAGAAAGACAGAAGGTAAAAAAAAACGTCTTTTTCTAAGATTAAATAAGCTTCAAGATAAAGCAGGAATACTATTTCTGTTGAATAATGTAAAAGAAGGAGCGAGATCAATAAATTCAAATCTGGATTAAGACGTAGGGTTTCAGTGGAACAGAACTATTGTCAAGTACCCTCGACATTCTAAAAGATAAGTCCATTTTGTTTTTTGACATTTCCTAATGCTTTTCTCACTAAAATCTTATAGAGTTCTTTTTTTTGGAGTAAGAAGAACCTTATATGACTTCAAAATTGATTTTTTTTGATATTCACTCCCCAAACTGCACCAATAAGAATTTTTAATGAAAATTACACTTTTTCCGTTTCGGTCCTTTGAGATGACGGCTGGATTTATTGTAACTGCACAAAACTTGAGTTGGCATCAAATCAAGCTTAAGTTACGCTCATGCAACAGTGACAATTATAGAAAGTATTCACTATATTTGAATATTGGCTCGAATATAAGACGAAATAGGCAGTGAAACCCAATGGACTAATGCAGAAAATTGCTTAATAAATTTTAACCTTTATGCAAAGAGGTTGGGACTTTACATCTAACAAAATATAAAACGGCGAAAAATGGTACAGAAGGTTGATTACAATATTTGGTAACGACTTATTGCGTGAATGCTGCAGATCACATACACGTAGGCATGAAAGAAAGCACGGGAAAAGATGCTATTACATCCGCATAGTTGTGTTTCATTCGAAAGCAGTAAATGTCATGAAAAATATGTCTCCGAAAATCGGACCTTACAGGGAAGGGTACATTATTGCCCTTTCCGACGCTAATTACAGCTATTCTGCTATAATTAGCCCATGTGAAACATTAAATTTCTCTGTTTCAAAGAAACAGATATCGGCAATACTGAATGTAAAAGGAAAATCCCGGGAAGGGTTAATTCCAACTGGGCAGAAACGGCAAAATCCTTGAGTTCCCGCAAGAAAGGTCATTTGAAAGGTCAAGCAGCTTGTTCTGTGTGAAAATCCAGCAACCCAAAGAGGCATTGCAAACACTGTAGGAACTTCACAGGCAACATTGTAAATAAAATTTAAAAAAATATTTGCAATTGGAAAAGCGTCACAAGCGTCGTGTTCATAAACTGCTGCCACGACACGTTACAGAAAGGAAGAGGAACTGTCGGAGGCTTTATGAAGGTCACCTCGTCGTAGAACGATGAAAGTACGTTGTCACTTTGGATGAAGCCTACGTCTCCCTCACCGACGGCAACAAACCCGCGTCCCCTACCATCCACGTGGAGAGAAGTCATATCAAAACTAATCCAAGTTTTTTGTAAGGAAAGTTTTTCAAAAGGATTTATGGTGATTGCGGGATAGTCGTACAATGGCAAGCTCACAATCAGAAGAGTGGACAGGAAGGCTAAGGGTTAATTCCCTTTACTGTCAGCAGCAAAGTTTGGCTGCATCAAGACCGTTCAATTTATTTGGATTTGGAAGATGGAATTCACGTTATACCCTTTCGTGATATCCCTGTAAGTCACCAGATGCATCCCTGATGGATTTCTGTGGATTTGGATAATTGAAACGAGCCCTTGCTTGACGCCGTCCAACAACCATTGAGGATCTCTGGAAAGCCTGCAAATAGGAATGGAACAGGATCAGGCCTCACCGTTCTGCAGACATCTCTTCTACAGTGGAAGACACGGTGCAGGGTAGTAGTCCACAAACAGATCACCAAATAGAACACGATCATTGGTGGAAAAAGGGTTTTATTTTTCCTAAACTTTCTCCTCCAAATCCTTATCATAGATCATCGGCCTCGGTGGCTCAGCGGTTGCGTGATCGCCTATGCTGCCCGAGTACGCGGGTTCGATCCCGGCCGAGGACGACGAGGATTTTTCAGGAGAAAGTCCTGAGATCACGCACTTCCTTCGGAAGGGAAGTAAAGCCGTTGGTCCCGTGTAGTCGTTTGCCGGCTGCACGTTAAAGAACCCTTGCGAGGCAAAATTTGCGGCCCCTATAACGCCGTCCTGAAATGACCATAGCAGTTGAAAAGGACGTTAATACCAAACAAACCAAACCAAACTTATCATAGATCGTAGTCAACCTTCTGTATAAAGTAGCGACCAATTGCTTCAAGACCTTTGGGTAAGCGGAAATTCACGCAAAATAGCAAAAATAGGTTAATTCTCAAATACCATGAAATTAACAGTGAACGTACAGTATTTGCATTATTAACCTACCGATCATTTTTTTTATATACCGAATTTCGGGCCCAAAAATGGGGTGCGGTAAACAAACGTAAACACTATATTAACAATAAATAGCCTATATCGTAAATCATAAAAATAAGAAAATAAAATTAATACTCTGTCTTTCCTCAGTATTTACTGCAAAATGAAAAGAAATGAGTCTAATAATGAAATTTCGAATGAGACTAATAATGGAATTTTCAGCTTTGATATGCCGAAACCCACTGCGATTCATTTTTCACTGAAAGAGTATGTTAAAGAAAATACATTAGAAAAATTTTAACTTACCAATGCGCACTGGAAGTATTTTTAAAAAACTGTAGAAAATAGCCAATATTCTATCTACAGTTCCCCTTACTACACTCCAACCAGCGAATCATGAGAACTGTCAATCATTGCGTTACCATGGAAACAAGTTGGAATTAAATTTAGCCTCGTACTGAGGTTGCTGTAAATGAATTACTGTTAAATTGGTGGCACTTAATAAGGGCCTTTTTTTTCAATTAATGCGAAATTAATTTTTCTCAGAAGAATCGTGAAGCTTTCTTGTTTGACATGTTGCTTGAGCACGTGTTGAACAAAGTATGAACGATAAAAAAAAGACCTGTGCAAAGAGACTAAGACAGCTGCTGATTGGGCTGATGAACTTAGTCATCGTCATGACCATGTAATGTTTTGCAGGAGGAGTTTGTCTCATGGCTTGTGTTGGACTATATTAATAGTAAAGTTGGTAAATTAATCGACGAAATAGAGAATATGATAATTATTTTGGTAAAAGGTTAGAATAGCAACTAAATCATGTACTTTGTTTATATGCTCTTTAAATGAAGGAAGTAACCAAGACGGATTTCGACATGTCGGAGAGACCATTCCCTTGTGATTGAAGAAGTTGCTGCGAGACTTCACGCGACTTGAAAAGGCGCATATTTAGCGCTCAGTTAAGAACTTTTCTTTTATGTATTTCCCTTTCTTTGGTTTGCCAATAGCGTAAAACAAAAACCGCTTGTGGCGAGTCCGCTTTATGGCGGGATCCTACTGCATCATTAAACATTTACAATACCATACGTAAAAGCAATTCTGAGGTCACTTTTTCCAACATTAAGGTAACGTTAAGTATGCTAAATTATAAATCAGATATCGCAGAAGTGAATTTTAAAGGCACTAAAGTGAATTTCAGATTATTCTAGCGCACTTTTTATACTTAGGGCATTTTGGAGTGCGCATCTTCTGCCTCTACCGAATTACGGCCCTGGCAAGATAGATATAGGTCTTTAAATAATGAGTGAACTAGAAACCATGAATACTATATGCTATTGCTGCTATTTTTACTCGTTAATTACTACATTAAAGTTTTTTTTGGGAACAAATTAAATTAAAGCCCTGGACTGCACGTCATCAGGGTGCTGTCGGATTTCAACAACTGATCTTGTTAACGCGCTCATTCATTCAAATTTAATAAGCTATCTCTTTGAAAATTAAAAATGTTCGCTTAAGCGTGGATCAATAAGAGATTAGAGAAGAGCGATGTTAATTTTTTAATGAGAACCATTCGACAACTTTATCTCAAAAGAAGACATTGCGAATATCTTCGAGCAAGAGTCGATGAAGACGACATCGATTGCAATTTACTAACGTATGATCAAGAATCAACGATCATTATCGAGTGATGGACGTTCGCCTCCGAGAGAGAAACTATGGGCTGACAGTAAATGTTGGCAGTTGAGGGTTTGGGGACTCAAGGAGGAGACAGAGTTAGAGGGTAGATGATCGGAAGAGCGTGAGCGATCGAAATTAACCCTTCGAGACCTTTCCTGCGTTAGCCGGCAGCGCGGAAGTCGCTTAGAAACGACTTAATTGACGGGCCCTACATTTCCGTCGCCGACAGCCAGCAAACGAGCCAGCCAATCTGCAGTGGGGCGGGAGGACGGCAGCGGGAGAAGCCGTTAGCCATTTTCTCGACCAAAAGGGGAGAATGGCTATGTAATTGGATGCGTAAGCACATGTGCTACCTTCACCAGTCTTATTCTCCACCCACGCAATGAGGCGTCAAAGGGTGGATCACGTGGTTTAAGCCTTCTTTTGTCTTCAGTTGCCCATCATCAAGGGGCCCGACAAACAGAGCTATCCATCGAAATGTTGATTGAGCCGAAAAGCACTCCCAACTTCGACTGAAGAGATAGTCGGGGAACCCTTTAAGTAAATCAAGGGGAAAAGAAGTGGAAAGTGAACCAATAAGATAATTCTTCGTCTCTGAGGTCTGAATGGTTTGTGTTCCTGCTGTTTCCTCATCCCCTCCTTACTTACTCACGCCGTCCTCGATTCATGTCAACAACTTAGAAAGTTCTCTGTGTTTTCCTCGTTTATTTAAATATGAACGAAAAAAGGGGAAGGTTAGACTCCGTATTCGGAGAAAGAAAACCCGCACGATAAAATTTGCCAAACAACTGTATGCGACTTTTATCCGACGATACGTCAACAAGTCAGTTCTGTTAAACTTATCCAAACTTTAATTGAATCTAGCAGTTAAATAATTGCAAGTGAAACAAATGTCCCAATTTGTATGTTTTGCTAAAGGTTATCAAAGGCAGCCTTTTATAGATAACGTTAGGAGCGAGTATAGGGCTTTTTGAAGACTTCCTTAATTTCTAAATTTACAGTCGAACCTCGTTATTACGAATCCGGTTAATATGAATTCTCGCTTAATAGGTTTTGTTGCTCTGGGCCCGACCCCGTGCCTTTAATTTCTATATAAAATTAATCGTTTAATACAAATATTTTTTAATTTAATCCCGGATAACACGTATAAAATAAAGAAAATGAAGAAATACACACCAAAAATGGTTTCCTTTATTGCCTCGATCGCTGTAAAAGGGATGTACTTTGAATAAAAAACAAAATAATATTCTAGTCTTTTGATTTTTTGTTGTTGCCTGATCTCAGTCTCATTATTTGTCGTTTTGCGTATAATTGTAACAATCCAGACGAGTACTTACTGGAATTAATATTTTCCTAATCGTATTGGAATCAATATTTTAAGCATAAAAGCACAAATTAATGCTAAATGTCTCCAAGTGCATAATATAAAGTAAGTTTCTGAAGACGATCCTTATATGACACTGAGGGAGCAACTAATGAAACATTAATAATTTGTTTTTGGAGAAGCGAAGTATCAGTTACTTCAATCTTTTTCAACATTTTATTAACATAGACAATGAGTTGCCTTTAAGGCGATAGAAATTAAAGTGATCCCAGGAGAAAGCTTGAAGAAAGCCACTATAAATTCGCTTGACATCAAAATAACAGTTATTATAGTTAAGTTTAAATGTTTGGTTTGTTAAAGGTCCCTTAGGAGGCACAGTGATACTGGATAAGGTAATGCCTTTAAGTTTATTGAGGAGAAGCGGTGTAGATATCATCTCAAACGTAGATGCAAAGTCAAAATAGATTATGTCTAATTACTGAGTTCATCCGGCGATTCTGCGATTGGGGTTACAGCAACGGCAAAATTATGAAGACTGGAGCGACGTTTGCAAAAAGGCATACTGTTATGAAAGAAATATCAAGTGAATATAATTTGGCAAGTTTTTTCAAGTTATGTTTCAAGTAGCTTTTGTAGGAAGTAGGAAGCTTTGAAACATACTGAGAGAATTCTGATTTAAGTAAGAAGAGTACGATATTTTCACACAAAGGAATACGTAAGAAGAAAAAATTATCGTATTAAATAAAGGAATGATAGGAGAATCAAGAGCACCTTTCTAGACAAAATTGGGGATTCCAGAGCTCTTGATAATTGGGATTTGATTATAGTTTTTCTGCTGAGATTGAGAAAGACTAATTTGCTATGGTTAATAGAAATATTATTTTCCTGAAAGGGGAATATAATTTGCGTGTAGGGGACAAACGAAAAGAATATTGAAAAATAAGACTTGCAGAACATGAATAATATCTGAGATTGAATAATACAAATAACAGATTGACTCTGACTGGTTAAGGGGAATGACTCACCTGATTGAAAAGAAGTTACAGTACTAAGGTTACAAAAGACAAAAAAAAAACAAAAAAAAAAACTCAAGAAGAATAATAAAAGAGGCCAAAGCAATGAAATTAAACACAGTTAATATAACAATAAGACCAGTAAAATAAGTAATTTATATTTTTCAATTTTATTTTTGTTTTTTGATAATGTTAATTTTAGAAAAATATATTAGAAAATTAAAATAGCACCACCTGATAAATTAAAAGAAATAAAATATCTGATGATCGATCCAGGTAGATCTAAAGACATTTAATGAAGCAATGAAAAAGGTGCTATATATTTTAGAATAATATATGCGAATATCAGTAAAATTTGACATCACTAAATCTTCTATCTATATATATATAAAGAAGGATGTTTGTTTGTGGGTTTGTTTGTGGGTTTGTGCATACTTGACCTTCAAAGCATGAGGAAGGTCACTGTCTACCTCAGATTTCGAAAAAATAATAATTATTGATAAAAAATCGATATTCATGGTTATGGCGGGGCATATTAATGAGAAATATCTCATGAACAACAATGCAAGGCAAAGTTTGTGCAACAATAGGTATCAACAATGGTGTCAACACGCAATGTACCAACACTATGCAAAGATAACAATATATATCTCATGACCAACAATGCAAGGCAAAGTTTGTGCAATATAAGAGAAGTTTCAATTTGTAACAATGCATAGAATTCCTGTTATTCAGGCTTTTCTTAGAAAAGAGAGTTCTTAGTATACTTAACAATTTCTTGAAAATCTTTTAAAATGATCAGTAACTGGAGATAATGGAGAGTTAGCAGACAATTGAGAAAGAGTGGAAAGACGACAGAGGAAGCACTCCTTTAGCTCCGTGCTTTATTGAGCAAATGGTAAGCAAGTAAATAGAAGAATCGGCGACCGCTAGACTATACAAAGTGATGAATGGCCAAGTTTTGCTTCAAGACATCGAGAGAAGAGTGGGAATTGCAACAACCTCAAGTGTACATCTAAAGTAAGATTACGTGAGTAAGAAATTATTTAGATTAGCAGTGGCATCCTTGAAGAGGTCCATCCATTGTGAGCCTTTAAAAAATTATTTTTCGAATTTTCATTAAGAATTTTTGATGTATTAATTCTAAGCGTTTTCATGTGTTTATTTTTAATAAATTGCAAAATTTAATCCAAAAAAAGTCCGAGCCACGGCGGGCTTATCATCTAGCTTAATTGGTAGCACTTCAGATCCAAACATTTCATAAAAATACATTTTGACTATATTCTGTGGGAATGTGTATATTTTGGAAACTGAGAGGCTGATAATGCGATGATTAAACGTTCGTTTCCAAGAATTATTAATAATGAGCATGAAATGATGATGCAGTGACATAACATTAATAAGGCAGCGTCTATTGATGAGGCAAAGGAGTCACGCGTGTCTCCCTTGAGCTCCCTATCAAACGACCAGACGACTGGCAAAAATTTATGTGTCTGGAAAGGAAAGAGAAAGAACGAGTATTGGTCAGAGAAACTCTCCAACTGAAACAGAAAAAGCTATACGGGCATTTGAAACATCTGAACTACGAGAGTTTCGAACAGAGCAATAGGATATAAGAGCTTCTACGTCAAGGGCAAGAAAAACTTGAGTCTAAAGTATCTGGTGATGCTCCGCAGTGGTGAGGCAAGTCAAGAAGAGTTTAGATAAAGTCCCGGTATATCACCTAGACTTCCTGTTTTTCGTATTTTTCGTAAAAGGGATCGTCCCTTTGCTCTGTGTTGTATTGATTGAGTTATTATTTAGTCAATTGGAAGTTATAATTTAATTTTTTGAGATTGTTCTCTTTACCTACAAGTGTAATTACCCCGGGCAACGCCGGGTACCTCTGCTAGTAGAAGAAAAGAAAGGGAAAGTGTTGCCGCAAAGAGACAGAAGTCTGTTTAAATTACAGAATAGACATTTAAAATTACATAACTTAATTAGTTTTTTTCTATTTATATTTGAGAAAAGAATTTTGTTACACATTTAAGTGGTAAATTGAAATTAGTTTTGATGAGAGGAGGTCAGCTAATATTTTAAATCATAAAATATCAGTCTGGGGAAATCTTCGAAGTGGAAAATCATCACAAAAAATAATGTCAATATTAATGATTTTTCCCAAAAATCCAAACAGGAAGGATTTTCCCTCCTCTAAAAGACATGACATTTTTCCTAATTATAATGTTTATCATTAATTTTTTTCCCTTAGGTTTCAACTCTAGAATCTTCGTTTCCTTTTGAAATGACTGACATAAAATCCAATATACCAACGAAATAGCGAACGTCAAGTTCCGCAGTGAACCGTTAAACTTTTTTTTAATTTGTTGGTTCTAAGAAGTAATCAATAGCTCGAAAAACACGTGAGCACGCGTAGATAAAAACTTTGCTGCGTGACTCGTCTTATCTTCCGCAGTAATTTCATTTTCTTAGTTTTTCTTTTAGTACTTAACTGATCTACTGGACATCCCTTATAATTTTTTATGGCGACATAAAACAAGGGACTTGGATGTCTTTTTTATGTCGAAACTAACATTACAACTTCGTTATATAAACAATCGCTCAATTTCATTTTTCTATTTTTCAATTTCACTGTTTATATTTTAATTTATTTGTTTCAGACTTTACTTTCTTTAAACTGTTTGGAGATATATAAATATCGGCTAAGAGTAGGCAAAAGGTGTTAATATAATTTGAAAATGTCAAAGAGTCTGTAAGTGGAAGGTTTATTTTTATAGAGTTTGAACATACGAGTCAAATGTTACAAGTGAGAAAAAATATATGAAGAAAGCTCTATAGAGCACTAACTACTTGAATCTAAATTTGGTACAATAATTAGCTTTTTTTATGGAAAAGTATCTATTAGGAGATTGAGTTAAAGTTTCAGCGACATTTATTGATGTTGCTTTCATTTATAAAGTTCCTCCAGTTTTATCTTCTTGTACCAAAAGGCATAACATTTTTATCTCATTAATTGATGACTTAATCATACAACTTTAAAAGTCAACAGATGCCGGATCAAATATTTACTTAAAGATCATTCACTCAGGAATGCCTGTTGTGCTAATCTGATGAAATGCCTATAGAATACATTGTGTTTATTATAGAATTAAAATGGAGACAGGATGAATTAGACGCTTTTAATACACGACATAATACATTTAAAATGATGCAAATTATTCTGATCATTTTTGCGATAACGAATTTCTTGCATGGCCTGTGTAAAGTGCTCTTCAATTCATTATTTAGGTAGCTATTGAACTGAAGAACACTTTTGCTTTTCGCTAAGGTTAAATAAAACAACTTTAACTCGAAAACAGCTCAAGAATGCCGAAGAAAGTACGGAGAATGTGAAGTGAAAATTGTACCAGACACAAAATTCTAATGCTTCCTCTAATGGTTCTTTTCGAAATCCTTCCGTCAAATGTTTAATTAGTTTCTTGATTTGATGACGTTGTTATGTTTGTTTACAGGACAAAAGAGAATCCTCTAATGGACTATTAACGTGAATTCAATCGAAATAAAAATACCGTAGAACCTCGAGAGCTAACGCATTTTACTTCCATTGGTTTCTCTCGTCGCCTTTTTCCTCTCCAATTAACGAAGACGTTGAAGGCGCAACCGCCACTTCATTACCCACTCCTCTACGGCTCGTTTCTCGGCATAGCTTCCCTGCTATCAACACCAGCCACTGCCTTCCCATTCTTCATTTCTGACGAAATTATAGTCCTCCATGAATTTATAATATTTTTTAAAGTTTAATGTAGTGTAAGTTTGGATCAACTGGATTTTCACATGTAAATCTACTTTGTGTTGAAACTTTCCAGTGGCAGAAGCTCACACGTTTGAAAGCGTACGGTATTAAAATTACTGTATATTTGTATGCGTATTCACGAAAGCTGTCTCTATTAATATTCACATAGGAAACCTTCTCAATTATTAGAAAAGGAAACAAGGAATAAAGCGCATGTGAGTAATGATGCTACAACAAATAACCGAAGGAATACAAACTAAATGAAGTTAATCAAATCGGATCAGATTTATTTTGTTTTTATATATTGCATTTTAATTTTATTTTATTTTTAGAAACCCCCGTCTACAAAATTATAAATATGCTGCAAGAAATGTTAATGAGGATTTTGATTTCGGGAATATTTTTTTTTTTACTGGAACTACATTAAATTTAGTGCAGGCATTAATTTTACCTGGAAGCTAAATTAACATGTATATGTTATCTTATCGTATAATCATTAAAAATATTTTATTCATTGCATTGCTTTCATTTAAATAAAGACCGTTTCGAGCTTAATTTAAGCAACCATCTTATTGTAATGAGATGCCTTTGCATGTAAACTACATTGAAGGGATGTGACTCAATTTAAATACGAAAACTTGCAAAAAAGTTTTTTTTTTATATAATTAATGACATGTTCAACTCGTTTAACTTAGTGCAGTGAGTTTCACTTGCTTCTGTCGTACTTCTTTGTGGTAAATAACATTTAAAAGTGAACAACTGAACACAATCGATTGAATGAAGAAACGTGTCAAATGAGTGGGGTAAATAAGCACAATTTATACTCCTTTGAAAACAGAACTTCTTTTTTTTCAAAAGTTTTCATAAATTATTTTTCCAAGAATGAATTGAAAGATTGTGTGATTGTGGAAAAACAAAGCAGTTTAATGACTATCTGTTGGCAGATAGAGGAAAATCAGATATGCGTACAATAAAAGAAATATCAAAGGAACGAATATTTATTTAAAAATAAATTTATAATCATGACGTTATAAGTTTTAAAATCATGGGTGAGTACTTTTAAAGTACAAGGCAAAATATAGAAGCTATCAAGGGTGAGTACTTTTAATATTATTTGCAAGAATATGTTTGGTGGCGTCCTATGTGGCATCATATATGCAAACTCTGCAAGTCGACAATCACAGCTTCGTTTATTCCGGTCGAAAAGTATTTGTGACGTGAAATGAAAATGTAGAGAATTTCGCAATCATGTTACAAAGTATATTAGCATAACTTACAAAGTCAGCTGAGCTATTGTGCAATGTGTACAATTCTTATCAAACGGTAGATAGAGTTGCCCTATGAATTTCAAGCTTCTTTGAAAACTATGCGCGCAGCTGCGGACAAACCAAAGAATCTAAAGCAAGCTCAGCTTTGAAGACGATTCATGCTTCGCATTTAGAATTACTAAAAAAAAAGAAAAAAAAATCTGTGGTTGTCAGTGGAACCTTACACACCGTACTAGAATGCATTAGAACTTATTAAGCTGGGACCCTTTATAATTATCTACAGGCAAGGTTTGAAGAGATAAGCATTCACTAATTGAATGGCTTACCTAGAATCCCAAATTTCTGCACGCTACAAAGCGTCGCTAACAGGCAAGTGAGCAATTATCTTCAGTGACCAAAGGTAATGTCGATTAAATACGAGTATAAACTCCTGCAACTCCAGACGCAATTTATCGATATACGAGTTGAGTGACTGCCATAAAAATGACCTATCTCTTGAATTCATTTCGGAAGCGATAAAGTTTTTATTACTCATGGTTGTTTAATTCCTTTATTTACTAAGTTTACCTCAAAATAAAAAAAAATGTTTAAAGTGAAAATGAAGGAAAGATAAATTTTAGATAATGCTAATAACATTAATTTGCTTATACGAATCAATGGTGCGAGTTTAGAATTTCATAACTCCCTCAGTCGAATGGATTTTTTAACTGAAAATAATAAGCAGGAAAAATAAAATTAATCCTATTAAATAAACATATAATGCATGTATATAAAATTTTAATATAGCAATGCTTAAAGGAGCAATTGCAAAAACATGGTTAAGCCATTGATCAAAAAATGATGAAGGAAAGGTATTATAAATTTTGATGAATATGCATTATAATGCTCCTTTGTCTCGAGACTTCATGGATCAGCAAATCATTACCTATGCTTGCTTTTTTAGGCATTATACATAAACATACTTTCCTATTATGCATTGGGTTGGAATTTACGATTCAGTGCTCCTACATATCTTTATGCTCCGACGTCTTCAAGTGATGGATTCTGTCATCCGTTCGTCTTTGACATGAAGTCCGTGATATTAACTTGCAAGTTGCTTCCACTCTACCGTTAAATTCAAGGCTGAGTCATCCTCCTTAAAAGTGAATCACGAAGCGCCACCCTTCATAGAGGTTGAATTTTAACCATGACTGCCAAAGTAAAAGTCCATGAATAATGCATAGATTCAAAGTTGTTATCCAAGCATTTTTCAGTCATACAGTCGTACAATATTAGCCATTAACAAGTGTTTAAGGCCTTCTAATTTTTACCATGAATATACAAAATATTAAGGAAACTCCTTTCGTTTCTGTTGCTTTTGTTTTGTTCAAGGTATGTCTTTGTTTTTAATGCAGATTCACTCGCCATGTTCCGTTTGTGTATGCTTTCTTTTTCATAGCACGGGTTCAAAAATCCCTGAGCATGGGCTGTGTTCGTAATAAATATATACAGTATTTATATCAAGTGCATGTTTATTACAGATTGCTACGTAATGCGATTACTAACATAAATTGTGAAATGAAATTCTTGGTTATTTTACGAACCTACTCAGACTAGTCGATGAGAAGAATTGATTTGATTAACAAAACAACTGCAGAATTAATGCAACATTTTTTGAAAAGAAATAGATAACGATAGATAAAAACGACTTGCAGGATGATTTCATAAATTTATCTGCAAGTTGAGTTTACAAAATGAGTTTACCTTAAATGGATTTCGTAGAGTTCAGTTGTGCAAAGAAGTGGCAGGAAGACATTTTGAACAGCTTCTGTGAACTCTTTTGTTTAACATGAACATAAGAGACAGAATACTCTACAAAAAGAATGAAGAAAAATACTGAGTTTTTCAAAATCTTTCGAGTGAGGAAACTTATTGAATCCGCTGAACCCTAAACCGGCTCCTCGATTGAGAACGCTGGAGTTGTAAACTTTTCCAGTTCTCCATCTGACATATCGAAGTTGCGAATCTCGCTATGGCATGGATGTTAGTTTGTTCCATTTAGGTGTAAAAAAATTTTCAGGTAAAAGATTCGAGTTCAATTGTGAAAAGAAATTTAATTAGCAAAGGTCGCAAAATGGCATTATTGCTACTGCGACTAAAGTCCTTCAGCAAATCATTAATTCAGGCTCTAAATAACTGCACCTTTGTACTTTCTAAGTGACTTTATGGAAGTATTTGGCCATCTGTCAATCTATATTTCAGAAATCAAAGTTTTTCAGAGGTTATAATTTTATTTTTTTTAAAGTTAAAAATATTTTATTTCATGTTTATTTAGCTGGAGTTCCTTTATTAACATATAGTCCCATCTCCCTCCCCTATGTAAATAAATGAAAAAAAGCCATTTTTTTTTTTTTAAAAAGGCGAGCTTTTAACACCATTTTTTAAATCAGAACTTTTAATGTGGGACTGAATTAAATGAGTTTCAAGTTTCGTCTTCCTAACGTTTCCCAGCAGCCAGTGTGCCAACAGACGCCAACCGTTTTAAAAATGTGGCGATAAGAGACTTTAATCTGCCGGGAGGCTATCAATTGTTCCGCGCTTCACCGGACTTTGTTCTCCTTTAATACCGTTGATTTTGCGGAAATTACACTTAAATAACTGCAGTGCTTCTCGATTTATCTTAACTTTGAAATTTCACAGAGTAGAAACAGAGAAAATTAGAGTCATTTTATCCCAACAGAATCAATACAGAATACATAAATCACACACACATACACAGACATTTTTAACAAAATTGAACAGTACAATTTTCGAATGAATTTCTGCAGGTCTAATGCTTTTCTCCTTTTGACCGACTGTCACAAAATTCTTATGTTAACGTATATTCTTGCGGTTATATTAAATTTTTCAAATTCTTTTGGAAAGTGTAGAAAAATTCAGAGAAATGACGTTCCATAAAATAAATAAAATAAAATAAATGTTTCATAAGAGCATAGGCAGCCACTGTTTTGGATTCGAGCCACCTTACATAACATGAAATTAGTAGCCTACTTTTATGACGGCGGAATTAGTACTTCTCTGACCAGACACAAAGACAAAGGCACGCACACACATATTTTCTTTTAAGAAATATAACCAACTTTTATTCTTAGTTACGTTTCACAAAATGTTATTTTCTAAAAAGATTCGTAATCTCCAAAATTACATTGTTTATTGTTTTTAAAAACTTTATACTGTCATCCAGAGAATATTCACACGTCCTAATATTATTCGACACATGGTCCTTCCCATGACCCAGATCTATGAAAAAAAAGGCAACAGGCAACCGAGATGTAAACATGTTAATGTTGACACTCAAACAAAAGTAACAGTAATGAAGTCATGCCACGATGTGGAAAGGAACAGATCAATTTTCTGAGGGAGGGAGAGGTCTCTTTGGAGTAAGCTATCTTACAAGGCCGAAGCATCCTTAATCGACCGTGATGATGTTGCCGCCAACAAGGAATGGCACCACGTAATCCTAGAAACTCCCTTAAAAAGTATGGAAGTTGCTTACCCTTTGCAAGAAAAGGGGAAGACTCCATATTAAATTACTCAATAAAATCCTACGCGCAGACGTGGCTGGAACAGCAATCAATCGGCAGTAACTTCTAAAGGGCTGCAAACTAAGCTCCTCTCTCTCACCCTATTCACAGACAACACTTCACCGAGTGAGCCGTTGGAAGAGTTTCTGGACAGACTGATTTTTACACTGTTTCAATCATATATGAACGATTACTTTTAGGGTGGATGATCAAAGAACATTTTATTCCGAGATGAAGTCATAGTGTGGTTCTTTAGTAGCTATATATTGGGAAGAATAATGCATTTCTTTTGTCGCAGCAATAAGAGTGTTCCACGCTACATCATATAGGACGTTTTAGATTGTTTACAACAATGAGCTACTAAAAGGCAACTGGCCAGCAGATTCTGAACTTCATATCATTGAATACTTGCTGCTGCATCAGTGATTGATATTTTTGACATTTCTAGATATTTTAAACGATACTTCGAGAGAATAAAAACAAACAACTGAC
Organism: Rhysida immarginata; assembly: GCA_023313115.1. Lineage (NCBI taxonomy): Eukaryota > Metazoa > Arthropoda > Chilopoda > Scolopendromorpha > Scolopendridae > Rhysida > Rhysida immarginata. Next base: position 11,499,956 of record JAHWFO010001074.1, read on the forward strand.
TGCAAAGTTTTGCAAAAGAATGTGTCTGGAAGAATAACTTTTTTGTAGTGGTTGGGATCTTTGGCGCGATTTCAAGGACTTCGATCATTCTTATAAACACGACAGAAGCCATAGAAATTCCTTTCTCAAGACATAAAGCTATTTTACTTGGCACTGTTCTTATTTTGCGCTGATACTCTTAGATATCTTAGAATTTTGGGAAGGACCCTATAATTAAGGTATCGATGTTGATAATTTAATTCTGGTAGGTTGTAAAATATGTGATAATACAAAATAATTGGCTACAGAAAATTTTCCATAGTTAATTCTTTTATAGTCCTTATTTTGAATGAAGACAGTGGTCTCAATTCCTTCTCCACCATACTGATGAAAGGACAAAATAGGATATAACAGACGAATCGATGGACTAAATGATAGGTGGGGGAAGGTGGAATAATGGAGTGAGGAAATTTCTTTCGAACACACCCGGCTTTGGAAACATTTATTAATGCCACAAGTTATTTCAACATTAGTACGGACCTGTTGTAACTGTTTCTGGCTATAGCTTTTTTCGACAGAGATGGCCATTTTCAACAAGACAATGCACTTTTTCATCGTGCTCGGTTGTCTCAGGTTGATTCAGTGAACATGACTCCGACTTCACATCCTTGATTGTTCAGCTCATTCACCCAATCACAACCCAATAGATAATTTGTGGATAGAAAGATTCGTTCGAATCTTACAAACACCGCCATTGAAATTCACCAGGAGCTGCTATTCCTGCTGAGCAGTTCAAAGAATTATGGCCGAAAGGTGGATCGAATCGTTATTAGTTCAGAGGTTGAGTCAAAAGTAGTGGTCGACTCGGGAAGGGGGGTTAGACTTTGACGAATTCTGGGTGAATACCATTTACTACAAGAGTATATCGCAGTTTATTAAGAGAAAAGAGTGGGAAGAAACGTCAGTACTAATTTGAATGCCATAGAAATTGTGCCACCTGCGTCAGCGAAAAATTGGTGATACGCGGGCTCCTTCGTCACTATTGTAAAAAGGGGACCAGTGCGCGAGCAGCAGCCGCCGAAATTTACAGAGTGTGACCAATGAATGGACAGCATGACGGTGGTTCTCTCGCTTTTTGTCTGGAGACATGGGCCTGGAAGATGCGCCAAGGAGCGGAAGACCCAAAGAAGTGGATGACGCACCCCTACGGCAACAAGTGGAGGCCAACCCAGGCAGCACCACCCGTGGACTAGCGGCTGACATCGGGACATCACAATCGAGTGTGGTTCGACATCTGCACGCCATGGGAAAGGTCAACAGGAGCTACCGAGTTGTGCCCCACGAGCTGACACCCGCGCAAGCGCAACAACGGGTGAAGGTGTGTCGTCAACTGCTGGATAAAAATCGAGGTTCTGCATCATCCAGCATACAGGCCCGACTTGGCACCTTCCGACTACCATCTCTTCCGGTCCATGGCGCACTTCCTGCGTGGACAGCGCTTCGCCAATGTCAGTGAGGTTGAAGACGCCGTGCGTGACTTTTTCGCCCAGAAACCAGAGGAGTGGTTTCGCGAGGGCATCCGCCAACTGGCTGATCGTTGAATGAAGACCATCGAGCATGAAGGACTCTACTTTGAAGATTAGCAATGAGTAGTTCCTGCCTGGTGCCTATTTAAAAGTTTTGCGCGGTGATCGGCCACTATTTTTGACTCAACCTCTGTAAATCTCTAATAAAATGATCACTCAATATGTACATTCTTGCTTTTATGGTTAATCAAAATCCAATGGTTATTTCCGAACAGATTTGCAAGTAACTTTACATTTTTATAAACATGATTAAGCAGCTTATATTCAGAAACAAAGTATGGAAATATATCTCTTCAGGAGAAATTTAAATCGACATCTTAATTCCTTCTAATTCTCTCCGTTTTTCTTAAACACTGCAATATATCTTACAGGCAGATTAGACAGCTTATATAAACGCTCTCTAATAAGGTGGCGCTTTTTTTCCTACTCAACTTAAAAGCATCTCAGTTGATTACCTAACCTTTGAAAAATTAACGCTTTCACCTGCGTCATTAGATAAATCTATAAAATGCTAACAAGAACTCCCATTAAATATTCTTAAATTTGGCAAGCAGCGAATCTCATCACTTCCTCCTGCAGCAAAAACCTTGAGGAATTAGAACAATACCCATTAGTTTCGCAGATGCAAATCTTCTCATTAATATAAATAACGTATTAACTCCGGCTCCCCCACCCCTATTCTGGTCTTCTCCTTCCATGATGTAAAATTCATTAACAACCTTTGGGATCGACGCTGTGCCGTTTTTTTCTCCTTCTTCTGTTTAATTTGCTGAATGATGAATGTTTTCTTTGCTTGCAAGTAGTGAGTCCTTTCAAATTTGACATACAAAAATCAGCAACTAAAATTTTATGTGTAAGTTCATTACATTGGAAGGGGGGAGGGATAATTTATACAAAATTCGTTACACTTTATTTAATGCTAAATTACAAAACTAAATTTTCAAGATATACAAAAACTTGATAACGTGAAAAAAAAAACATTTTAAATTCATTAACAAAATATGTCAACTTTAGGTAATTTTAAGCTCGTACATTCTCAATGCGTTGAAAAATTTATCTCATTTATCGCATTATCAATTTTTCAATTATGATGATACGTTTTATTTTGAAGAAAATCAACTATTTAAAGCATCAAATAATTAATGCATGCACATGTTTAATGTCTACAACATACAGGGTGTCCAAAATGTCTGGCAACATGGCAGATATCTCAAAGCTGCCTGATAGGCGAGATCTAATGAGTGTGGTTTATAGGTAATAGGGAGGGTGTGGAATTCATTGCCGCACTCAAATTTGACCTGGACCCCCAAATTTAAGGTCATGCATTTCCTCACTCGAAAACTATTAAAGATAGAGAAAAATTTCCAATTGCTACCCTGTAGAGCAACACCACATTAGTCTAAAAAACAATTTTTAATCACACCCTTCCCCTTGAAAGAGTTTGAGAAAATGGGCGAGTCACTAAAGAGTGTGCTCGCCCTTCCCCTTCCCAACGGTGTGCTTCACTGCAATGCAAATGTGTTAGAAACCTCAGCCAACCTGGCCAGGTAAACCTGGATAAGGTGTAGCAACTGGAAATTTTTCTCTATCTTTAATAGTTTCCGAGTTAGCAAATGGATGACCTTAAATTTGAGGGTCAAGGTCAAATTTGACTGTGCCAATGAATTCCCCACCCCTCTATTACCTATAAACAACCCTCATGAGATCTCGCCTACCTGGCAGCTTTGAGATATCTGCCATGTTACCAGACTTTTTGGACACCCTGTATATTAAAGTTACCCAGCCAAAGTGCTAGAATAGAAACTAAAATATTCATTTGACATACTTGCAACAATAGCAATTATAAAAATGCACCAATTAAACTGCAAACAAAAACTCGGCCACAATAGTATTGCGTATCAACCTGTCAGTTAAAAAGTACAAATACAATACAAACAAACAAGGCAATGAAATTGTAACAAAACCTTTTATGAACAGTAAAAAAAAAAATGACCGGCAAACTAACAAAATTTGTATGTACCGTAATGTTTAACAGACATAAAGCTATGAAAATGATAAGCTTCATCAATTCGCTCTCGGATATGTCTATGAACACAGCCACAGAAAACTCTTCTGCCGCCTCTTCTTCTTCTCTTGCAGGCACAGTAAATCTGCGGATATCCGACTCTATGACTGCACTCTACAGGATGTTTACGAACTCTGTGTATGATCTTTAGGAGTGGTAGAGGAGCTTATTTTGAATATACAGTGCTTTGCCAATATACTGGGGGCCGCAAATGAATCCTTGATACATAAAAAATTGTCAAATTTCATAAATACAACTTCATTTACGACCTCCAGTTTATTGGAAAAATATATTCAAAATAAGGCACTCTATCCTCCTAAAACTTTGTACATAGAGTTCGTAAACACCTTGTTTAAACCAGCACCTACAAACAACTTTTAAGAAAATACACTTTGGGAAAACCAAATAAAATATGGTTTGTATGCTCGACACCAATGTTACTCTGATTCTAGTAAGAATTTTCACTGGGACAAGGAATCGCTTTCATTAAGACTAGTTGGGAAAAAGTAACACGAATTCCTTCAAGTCTTCTCAATTGGGTAAAACAGTATGCCAGAAACTGTGGATACACTAACACTATACAAATGAAAATGAAAACACTTTTCCACAAACAGTTTCATAAGGATATAATACGCATATACATTTCGTTTGCAAAGCAAACTTCTTGAGCGTCTGAAGACACTATCTCAAGCTTAATTCCATCAGTACTATTTCATGTTAACATTATTCATACGGTCAAATTGTTGCCAGGATCACATCTGACAGAAAATTGATGAACTCACAAGTAAATAATAATAATTATTAACTGGAGATGCTCTCCAAGCATAGGTAATGATTTTTCGATTGAAAAATGGAAGGAAAAATTCTCGATCTGCGGGCCAGGTTCCCGTCTTCCATTGGGCTTTCAACCGTGACAACTTGGTTGTCTTTAAGACACCTTGAGACAGCTTGGCTGTCCAGGTGTCTGCGATAGCCCAATTGGTAGAGGCGTCGGCCATGATAGTCGAGGTTACTGGTTCGAATCCGGGTCGCAGAATTTTTCCTTCCATTTTTCAATCGAAAAATCATTACCTATGCTTGGAGAGCATCTCCAGTTAATAATTATTATTATTTACTTGTAAGTTTATGAATGTTGGCTTTATGTTCACACGGTTTTGCAAGCTTATCGTTCATGTTCAAAATGTACACCATGCACTCGAAGACAATGTCTCACACGATCCAAATTTTCTTCTGTCACGCGTAAAAGTGTAACTGGTGGAATGCTGTGTAGGGTATTGGTGATTTTTTCCTTTAAGTCGTCCAGATTTTTGGAAAATGGTGTAAGATCTGGTGAACGTGGAGGCCAACTGATTGGGCCACCTAGCTCAATCCAATGGTCCAAAAACATGTTGCTTAGTTTTTTACGAGTCATCAGTGGATAACGTGATGTTGCTCCATCAAGCTGAAACCATATCCTTTGCCGGGTATTAAGTGGCAGGTCATCCAAAAAAGTTCATGACTACATTATTAAGCAGTTCACCAAAGGTGTGCTGGTTTACACGGTCATCAAAGCAACCAACTAGTCAATTTGGCACGCGACTTTTGAGACACACGGTATATACACAATCGGACACTTTCGATTTTAGACGTTTTGTCGAATATCTAGAAAAATACTCGACGAATTATCCTGAAATTTCAGAGGTGTAAAGAACATGTTACACCACATTTATTTCAGCGAAGGTTTTGTTCCGAAGGCAAATAGGGGACCAGCAACAAAGTGAACCAAAAAATAATGTTTGGGATCACCCTGTAAAAAATAATGCTTGAAATGCATTGTAAATCATCTTAAAGAAGCATATGATTAAGAGGCTTCTTTTACTTATCTGAATTCATTTATATGAGAATAGCACATATATTCATGGAGATATAAAGATTTCTTTAAAAAAAATCGAATTGTTTTCGTAAGTTTTTTGTTTATAACATGCAGAGTTTTCAACCCAATGCAATGTCATTTTCAGGAAACTTGACAAATTATAATAGAGACAACACCCTGTGATCAGAATATGAAAATATTAAATATTTGATTAACTATGAGCATTTTTACTAAATAATGTTTAACTGCGCATGCGCAAGCCTTACCAAAATGTCTTTTGCATAATTTATTAGTCAAATGTATAGTGCTACTCTTAGAAACACTCCAAGCAAATATCGTGAAAATTCAGAAAGATATCGCCGATAGAATGAATTGAATTTCAGTTGCTCAAAAATAAACAAAACGATAAGGGATTTTCTCCAAATTTTTATTTTTGGACCGGAACCTGTATCAAGATCTTCTCCTTACGCTGATAGGACGTCAATATGCCTAAATGAAGTCTATATGAAGTCAATATGCCTTCATATATGTGTTGGATTACTCTTGGTTACATGAAAGTGTTCGATTAAGTTAGTGTAGCTTAAATGTCAGTATATAAATGGAATTTAGAAGCAAACTTAGGAGAAAGAAATTTATAATCATTAAGTTAGTTTTATTTTTAAAAAATGATATCAACAAGCATTTGCCGAGTAAACATAAAAAGACGACATCTGTTTTATTGACGTGTCTTTCTATTATAAGTCGCAATAAATGAATTGCTTTTATTGCATTCTTTTCAAGTTTTAATTTTGATCAAAATTTTTTTTCATATCTAATAAATTAACTTTATTAAATTGAAACTCCAAATCAGCAAATTTTAATATATATATTTTGTAGACTCAACATTCTTAACATGTAAGCCATTATCGCCAAATCTTTTCTGCTTAAAAATCGAATTTTTCACCTTTATGATCTATACTATTGATTTTTCGTGCAGAGAGGCAATCAATATAGTGGAGCGGCTGTGGCATTCTGCAAACACTTTATTCCATTAGCACAGCACGGATGAATAAGTAGCTACCAAAGGGAAAATGGACTTCCGGTTATCTGGCAATTCGATTGATAATGGGTTGAGAAATGGACCGTCCAACAGGACGACGAGGAGGAACTAGAGGCAAATGCACCGCTCCAAAATTTCTATCTATTTTCACCCGAGAAATGGAAATAAAATTTATGTCAACCTAATATCAGTGACAGCGTAACATCTGTTGTTCAGGCTCGATTGACCTGAGTTCCCTGTAAAACAGACACGTTAATGTCTATGTTAGAAGAATAAAATTGCACAGTTTTAAGAGAAAAAATTATCACTTCAAAGAGATGAGCTTGAATGCACAAACAAATTTATAAAGTGATTCAATGAAGAACAATTTATTGTTAGTACGTGAAAAATATTTGCTGAATCTTCTAACGCTATTTTCAGTTGCTATGTTTTTCGAGGAGGTTTTTTAAAAGAAAAAATAATGATGAAGCGACTAGTTAAAGTTTAGAAATGCTTATTATTTGGAATTTTCATTAGACAATTTCATAAAGTTGATGTATAAACTAAGCAGAAACTGAATATGCGCGCAAGCATTATTAGAAAAGAAATTTCATTGAACTGGTGTAGAAATTCATGTTGATCATGAATATGCAATCCGTTTTCCGATATCTTATAGGGTTCAAATTTATTTGATTCTTAGTGCTGCTAACATATTTAAGAAGACAACATATTATAATTTTAATGCGATTGATATTAATTATTAAAATAAGTTATAATTTGTTTATTGTTTAATTTTTAATTAATTTTTATTCAAATTTTATGTATTCGATTATATACTAAAGCCACCAAGTTGATAAATGTAATTGAGTCTTAAACTCGCGTCGATATCACTGTTGATACTAATGTAGTCAGCTAGAATGTCTTGATGGAACTGATGCTGCTCTCAAACGGTAGAATCACTCTTTCCTCAAAACAGTTATGGCTTTGAACCAGATGGTCATCCACTGATGACAAAACTCCGTTGATCGAATTCTTTTAACACTTTAATTGGGCGATGTTCCTTTGGTGTCAACATTTTCAAATAACGATTTTTTTGAATCAATTTTCAATTACATTGGTATCAACATATTGAAGATAGACAAGTTTAAGACTCAATACATGTACAGGGTGGTTATAATTAAAGTGACACCATTTAGACCCTTCTAGCGGCCGTTCTGATAATCAGATTTTGACGAAACTTGAGATATATGTTATACAGACCATGGGGTAGAGAATTTTGCAATAAAAAATTAGTTCACATTTTGACCGCTACGTCAAAATATGGCGCTGGTCATGTAAGAAACTATCTGAGAATTTTTACTCAATCAGAGACGTTATGCAAATGGGATGTAAAATTAGAAAAGCTTTAAAATGACAGTGAAATTAAATGTAGAGTCATTCTTCACGATGGCTTTAGCTAAAAAGGATCGAGCTTTATTGGTGAAGTTGTTTTACCAGAACTGCAATAATGCTTCTGTTGCACCAAGAGAATATCGACTTTTGAAAAACTTGCGAAATGGCCCTATGTCCATTAATGGTTTAAAAAAGATGATTAAGAAATTTGAAGAAACTGGTGAGTTGGGTGTGCTGCCAGGAAGAGGACGGAAACGAATTGCAAATGAGACTGTACATAGAAGACGTTACTGCTGCTGTAGTGGAGAGTGCTTCAAATTCCCAATATACTTCAGCAATTACTCGAGCCGTATCACGTGATTTGTCTATTCCGTGGTCTACGGTACCAAAAATTTTGCGTTCCATTTTCAAGTGGTATCCATACAAGATCCAGGTGGTTCAAAAGTTGCTTCATAAAGATCCGGAAAAACGCACTGATTTTGCTTGCCAGTTTCTGGCTAGAATAGCCGTCGATAATGCATGGCCATGGAACATTTTGTGGTCAGATGAAGTTCATTTCACACTAGACGGAGCAGTGAATGTTCAAAACTGTCGCATCTAGGGTACTAAAAAGCTGATGGTTGTGCATGAAAAGCTTTTGCACTCTGATTACGTGACTGTATGGTGCGGATTCACTTCACATTTCATTCTTGGCCCCTTTTTCTTTGAAGAGAACACTCCTCAAGTCACTAAAAGATGTTCAATCACTGGTTCTCGTTACTGCGAACTTCTGCAGCAGAAAGTCATTCCTGCTTTACAAGAAAGACAATGTTTAGACACTACTGTCTTTTTGCAAGATGGTGCAACACCCCACGTTGCACGACAAGTGAAGGAACTGCTTCATGCTCATTTTGGAGATGATCGGGTGATTTCGAGAACTTTTCCAACTGCATGGCCTTCTCGTTCACCGGACTTAAACCATTGTGACTTCTGCTTGTGGGGATATTTGAAAGAAAATGTCTATGGACGAAGAATACGGACTGTCCCTGAATTAAAAGCAAACATAACACGCCATATCACTGCGATTCCTCAGGAAACTCTTCGCTCTACTGTAGAACATGCAATAATGCGCTTTGAACATGTCATTGACACAAATGGAATGCACATTGAACAAATGCTCTGATTTTATAAATTTCACTGCTTCTACTTGTTTTTGTTATTATTCATGCGCCATATTTTGACGTAGCGGTTAAAATGTGAACTAATTTTTTTTATTGCAAAATTCTCTTCCCCATGATCTGTATAACATATATCTCAAGTTTCGTCAAAATCTGATTACCAGAACGGCCGCTAGAAGAATCTAAATGGTGTCACTTTAATTATAACCACCCTGTACATCTATCAAATTGGTCACTTTTGTTTTTAATTAATTTTTATTCAAATTTTATTTAATCAATTATATATTTTAGATGTTTAGACAATATACAAATTATAATTAATTTTACGAAATATTATATCTTAATATCAAGTTATATTTTCTAAAATATAATATATAATATAACTTGATGCCCCAACTGGCCAATTACATGAATTTATCAACTCGGCACTATTTCTAATAATTACTATGTATTTTATATTATCGGTAAATATCGGATAAATGAGCTGGGATCATAAATTAAACCAAACTTTAAACAGACTTATCTCGATAATATAAGACTTAAACAACATGGGTGGTTATCAATTAACTCAGAAGACTTACTTGTCTTTTGTAAGAGAGTGACCCTTTTTTAGATCGGACGACCCGGGATTCGACGGGTTTGGCTGTCAATTGATTGGTTGATTGAATTGTATCGGCTTCTTTATGAGGTTTTAGACAGATTTTCTATTACGGTCTTAGGATAAGTCAGCTTGAGGTTTTTCTCCAAATGCTTAGCAGCGTTTGATTTGTTGTGAAAAAGCCAGGAAATGTTAATTTTGGAAATCAATTAACGGATTTAATCCACCATTAATATTCTGTCCAATGAGAGAAAAACTAGGCGTGTCCAATTAAATTTCCAGTTTCGATTGTTCTATATCTTATTTATTTATTTTACAAAATTTACAAAAATAATTTAGAAAATTTACAAAATCTACCAAAATTGAATGAACAGTTATGGTATAAAAATTGTTCCAATAATATGAATTTTTTTTCAAAATATTTATCTTCAGTTTAAAAATTATCTCTTCAAATCTCTTGGGCATAAATCATGGCAGCTATTATTTTTGTGAGAATTCGAGCGTGGGTGGAAAATGTGAAGTATACAGATCATAGGACAAGGAATGGATGAAATGTACGAACATTTAACAACACGCCAACAGTTTGCTCCTCATGTTTATTAAGGTAGTTGATATAACTTTAAAAATTTCATGTTATAGAATCATGAAACCTGTAATGTTATGCTTCATGATTCTGAAAAATTTATTCTGGAACATGATTTCAGGCTTTATGTTCTAGAATAAGTAACAGAAATCAAAATAGAGAACGGCCATTTTGATATACGAACGTAGTTCAATTTGGACTACATCCATCCTTCTCGATGGTTGACTAAGAACTGATTTAACGTTGCTCTTTGTGCAACAACGGGTAATCACAGAGCCATCAGGTGTTGTGGAAACATACGGATGCACGGCTTCCTTGAGACATATTTTGTGATAGCATTCCTTAGCTCTGAGAAAAAAAAATTAGTTGCCATGGCTTATGTCCCAACCTTCGGATATATAAAAACTTAAGGACTATAATATTAACTAGTTTATAAAATAGTTAAAATATAAACTAGTTAGTAAAACAGTCAAATGATATAATAAGCCTCAACAATTTTACCAGTTTTTTTGTAGTAACATTTTAATATATTCATTTGAAAAAAACAGGCACGTAATTACCTAATTCGCAACATTCATATTAACCAAAAATTATTTAATAATAGTGTTTATAAACGCAGGAAAATTTAAAGCGAATCACAATTAAAAATGTATTTAAATTCAAAATTCATAATATCAAGAAAAATAATTACTCTTCTCAAAAACTTCTAAACGATTTGACGATCAACAAAACTTTATTAGCATCCAGCTATTTGATAACAATATCGAATTCTAAATTTGGAAGGATCTCAGAAATGTCAAAATTTACCGTAAAAGTGTGGAAGCTTTATCATCATTATAATTAATGCAAAGAATGTTATTAATAAGTAACATTCTCAAAAAATGCTTTGAAGTGTTTACTGTTGCTTTGTTTTAAATTCTCAAGGTATTGTTTTAAACTTAGAACATTATATGAGGGTTTGGCGATTAGTCGAAGGTTCTTGGTTCGAACCCACCTGTGAAAATTTCTTTCTTCTTTTCATTTGTAATGTATTGTTTGATGTTAGCAATGAAATTTGTTCAATTTTGTTCCCAATTCTACATATGAAAATCATATGCAATGACAAATAAGAAAATATAAAATGGTATATTTCAGACTTCAAAATCGTTAGAATCTAAATGAGGATTTCCAAACTTTTAAAGATAATTCGCTCCGTATTCTGGCCAGCTACCTTGTTCAAATTTCTAAATTTATGTTGATAATTGGTAACAGAAACCATGTTATATAAAGTTGAAAATGTCATTTATTAAAATTCTTCATAGAATTACGTTTACCGTATAAGAAACAGAACCTACGATTTCTTCCATGTTCTTCTAACAATCCTTTCCAAATGCGACGTTTTGAATTTATTGTTAGTTGGAGTAAGCCTTTTTCTTAACTTATGAAGCTAATTCGCGCCTTTTTCTTAACTTATG
>JAHWFO010001074.1:11511649-11587585 GCA_023313115.1 Rhysida immarginata
TTTTTCTTAACTTATGAAGCTAATTCGCGCCTTTTTCTTAACTTATGGAGTGAGCTAATTCGCGCCTCTCCGTCTTTGAACAAAGTTTTTTTCTTCTTCCTATTTTCAAATTGAGTCGATTCAACCATGTAATGCGGTCGACATCTGAAATGGATGTTCATTCTGATGCCATTTTTACCGATTGGTGTGATAATAAATTCATTTTTTGACGTATATCGTACGTGACTGTAATTAAGCAAGCAATGCTTTGCACAAACGTTTCTTTAATTACTTACATAAGAAAATTCGGAATTGTTGCGTAAGTCAGAATGGAAATGTTTTTCTGCTCAATAAATCATAAACCTCCAAAATTTAATCTGGTTAAAATAGTAGCTTTCATCGATAACTTTATAATACATGTATCTCAGGCAGTCAATGCATTTATTCTAACTTTGTTATTTGTATTTTGAATTGCAATGTTATAACTTGAAATATTATATAAAATGCGTTTATTAAAAAATGCGTATAAGTAATTCAGGTACTCAAGAACCAAAGTAAGCAAATAATCTTCTCTCTCTTCTCTCTTTTCTCAATAGGTTTGTTTTTCCAGTTTTTTTTTTGCCTTTATGCTTGTTTTTTTCCTCTGGCCACAGGCATCAAATCTTTTCCAAGATATGGTTAGAAACGAAAATAAATTAATGAATATTTAAAATATTTTGATTGACTTTTGTCTAAGTTAATGCATAAATTTGATAATAACAAATGCAACTTCCAGACGAAAAGTTTCGATTCTTCACATGAGAATGTATCATTACCAAACTTCTATTATTTAATCTTTAATGGAGTTATATCAACCATTCTATTTAGATTCTCTTTCAAAATTTTCCGGCTTCAGAACGGAAAGATCGCATTAATAATAGCTATGGAACGCAGAATTAGTGCAGCTGCGTTCACCCAAAAGTGTGATGACTTATTACTGTTGAATTTATATTTATTTCATTATTTCCTATTATTGTTTTTCTGTGTTCCTTATTTACCCTCTTTTTATTTCTTTTTTATCCTTTTCATTTCAGAGATCTTCTCCAGAACCAGCTGCATCTACCCGGATAGATAGAACTGATAAGACGACTGAGGCGACCAATTGTCTACTTGGTAATTTCACGGACCGAGTGCGATTACCTTTTAAATCTAGTTTTGATTGAATATATCTTCCATATACGCAAAGTTTGTATAACTATATGTAAGGCCTCTAGCTCAAAGATAATATCAGAATAAACAAAGCCACTTTAAGTTGTTCTTTTTCCACATATTCAGGGTTATTATATATTTGGTTTTATAAGCGAGATTTTAGTCATAGTATAGGAAACGAAAGATTGAGCAATAGCTTTAAATAATCAATGCACTCTCCTTCAACCGCCCAATCATTAGCCGAAGGGCGCTTCGGTAATTGTTCTGGAAACGCAGAAAACTTTTTTTCCCCCTTTCTTTCTTTAAGTATTGTTGATACGGCGGATTCACTTGAAATCATAAAGTAGAACAAAGCCGTATCAGCATTTTGTGAAAGTTCCGCTGGATGACGGAACGATCGGTTGCCATGGCGATGAATCGATAAGAACCTAAAAATACACGGCGAAAAATGAATAGAATCGCATCCCACTACAAAACTGTTGAAGATTGACAAACAGCGAAGGAGTCTGTGGTTCCGTTTCCTAGATGGCAGAAATCAATTAAAATGATGAATTGCTCGTCTATCGCCTAGCGAAGGTCCCGAACTATTCAAAAGCGCCGTTCCTTCTTCGTTTTACATTTGCACACTTTCTTCCTGACTACAAGAAACAGGAGCCCAGGTCAGCTAGTAACGAGAGTCACTTGATTAAAGAAGAGCTCCCTTTGTCGAAGCCTTTGTACAAAGGATAAAAGTTTGCAAGATATTTAAATAAATTTCAAAATGGGAAAAATTCTCGAGTTTCTTTAAAACTTAGAAAGTACAAAGAATCTCTCGAGTATAATAGAATAAAAAATTAATCTCAAATCTTTACCAGTCGATTGAGTGTTATGCCGTCCTGGGAGTCATAAAAAGGACCATGCATATTTACAAATAAAAATAAATTCAAATAAAAAAAAAGAAAAATCCAATTCTAAGAAGTTGCCGATACGAACGAATTTAAATTCAACTTTTCTAGTTTTCTCAGAGGTCTCATGCCTCCTCAAGACATTTGAAAGAATCGGTAAAAGAAGGAAAGAAACTTTCACTATAGAAAAAATCCAATTTTGTTTTTCTTGAATTTTTTTGGTTCTTCTTTTGTTCTTTACTTTTGAAAGCAGAATAAAGGTGAAAATATTTTCCATGTTCTTAGTTTTTTTTTACATTCAAGTAAAAAAAACATTAATTACCATTTTCTTTTCTGACAAAACGGAAATTCAGGTAAGGATGTTGTTAAGAATCTTTTTATTAAGAGAAAAACTGCTTATTTCACGCAAAACGATGAGAACGTCTGCAATTAAATTATAAAAATCTTCATTTTAAAAAACATACTAGAACAATTAATATGAAATTATTTTCAGCTTCCTTTTTAAGGGTAACAAATTTAAATACTTCACGTTAATTGTTTACATCTTTACGAAGTTCAAAATACTATCAATGCCACATGTTAATTACATTTTTAAAATTTTGAAATATTTTTCTTCTAAGTTAATTTTGCCTACATTCTTTTGCAAATTTCTCCTATTCATTTTTGGTGTTAATTGCTTTCGCCATTTTTCCACCAACTACAAAAAATTTTTCTCATCAAAAATGCCTTGCTTCTAATGAATATTTATATTTCTTGGCCCTCTTTGTTTCAAGACTTATTTTTCTCACATTTTAATCTATGTTTGTTTTCAGATGAGGCAACAGTTGAAAAAAAGGTAAGCTTTTGTCACTTTTAAACTTCATTTGAATACAATTTTTACCTATATATACAAAAACAGACAATTAAGCACAAGGCATTCTCTTATTTATTACAAAAAATAGTAAGTGGAATTACATTAATTAATTATCGTTTATTTAAATTGAAGTTCTATGTTTATAGACAAAAATTTTATGCATATATTGATACGCAAAACTTGTATATTATTCAGGGCACAGGGCACCGGTGCTAAAAAGAAATCGACACCTATGTATGACTGTTGTTCCTCATCAGTAATTATTCGATGTTATATGTCAGAGTTCATTTTCAGTACCTACTGATGTGTGCTTGAAAATTCTTAGCATTAACGGATTGAGATTTAATTAATAATCGGCTTAAAATACTAAATTAATTTCACAAGCTTTTGTTATTTTGTTCCCGAAGTATTCAGAAAGGAAGTATCCAAGGAATGCATGATATGCACGTTCTGAAATGCCTCACGATACATTTTAAAATATCACAATCGACGTTAACAAAAAACCTTATAGGCTACTGTGAATGATATGCTTGTTGTTTTTTTTTTCAATCAGGCCACTGAAAAAGCAAGCATTGGAGCTTCGCTCATTTGCCATAAAAGAGAATTATACTTTAAGAGGATTTAATCGTTTATTAATTAATTAACTTCCAATGCTCTTAATATTGAGAATCTCATTTCTGTGTATAACTCTCAAATTTATACGTTGAAAACAAAAACAAAAAAATGTTGTTGTCTTTATTATTGGCTTTTCTAAGTAATTAAAAATTGGAATCAAAAACAAAGACTGTGTTCTTGTTTGCTTTTTTAACGACCCTGGTCGAGATACGTACTTCATAAAAGAGGTAGAAATAAATTAACCCTCGAGGACGAAAAAGTTTACTTAATTTTCTAGAAGAGGATTTTTGATTATTTTTTGAAAACATTTAAAGCTTAACTCTCTCCATTAAAGCGTTACAAAACGTTTAAAACTCTCTGAAGCTTGATTAAAAACGAAATTGGTTCTCGCGATGCTAAACCTGGCAATTAAATTTAAAAAAATTCATTTAAGTCATATTTTAACAGGAGTTATGTACGAGAGGCAGTCAAAAAGTTCGCGGAATTTTCCTTCAGTTGGAGAATTAGAGATAAGCTCGTGCACAGCTTAGCAATGTTATGGTGGACAGCTTAGCATGGCTGCTCGCAATTTTAAGCAAGTGTGGTCAGTACAATTCCTACCATCTAGACAGACTGGTGCAATCCGGAGGAAGCAGTGTCACAAGCTGCAAGAAGAGTGGTTTTTGCATCATGATAAAGCACCAAGCCACCTTGTGTAATAATTCTCTTCACAGAGAAAACAAACACCCAACCGCCGTATTCTCCGGATCTCGCTCCCAGTGACTTCTTGTTATTCCCTACACGGAAAATAACCTCAAGGGTTTACCTTCCGCAACCATGCTGGATCATATCTTGTATGACGGCCAAACTCCAGAAGATTCCAGCAAGTCTTCCCATTGATATTTCCAGCAAGGCTTTATTCATTTATCTTTTGCAATGTCCATCTGTCTGTTCCCTTCATATTTTCTAAATTTTTTGATACAAGATTGGAATTCAGAATATGGACATGTCCTTCTTCACTATTTAGTTTGGTTTTCATTGAACCACTGAGGTCGGAGTTACGGGGTTGGTAGTTAGAGACGATTAACTGGTCTACATGGTATTTACTGTAAGTATGTAGAGGAGTGAAATTCGGTATGCAGAACCCTCTAGCTGCTTTAGAAAAGATGTTCGTTACTACCAAATTGCCCCAGTGCCGTCGAAGTTGTGATGGTAGCAGTCGCCTGGTCTTTAGAACTATCAACGTTTTCAAATGGCAACATCTAACAAGTGATATATCATTTGGTCGGAAATGTAGAGAAAGGAAAGAAGATAGAGCTCTTTTACATTTTTTTTTAAATACTACGTACATAGATTTTTTTGATAAGGAAAACATGGGGGTTAAAAGTACGGATAAAAGGGGTAAAAAGTAGATGAACTCAAGATAATTACTATTTTCCAGCTACTGCCCTATACCATCCTGAGGGGGATTAATTTCTTGTTAATTATCGTGCTTATCAAGAAGCGAACTCACATAATCAATTCGAATAAATTTTCTGAGGCGATGCTGATTTTTGCAAGAAGGCACGCAACAAGAACATGTCAAGGCAATTCTTCTATCTGTATATTTACTGCATTAAGAATATTAAAAATAAATATAGATGCAGAACCATTATAGGTGCCAATTGGTGGTTATTTCTTGAATAATCAAGTCGACCAAAAATATGAAAGTCTGCGTCCATTTTGCAATTTTGGAACAAGCGTACATATGTAACAGTTACTAAATCACAAGATTGATACAAAGAACTTTTTGATTGCCCTTTGTACAAAGCAACTTTTAACTTAGCGTTGATAATACGTAAAATTGAGCAATGACAAAATTTATCCAAATTTAATTTTAATACCGCAGAATTTTGGGCAAAGCGTCAAACGGAAAACAGCCACTGGTTATTTAAAGACGCCAAAATAATAGCCTCTTTTACAATTTTAAACTTTCCTGATTAATTTAAAGTAATAACTTAAATGACCTACCGTGAATCGCGACCCGATCATTTGATAAAATGGCTTCGACGTTTAAATGCCGAATGTATGAGCACTTTTAAATTAATAAGCAGGTTTCTAAAAAAGTTTGATTAAAGTGTAATTTTGGATGAAATTTTTACGCTTATGAAACACGAACTCCGTTGCAATCACTTACGTTTCATGTTTGAATTTTTTTTTTATATTTGCAGGTGTGTGCATTTCACTCTTAAACAGGGAATCGACTGGCTTTCTCGTGCGTCCCCCGCTCTTAATCAAAACGAGGCGTTCGTCTGTCGCAGCCTGTCCAATTAATACACGATTCCTACAAGGGGGTTGCGAAGGAGGGTTAGGGAACAGAAACCTCTTCCTCATTTGAGTGCAGCGCGCGGGTCAAGAGCACGTGTTGGCAACGTTACATCGAAGTCCTCGACGTTGCCAATGTCGCCTAGCAGCCAAAACGACTCTTTAATGAGAAGCAAACGCACTCGGCTGCTTTCAACTTTTTAATGGAAAACGCAACTCTTAAAATTGGTGTTTTATTAGGATGATATTTACCTCCCTCCTCCTCTCCCTACTTCCTCCGCCTCGTTTTTTCTTCCCTTTTTCTGTAAACATCAAACCAACGACACGTGCCATGCAAGCCACGATGTAAAATTAAAAGTGGGCAAAATAAGAGAAACGTTTCAAAATCATTGCTCCATTTCCGTCCTTATTCTACTTCCACCACAGTTTTTATATCCATTTTACATTAAGAGGTAATATGTTATCTTTTACGACAAAAGGAGGTTCTTTATGCCTACTGGATGGGAAACCATTACATTAAAGTTAATCAAAATTTATTTAGTCAGTAGAGGAGACAGATCTTTTTAATCTAAGTCACAACCTAATATATGAAGCAATTTCCCTCGATACTTTCTCGCTCCCTCTTTCGCTCTGTTTTCTTGCCTGATTTCATTTATATCCGCAGAATTTTACTTTGAATCACGACTTATATAAAAGAACGTGAATAAAAATTTCAATCATTTAAAAAACATTAAAAAGCTAATAAAAATTTTAGTATTTGGGAGAGGGCAAAGAGCTTTTTTATTAATGATAATGTGAATTTCTTAATCTTTTTTACGGCTAGCGTTTTGCCTTTTAATGGTATAAATAAATGATTAGAATATTAAAAGTGATTCTTAGTTTTTAAGCATCGAGATAGACCCAAGAGAGAATAACCATTAAAAGATGAAATCTATCTTCTTGCACTGCCTTCAGGTAAATTTCACATTACATTAAATTACAGTGCATAACAGATTTAGCTCACTTTCTGTCCTTTAGATGAAATGAGATGATTTTAACTAATTTTCGAGAACTGAATTTAAATCTGCAATTTACTGCCCTATCACGTACAATTTTTACGAAATAAGTTGGAATTTTCTCTTTCAAAGTTTCCCGCAATCATATACAAATATATAAGTCGTTCCAAAAGTCCAGTCTCATAGGGAATATTGAAAAGTTGCAGATGTAGAATACACATAGTTGAATAAATATAATTTAGTTATATTATATCCTTTTTCACGTAGGAACGTTGGAATAAATGAAAAGTGAGCTAATTTGGTGTGTCGTATAGGTAAACGAATGCAGATGAAATGGAGGGCACGGGTGGAAAATATCTGCAAGCTCAAGAGGGGTAACAATTTGAACATACGTTGCCATAATCCTTATTCTACCTGAAACAAAACGTGAAATATCGCTATATCATCTATATGTATTCTCAATTTGCAACATTTCAATATTCCCTATGAGACCAGACTTTTAGGGGTAAAATAAATGAAAAGGAAACGTTTAATGATATTTATATAAATAAATAATTTTAAAATTCGTCTTGGTCTTATATTTTTATATTTATTTTCTGCTTGCATTTTATATTCGAGTATCAAGCACATCTTTTTCCATAGTTGCGACGTCCTTGTGGAACTTTTCACCATGTTCATCACTTACTATTGCACTCAAATTCAGAAGGAAAAGTCCCAATTTATGAAGATCTTAAAAGCATGAAAATTTATCTTTTAACAACTCAATTTAAGAAATAGGTAGATGATAGGAAAAAACGAGGTCAGATTTGAGAATTTCAGATTAAACTACATTAAAATCACCAATTATCATTTAGAGGACAGAATCTATATTCAACGATGTTACAAACATCGTTACTGGATTTGCGAAGTCGGTCGTTCTGTTTCCAATTTTTTTTTCCAAATTTTTTGATTTTGACTTCAGACTCGAATAGAGTATCAAAAAGTAAGTAAAAGTTATAATAGGCATACATGTCCTATCCATTAGGGAACATGGCCAAAATAGTGGTTAAAGATAACATTTTGGTCCTTTAGCCTGGTCACGATACCACAATGCTTAACTTTAACCATCATTTTGAGCATGTTCCCTAATAAATCTGACGTTTGTGCCTATTACTTACTGTTTGAGATTCTATAAGAATAAGAAGTCAAAAAAAAAATCGAAAAAATTGGCAACCGAACGACCGAATTCGTGAGATGCTTTTAACAAACATTGTTATGATGATGCAGTACTACGCATTCTCAAGTGGTTTTATGCTGTTTTTTTACTGCATTATGCTCATCGATGATTGCCGTCAATGTTTGATAATTCGGAATTCGTTATTTTTTTAAAATATTTAAAATTTATTTTTATCTCAAGAATTTGCGATAATAATAAAAATTAATGGGACGAATAAAACTTTCAAAAATTTATACTTCAAAAAAATATAAATATAAAAAAATATTTAAGTTCCTAAAAATATATTTTAAGTTCTTTCCAAAACAATTTATTTTAAGCATTTTTATGCCAAATCGTTTCTCTATTGGCAATCGAGGTTAAAGTGTAAACATTGCGAGAAGAGGAGAGTCTCTCAGTAATAAATTCTGAGAGGTACTTAATTAAAAAAAAAAACAAAGTTGGAAAATCGCTACTGTTCCTACTGGAGTGTTTGCAGAGATCTTAAAGAACATTCAGCTTCATTCAGTTTAGTCAAGAACTTTTCCCATCATCAAAGTTTTTCATTAAAAATAGGCTAGGAATTTTTGAACTCTTAGTTTTTTTTGACGAGATCAAACTCTTTCGTAATTTCTTGAAATATCTAGAAATTATAAAGGGCTCTATTAATTTTTTATAATTTTTTAAAATATTATCTCCGTTATAACAATAAAATCTGAGATTTGTGCTCGCATACGACATGTAGAAAAGGCAAATCGTTTTATGAACCGAATTCAGAAACTGCATTCGCATATGCTCTTGCAATTCCGCGAAAACAAACAAATTTAAACTTTAAAGTTTTCTACATCTCTAGTCAGCATGGTGGCTGAGAGAGCCGGACCGTAAGCGTTCTAGTTCTCGAGCTCCTCTGGCTGCGGGTTAGAATCCCTCCGGGGGGGGGGGGGGGTATAGGGGGTATAGATGTTTATATTTTCCTAGATTATATTATTGTATTTTCCTACATACATGTACCACTAATGAGAAATGCCCTCACTTGTGAAAAGAATTATCATTTGAATAGGGCGTAAATGACAGATGTTGATGCGACCAAAAAAAAATCTAACTAACCAACCAACCAATTCTATTGAACTTTTCTAAGTCTCAATTTAAAAATACAAATGAATATTATTTAAAAGTTATTATTGAGCTCATCATCTTAGAAATTATAATATCCATTAGAAAATCCAAGTAAAAATGTTAATTTTCTTTAACGTTAGCCACCGAAATGTTTTCCCAGGAGAAGGAAAATCACGGTCGTTTTTACTTTACTTGTCTGTGTACAATTAACCATTTGGACATGTACCATTCCTACGGGGAGTCCATTTAGTGAGTTGCTATTAACGCCGAAAACAACTCAAACATTGCGGTAATGGAGGTTACGCTATAAATGTCACTTCACTTTTCCGAAAGGTTCAGGTAAATCTCCGAGTTAGAAAACATCTCTAAAGACAAAGAAAATCACAAAAGTATACAAATTAATGCCTATTTATAAAAAAATATATTAAGAAATTTGTCAAGACTGTTAAGACTAATTTGAGATATCGATGAAGAAAAGCTGAATTAGACCAGATTCTTATCTGAACCTTAGCGAGCATCTTTTGGATGAACTGAATCAGGTTCACATTAAGCACACCATCAGCAGAAGATCGACTTGGAGACCATGTTATAGACCGAATGGTTGGTTGGTTGGTTGGTTGGTTGGTTTATTAGAAATATTGGCGTCGACTACTAAGGTCATTTTGCGCCTTTTACATAAGTTATATCCGTACGTAGCCTGGGACAAACACAAACATCCATGCCCACGGCGGGATTCGAACCCACGACCAGACGGACTCGAGAACTAGATAGCCTACGTCCTAGCCCTCTCGGCCACCTGGTCGGCTTATAGACCGAATGGAGGAACAAATCACTTGATATTTAAAAACACTGTAATGGACAGTAAATCTTGAAGATTGATCGGCATCAAAAAAGCCGAAGAATTCAGCATTACAATTAAATGATATTCAAAAACTCGTATTTTTGAATACATGTAGGTATCCCGATGTTATTCCAGATAAATTAATTATTTGCATTAATAATTAATGCAAATCGTATTTTAGGAACCTGATGGCGATGTTCTGACTGTTCTATCCTCTCAAGCAATGGCTTTTAACTGACGAGGGGACCGCACGGATATGTCATCACGGATTTCGTTGAAATTTTAGGAGGTCAATCTACAACATTAATATACTTTCTTGAAAAAGGAATTTGAATCAATGGCCTTTCGTTTCAGATAAAACAAACATAGCACATTTTACGTTTACTATTGTAGTGCCAGATAATCCAAGTGCGAAAGGTATTCAACTTAACAGCGGTGGCGTCAGGCTTCTGTGATTTCCTGGCCGGGTTCGATTCCTGTCATTTTTTTTTCCATTTTTTTGTTTTTCGCCATTATTATTTGTTTGCACTTTGCATAGCAACATTCACATAAATAGGCAACGTCACAGGTCAAAAAAAATATGCAAAATGCGTTGTACAATATTTTGACGGACGGTCATTGCCGATCCGTGATTGGCGGCGACGTGGCGGTGATGACGGGATCCGTTCTCCACCCCTCCCCTCCCCTTCCCCAAACCCGTTTCCATAGTAACCGAAAATTGAAAACGAATATTAATTTGGCGTTTGAAATGAAAAAGAAACGATAAAGATCTATGCGCACTATCAACGGTATGTGAATGTTACTATGCAAAGTGCAAACAAGTAATAATGGCGAAAAAACAAAAAAAAATGAAAAAAAATGAAAAGAAATAAAAAGTGAAAAGAAAATGAAAAAAAAAAATGACAAGAATCAAACCCGGACCAGGAAATCACAGAGGCCTGACGTTAGCCACTACGTGGTTAAGTTAAATGAATACCTTTCAACTTGGCTTATCTGGCACTACAATAGTAAACGTAAAAAATACTATGTTTTTTCTCCGAAACGAAAGGCCATTGATTCAAATCCTTTAACACAGAAGGTATATTAATGTTGTGGAGTGATCTCCTAAAATTTCAACCAAATCCGTGATGACATGTTCGTGCGATCCCCTTGTGAGCCAAACCCCTTAGAGTGAATCGGATCAGAATCAAAACCGCGAAGGACTTTCGATCGTTGCTTTTATAAGTACTATTTATCTTTTTATCTTAACTGAATATGTTTTAATTAATTTTGCATAAAGCTTATGAATTAACTTTAATTAAAATTCAGCACAAGTATTTTCGCCAATTTTGTGCCTCATTAAAATAAGATCTAATTGGATGACTGAAAAATATCGTATTAGTTTAGAAGGAAATTTTTTTCACAGCATTTACTATCGCTATTTGATATATTTTTTGAGCTCAATATTCATATTCGATGATTATGTTGCCCCTAAAACAGCACAGATAACAATAAGAGATTTTTACAATTTAATTAAACTGCGAACCTTCATGTCATTTCAGTAGTTGTAAAGCAAAGGGAAAAAAATCCTAATAGCTCGCAGGACAAGAATAGAGATTCTAGATAGCCCTGAAAGACCTTGCCATAACAATAAACAAAGTTTTCTTCTTCTTCTCAAAATGCAATTTTGAATCAGTAGATAAATTAACTCCATCAAAAAAAAATCTTGATTGTACGCATATAACTAATATTTAGAGACTAGCTTTAACTTCGAAAAATTTAAGCTATAAATTGTGTTTCTATAGACATTTTAATCATTAATTCTAGAGAGTTAATCTAATCCTCTAGATCTGATGATTGAATCGCGGATAATTAGCTTAATGTTGAAAATCAGTAAAACGAAAAATCAATACAATTTTAGGTTGGGATTTTTCACGTTCTATCTTCCAACAAGCTTTGCGGTTAAGTAGCTCTGCACGGAAAAAGGCAATATTACATTTATAAACGTGTCCCATATAATACAAAATAAATAAGAGCACAAATTATAAGGACACGAAATGTGTCTGCCCATTTTGGATTTAAATGGGGTGAAATCTTATCGGCAGAAGAGAGAAACGATCCAATTAAAGCTCAACACTTCAATAAGAGTTTACATACCATAAAAACCATAAAAAGATTAGAGGATAAAATACCATTCATAAATTCTATAAACTTTCTTCATGTAAGGAACACAATCGAACAGATAACCAAAATTAATATAAATTCGTACTCGTTCTGACATAAAAAAAAATTAGAGATATAAAAAATAATAAAGAAAGTGTATATATACCTCTCGTCTTCAAGTTAAGAAAAGAAACTGTTATTTTTTATAGATATTATTCCAACCTTCGCATTCAGGAAATAACGCGGTTAACAAAACAGAAGCAGTCGCAAGAATGGACCTCTTCTAATAAAAGAAAGAAATAAGAGGGAGGGTATAAGAGAAATTTTTATTGCTTTGTATAACGTAACCGCTTGGCGAGATCGCATTCTCTCCGTCGGTTGCGATAGGAAATAAAGTAAACGGAGATAGAGAAAAGAAAGTTCGCCTAGGAGAAGGATTTTAAATTGAATTCTTTATACACGGATTAACGTTTACGCCAGTGAGGGTAATAGGTTTCTGAATAGTGAAACAAAATAGCAGAACCACGTATAGATGTTTCAAGAATTGCCAGGAGAGAACCACCAAGTAGGGCTTATGAATTTCAAGCAGTGTATTGGAACCGCCAAGAAAAATCAATGAGACAATAAAGGAAAACAAAAACGACAAAAGAATGGAAAAATCAACATTTTTTTATCGATGATATCTTCATTCGAGGTCCAAATTTCAAAAATAAATTTATCACTGTGTTATAAATTTATGTTTTGAGAAAATTAAATGAAAGGCCTAAGCCCCGTGAACTTAATTTTTATTTATTATCAACTTAGAATTTATGTTCAACTTTCCTAAATATGAAAGTTTTAAAGCAAACGGTATTTTTCTTTTTTGTGTATTCTTCAGTTTCACAATAGCGCCATTTGAATTCTTCTATAGCGTTCTTTAAGAAAGATTCTTACACAATTTTCAGCGTTAGAAAGGCCAGCGTATAATTATGTGCGCCATATTCTTAGATGAGGGTAGGCAGATAGCTCTTTAGTAACGACAAGTCCCATTTATCGACGGATTTTAAGACTTTGGGGGATTAACATGGACACAGGAATGGGAATCTTTCGCCATAAACAACGGATCAAATTCTCAGAGGGGAAAACCAAATCGAGATGGAGCTTAAAGATAATTACCTGCATGCATCAAAGGGAATGTTCCTTTGTTTTCAGAAATATTTAAAGAAATTCTTCTTTTAACCAACAAATTTAGCAACTAATCAGTTCAGCTTATTAAGATAATTTAATAAAAAGAAGTAAAACAATTTTTAACTTAGATTCTATAATACATGAATTTATTAGATGCTAGCTGCTAAGGGCATGGATCTCGGACAAACATTTTATGAGGTGAAGCTATAAAAATTTGAAGAGACCCCTGGGAATCAATCTGTGCTAATAAGAAATGAAGGCGCTTGCATAATTAGCTTTTAAAGGGTAAAGAGAGCTGATGTTTCTTAACGGCATAAATAATGTTAGAAAACTTGTTTTGAAGCTTATTGATTGTTGTTAGATGGAGGCCGCAAAAGTAGAAAAAAATCAGCGAAATCGGCAGAGCCTTTCTATTAGAAGTAGCTCATAGTCACGTGGTCGGCAGCTGGTTTCCATTACGAGTCCATTAGGAAATCCCTAACGACCTCCACTGCACACTTATTCTAACCAAAGTTAGCACCATTAAGCATCGCCAATAGGCAACCGTTAAAAAAGTAATAAGCCCTACATACTTCATATTATCAACTTAATAAACACCGTCTGGATTCTCTCTCTCTTTTCTGCGAAGTCGATCGAACTACAGACGGTTCTCAAGAATTCATAAATTTATGGATTAATTTAATGCATGCTATTTTATATCGGGTTATATGAGATAAATTTAATTTGTTTAATCAGGGTAGGCACGGCAGTACCACCCTATAGTATGTTTAACCGAGGTCTAGTGGGAACTTTTTCCACCAAAAATACCATTTTCACGAAAACGCCTGAACTTTGGGGAAAACGGCCAAGGGAGCCTGTTCCTATAAGTGTTTAGAATAATTTGAAGAATATTATGCTAATTGGGTATACTTTAGGATTACTGTAGCAAAAAGAATATTTTTGGACACTGTAAGGTCGGTCTCAGGTTCTGTGTATTGCAGATAGAAACAAAGTAAATACATTTTCTGGGGTAGTTTTGCATGAGGATTACTATGAAAAAAGTAGTTTTCAAAACTTTGCAGTGGTGTCCGAAATAATTGGACCCTAATTTGCATAGATATCAAATCCTGTCATATCCGCGAGATTGGTCAGAGAGAGTTCGAGTAACTTTTATTACAATCTACATGTATTATTCTGTAAAATGCCAACTTTCGTTTTAGTCTGACTTATTCTGCCCTTTCAGGATCAATTTGAATTTTGGTCATTTTCTGAGAAATTGCATTTTCATTAAGCATTACTGGGGCTTTAAGATCCTGAATATTTGTAGCAATGTAGAAAAGTAACCTGCTCTAATTATTAACAATGACAAACGGACTATTTTTTAAATTTAAGCCATTTTTACAAAAAATATTTCATTTTAATCAAAATGAATCCCTCCTTTTACATAGTTGCATAGCATATTATCGACCCCCATTTTAAACCCCTTGAAACTGTACAATAAAATGTCATATTATTTTGTGCTCAGTTTATTTCATTGAAATACTTGCGTACATCAAAAATCAATTATGCATGCAATGTTCATAAAAAAGCAATTATGCATGCAATGCTATGCAAAACTACTGTAATGCATACAAAATTTTGAACATAGTCAGGTGTCATTTACTGTACAAGCTGCTAAGAGATAGGTAGAAAATGAAGGAACACTCTCAGTCAGTTTAGCAGCATACTATATTGAAACAATGTCAGAAAAATGCATTTATTTTGAAAATAAACTTTTGCATACTGGAGAGTGGGTACACTAGTTTTGTTTTGTGAACCAGTACTTTATTAACTTGAATGATTAGCTACAGTATGCCTGCCTTAAACGAATTTTAGCTTACAAAAACAGTTTAGACTACAGTAAGTATTACAATTCAGAAAGCAAAGGCATAATAATAGAAAAGATTTTATTACTATGGCAAAGCTAATTTTCTAACGTGACGGTGCATCAAAAGCGCCTGGGATCATTTTTTAAATTTAAATTGCAATTTTGTAAGTTTAAAATTAGTTTCTGGCATGCTATAGTGAATTGTTGAACTTAAAACTCATATGAATTCGCAAAAGTAGTAATGTTGTGAGGAAAATAATTCTTTGTATTATTCATTCTGAATGGTAGGCACACAAATATGCCAAATTAACCCAATAAACATTACGAAATATTAACTTTATACGGGATTCTGAAGCTTTAGGGAATGTACGGCATGACGGCGGTGTGGCCTATGTATTGATCACTGTTGTAAGCTGAGCACAAAATAATATGACGTTTTATTGTACAGGTTCAAGGGGTCGATAATATGAAAAAACAGTACAGAACAGAACAAACTTTTGCAAGGTAGAGTGCTGCTTGTGTTCTCCTTTTCCATGCTTGCGTACTTTTTCCATGGACAAACTAAAACAAGTTTCATATTATAACTTTTTTCATTGCCCTTTAGGGCATTTTTTATAAACTAGTCAATATATTGGTTACTGAAGCAGACACTGTGACCTCGATAACCACTTTGCCATGTTTGGTTCTATCGATTCGAATTTTCTCGTTTAGAAAGCAGATAAATCATTAGGATAAATCTGAGAATAAATCATACGTTTTTCGGTTCTAAAGAAGAAAATATACCTCATTAGCATAATTAAACTGTAACAAACAGAAAATGGGACGAAAAATTCCGCGCCCTGGCTCGAACAGGGACCATGCCTATCGCTGACACTGCTCTTACCAATTGAGCTAACGCGAATATGAACTGCCAAGCTATTACAATATATCTAAATGGACTTCCATAAAGCTCAATCACCAAACAGCTCAATCGGAAGAGCAGGGCCTCACTCGCAAATCGGGAATCATCCTTACCCTAAACCATCAAATAAATTGATGAAATTCAACTCTAACAGAAGGTAATAAAGTAATTGAAGATAACTTTTAAACCTACCACAATAACAAATAGAAAAGGGAAGGAAAAATCTGCGACCTTTGTTGTGATATGTTTGAAGATTTTCTTCAGTTATTTTATTATCTTCTGTTTGAGTTGAATTTCCTCAATTTATTTGATGGTTTAGGATAAGCATGATTCCCGATTTGCGAGTCGGGCGCTTACTCTGCCGATTGAGCTGCTTGGTGGTTTCATGGAAGTCCATATGGATATATTGTAACAGCTTGGCGGTACATGCCCACGGTAGCTCAATTGGTAAGAGCCGTGCCGAGTCCCTGGTTAGAGTCTAGATCGCGGAATTTTTCCTTCCCTTTTCTATTTGCTATACTGACATGTTTGAAGATTTCCTTTTCTTCAGTTTATCCTCTGTTTGATAATTAAACTAGTATAATGAAATTACACAACACAACCTAAATATTTAGGATGCATAATCCACATAGACGCAAAATGGTTAAACAAAGAGCAAAATTATTTCCAGGAGAAGCCTCCGTTGACTGTTCGTTTTTACGCAGATGTTCCAGTTTTCAATTATCCCTGCGCAGATTATGAGGGATGTGGTTTATCTTTGCAGATTTGGTGAATTATGCGATGTGTCAGCTCTTCGCTGACTTGGCGCCATTGGCTTTCGGCAATATTAATTTGTGCGGAATTAAATAACCATTGGTACAATGTTGCTACATACATTTATTGTTTCCTAGAATCTATGTAATCTATTTCCTAACCTCTTTATCCATTCCAGGTTTTGTGTCAATATTTGTGGAAAAAGTTATCGTGATAATATGTCTTATTCAAAATTAAGTATCCATCGTCTACAAATATACAGCAAAATGTGGACACAAAGATAACACAGAAGACTATTATTCTTCTACGATTTTCTACGATGCAGTTCTCTATTTATTAATTTTTTTGACATTCGTTTCACCACTTATGAATGGCTAAAATCGAATAATTTATTATTTTCACTGTTTCGGCATACGATTTTACTGTCACGAAGATTTTTTATCGAAGAACTGATCCGTAGTGTAGAAGATGGAAAGTCGATATTTTTGACAGGTTTCTCCTTACTTGTCATACGCAAAGATGTTGACTTAACTCGAAGAAATGCGATTGTGACCATTTAGGTTGTCCATGTTGTCAGAATTGTATCTGACAAACAAAAAGTTTTATTGACCTGAGAGCAATATAGGCCGCAAAAATAACCAAAACGAATAGGAAACGTCCCTTGTTTTTTATTCCCTGCCTCCTGATGGGTTTCCACCGATCATTTCGCGTCAGACGCCTCTCATAAATACATAAAAACCAAAACTAACTAATCGATAAAAAAAAACATTAAAAGAGACATAAGAACGTATCAAAAAATTTAAAAAGAATCTCTGACATTAAAGACAACATGGATCTGTTTATCTGCTTTTAAAAAGGAATTAATCAATATATTAATGATATTCAGAAAATTCGGCAAATGACGCTTGCTTATAATCTTTATTCAATTATAAACCTGTTTTCATTCGCTTTTGAGAAAAATATTTTGAAGGAACCTAGAAGTCGGCTTTAAATATTAAAATTTAATTTTGAAGAAAGTCGTTTCAAATGCAGGAACTTTTGCGAAAAGCCAAACAGACAAATATCTTCTCTAATTCAGCAATTCATGAACTTAACCAGCGACATCTGTTTGACATCGATTTTAAACTACATTATCACAAAGTGGATGTAATATTTCACCAGATGGTGTCGGTTTTTATTTAATTCCAATTTAAAACTTTAAACATCTAATGAATAAAAAAATTAGCCAGAGACAAAATGTTGTTGCATATTTAAATCAGAGTAAAATGGGAGTTGGCGTTGTTAACGAGCCCTGTTTCTCGTTCTGTAAACTGAACTGTGATTAAGCCGTCCTTGTCCAAACGAAACGATATTTTAATTGCAAAGGGCGTGGTAAACGACACCCATTAGTGGTTTTCGAAACCAGGAATCTTACAGAGGTGCTAGTTTCCCATTTAATCAACTTGTCAAACGTAACCGATACGTTTTAAGGGAGAGCAATAACTCGGTACTTCAATTGAAATCTAATGTGCTGTACAATATTTGAATAGCGACTATATCCGGTTAACATTATTATCAACGAATTCTAAAAGCCTAGTACAAGCGAGATATTAAAACATAAAATCTTTCAACAATTTGTCTTCATTAGTTGCTCTGGGTTTACGGTTGCGTTTAATATACGAAAAGAACTTAAGACACGAACAGGAACTATAAAGTTGCCGCTGATTATTCAGTAACCCAATTCATCACATCTTAGCAGCGATGTAATGCAGACGAGCTCTACCATCTTCTATGAAAAGTAATTTGATTAAGGCTAGCGTAAGCTCCTGGGATCATTCGCGCTCTTATACAGATAGAACGAATAAATAAAAATACATCTGTTAAAATCACGACAGCGTAATTAATTATATTAAGAATAATAATCAAACACCATGTACTTCATCAGCAATTTAATGAAGTAGGATGATTAATCTGCAATTGGAAGGCTATAAAGTAATAAAATTAAAGAAAATATATCAACCAAATTATTGGAGCAGTTTCTCCAGAAGCGCCAAATATTTAAGTTATTATGCATTTGGGAGGATTCATTGTAATAACAAGAAATATTAAAAACCTGTTTCTTCTATTATTTTAGATTATTGCATAACCCAAGACAACCTTCAAAAAATTGCGATTTTCGTCATAAATTCAAAAAAATTTTTTATGTTATAAAATGATTCCTTGGTGAAGTACGTATATCCAGAATCAAATACTGCAAAATTTCATTAGAAATATGCAAAAAAAAATGTTGTCTAGACCATATAGTGAATATTTGCTATAAAGTAACTATATTTCAAAAGGCTATAATTTTTCTTCTAATTGTCGTATCACACACCAAAAAAAGTTTTTTGGGTTTTATCTCATTGAATCCGCTATAAATCTCAGCTGCTTCTATTTCTTATCAATACATGGAAGCCTCTATTTCTCTGTAAATATCGGTGAATAAAAAGTCCCGGAACGGTCTAATATCTCGTAAAATACATGTCTTGTCAAAAAAAAAAAAAAATACGTGTCAAATACTTTTTGAAAGCTATTTAATGGTGCCAAAATTAGCCCCCTGCACCCCTCGTAGGAGTTAGGATAGGGGGCAACTTTGAAATTTCAAATGGGTATCCACAATTTTTTGCAGATTCGGATTCTACGGAAAAAAATTACATTAATTTTACCAAAAATTTTTCTAGGCAGTTGTGTAGATGGCGCTGTAATTGCAAAAAACTCAAACTAGTACGAATATCTCGAGAAGTCCATTTGAAATCAAGAAAACATCCAATAATTTTTGAAAGCTACGGTATTCAATAAGTGCTAAAATTAGCCCTCATCACCTTTTCAGGGATGGGCGAGGGAAACTTTGAAATTTTAAATGGGAACTCTTATTTTTATTGTAGATTCAGATTCTTCAAAATTGTTATCATTGTTTTTTTATGGCAGATGGAAAAGAAAAAGTAATTCGAATGTCTCCGGATCTAAGGGAAAAATGCTTGTCCATTATTCTGAGTACTTCACTCAAAGTAATTAGTCTCTGGAAATATCGGATAGTTTTTGCTTTGAAGGGGACTTCTCGAGATATTCGCACAAGTTTGACTTTTTTGCAATTACAGCGCAATCTACCAATGATTAAAAACATTTTTTGGGCAAAATTAATGCATTTTTTTTTTCGTAAAATCCGAATCTGCAAAAAAATTTGGGGGTTCCCATTTGAAATTTCAAAGTTGCTCCTGACCCCACCCCTTACGAGGGATGCTGGGGGCTAATTTTAGCACTAGTAAATAGCATTCAAAAAATATCTGACACGTGTTTTTTTCTTTTTTTGACAAAATGTGCAGTTTTCGAGATATTAGACCGTTCCGGGACTTTTTATTCACCCGGTATATAGATAGAGATTTAAGCTCTTTGAACAGCTGCTTGTTTTCAGTCCATTCCTGTGCAACCTCTACTGAAGCACTTTACTTTGGATATCGTTACCCTATTCATTATAAATCGAAAACGGCAAGTGACAGCGATTTAATATCACGGTACTTCACGAATCTTCCCTCTTATTTATTTACTGATTTTGAATGTGTAATCTCATTCTTATAAAAATTAAAACAGTCATCAAATTAATGCTGAAAGCTGCTTATGATATATCACTGAAAACATCAAGAGCGTATTTACGTTTTATTTAGTAATAGCTGCCGAGTGATCATAAAGTCTCTGAACAAATATGAATGATTCTCGAAGAAATTGTGTTGCATTAACCTATTTGCAGTGCATGATGTCCTGTTTATGCTGAAACAGGAGCACCATAAAAAAGATAACACTAAAATCATCTGAAAGACACTGGTCATGGATTACTGCGACTGATTTCTTCAACACAGTTTTCTTTAGTGATGAGATATGGCTTCACCTTTGTGAATATTCAGTAGCCAAATGTGGGTTCCATAAAATTCAAATTTGTTACCAAGGATAATAAAATAACAAGGATTACTTATGCGGGTAAATTGACGTGATTGGCTGGTGCAGATGACGTCACTCCTAGACCTTGCTTCAAAGGAAAAGCATATGAACATAGCAACAATTAAAATATTCCTTTTATTTATTTGAAATTAATGATAAAATTGATTATATATTATTGCAAAATATTACATATAATTATGTATATGTTTGATCTGATATATTAATAAGCTATTTATATTTTTTCATACCCTTTTTATTAATTCAAAATTAATAAACGACTGAAAATGTCGTTTTGCAAGAATGTCGTAATGCATAAACTTAAAGGATCTGTGCACTTTATTTTTATAAGTAGGCTTCGCGGATTTTCATATAATACATATTTTTTCCCGAACAAGTAATTCACTCAAATGATGTTTTTCATTGAATACTTGAAAATGTCAATACTGGAAAGAAAAAAAGGAGCGGGGCCTACATAAATATTCTTAAAAAATGAAAAAATACTGACACGACTCTTAATAAAGTGTTGATCCAAATACATAAATTTATGAAATATAATGTTATGATGATACATTTTCTCCAGTGATTCTTTTAATTGCCTTACATTTAACATATTACTGGAAAATAAATGGCCAATCTATTCGGAAAAATCAACTGAACCACAGATAAACTAATAGCAGGTTATTGCATTTTATTTGTAATTAGGGTTCGGATTTAAACGCACTAAAAAGTACAAAAGTATGCGCAAATATGGTATATGCGCTAAAAAAAAAAAAACCGCCAAAATATGCAGTAAAAACTTACCTGTTCAGCAGCAAATACTTGGATATAAATGAACTGTAGTTGTAAACAACATCCCTTCAAAAATATGCGCTAAAGTCAGAAATATGCTTTTTTATGTACAATAAAACTTAAGCTAGAAGGCCCAGAAGGGGCTTAAAATGCTTAAAAACATCGTTTGGGAAAAAAACAGCGAATTACTAGTTCGGGAAAAAATATGCATTATATGCAAATCCGAAGCCTACTTATAAAAATAAAGTGCACAGATCTTTTAAGTTTTCGCATTAAATTCAATAACTTAATGCAGACGAATGTTCTCATTTTCCTAAACATCGAGAGGGGTTGGGTGCTCACTCAAAAATACGTTTACTTGACTTGAGGTGAGGGGGGGGGGGGGGGATACTTTGCGCGTTTGGCTACGTCGATGCTAGTATCTGATATTAAAAATTTAAGTACAGGTATTATTTAATTTTAAAGCACTCTTCTTTAAAATTTTTCGAGGTGGTAGTCTCCCGCTGGTAGACCTAACAAGTCGTATTGAAGATCTCGCTGGAAGAACGTCTGCTCCACTGTATTCAGTGTAATCATGGCATGATTTCAGATTGAATTTTTTAATGCGTTTAAATTTGTTCACCCAAAATTTTCAACATTTATCTTTTGGAAATATCAAATATTTTATGCGTTGCGAGTTTTGGTTTATCTAAGTAGTTATTAAATTATATTATACGCGGCAACAGAACAGCGTATTCCAAGCATTTCTCCTGCACTGCCTGCTCGTCGGGTCTAGGTGTGACGTCACAGTTAATTTGTTTGCAAATTTCCTCGCTAGATGGTAGCATCGCATAAGCAATCCTTGTTATTTATTATCCTTGCTTGGTACGACTCTTCAAAACGTCTATTCCGTTTTATCAAAACTTGATTACCACTGATTGTATTGTTCCGTTTCCGTGATATTGCTTTCGATAAGAAAAATTGTTAAATTTTTGAGAAACAGATAAGCTATTCGCTATAATTCTGCAATCTGCAAGATTCCTGGAGAATCATAAGGTTTTATTCTCTATTAGAGATTTTTTTATCAACTTATTATTAAAGCCTAAGAAAATAAGAAAATAATGCGCGCACATTTCGAATTTAATGAAAACCTAAAAATGCTTGAGAATTACTGCTTTTTGCCCACTGGCAAATATGAATTTATTATCCACGTTCTTGTTATAGCAAACTCTTTATTCAACTTCTTTTTAGCAATAAAAATTACACTCAAAGTCTTGCGGCTGATTGTTTAGAAGCTCCACCCGAGAGCCGTCCTTCTTCAAGGAGATATTTCTGTCGCCGTTGTGCATTTCCCTCCTCTTCAAATTATGCTTGAAATATATATATTTTTAAAGGTGGTTGATTCCATACGGGGTGGAGGCGGATGTAATGATGGTAAAGAACCGTTCTTGGGTACGGAAGTGATCGGCCGCAGGGTCTAACACGTGCTCGCCACAAGGTGCGGCTCGAGAACCGCTCGCCCATTAAGTTGAGAACGTCGTTGTTGTCTCCATAGATAAGATAAAAAAGCGCTTCGACTGAATCATTGAATATTCAAAATGAGGCCAAGAAAATGTTACATCCGGAGAATATTGGAGTCCGAAATTACCATTCTTCGCTCGTTTTATGTGGTGCTTCACTTGGCAAAAGTTACGTGTCTTCTGGGAGGCGGGTGTTGTTAAAGCAGAATTTTACTTCTTAAACAACAATTTCGTTAAAAAAAGTGCTATCATTAAAAACAAACTAAAGTTAACTTATATTGCGAAAATAATCTTTTTTAGGAATAGACAGATTTTAATCTCGAGCGCCGGATGAGGCTACACCCTCCTTTCTATAATTTATAATTATAGTATAAAAAATAAAGCATAAAGTGCCGCGTTGTATTTTAAATTTAAAAATGACAAGACTTCTCTCAAGAAAAATACCCAGACTGTCAGATGATATTTACAGGGATGTTTCGCGATCAAATTATTTTCAATCAGCACTAATCATTATATTCAAATATTATAACGCTAAAGTCGATATCCATATACTGGTTTTGCCATTCGAGTTTGTTCTGGAGAATTTTTGGTTACATATCTTATAAGAGTATCGGCTTCAGTCTTGGTTTTCTAAATTACTTCTTTACATAAATAAGAGACGAAATTTTAAGACAGCACTATACTTAACCGCAATAACCTTGCACTGCCATGAACAATTTATCTCCGTTTCGCGTGGAAGAAGTTTGTGCCTTTATAAAAGCAAATTCACACCTTTTCGTTTTTCTTGTAAACCGTAAAGCTATTTCCTCGAAGACCTTCCCACTCAAGCACTAAAGTCTCACAAATTAAGCTGAACAATAAGAAGATGTTGTAATAATTGCGAGTATTGCTTGGAAAATGACTTTATTGTGGGTACCTTTAAGAATTTTTTTTTTAAGTCGCACATGACTGTACTTTAAACATCTCATCTTTCGCTCTTTTTATGTCTTTCTTGCACATACTAAGGGGCCCCTTCCACTTGCTCTTCCCTCCTGTTCTCTCTCTTGTCTTTCTTTTTTTTTTCTTCTTTTTTATAAGGCAACAGTACTGCCTTCAGTTTTTCGCAGCTGCTCAATTAGCCCTTTGTGCAATGTGCGCAGGCGCA
This sequence comes from Rhysida immarginata, assembly GCA_023313115.1. Classification (NCBI taxonomy): domain Eukaryota; kingdom Metazoa; phylum Arthropoda; class Chilopoda; order Scolopendromorpha; family Scolopendridae; genus Rhysida; species Rhysida immarginata. Next base: position 11,535,788 of record JAHWFO010001074.1, read on the forward strand.
ATGAACTGAAGTGGAAAGTTCCCTAACGAAGGAAAGGGGGCTTTAATCTCTTGGACAAATTTTTCCCTAAAACTCATGAAACTCGTTCAGTTTAAAGAGGAAAAAAAATTAAAAATAAAAAGATTTAGCAGCTGCGATCTCGAACATTCAAATGATTTGTTTGTCTTTCCTTGGTTGTAAAACGATACTTTTCACATTTATTTCGAAAATAATTAGCCCGCCTCTTATTTTCTCCATTCCTTTTATTGAATTTCCTTTCGGCTACCTACGAATTTCATTACGGTTACATTTTCTCATATCATTAAAGTATTTTTTCTCACTGGGTAGGAAAAAAAATAATATTTTAGAGAAAATTTTTAAAGTTTCCCCCGATATTTCAAATGTCTAAAGGCACTAAAACTGTTGGCATTTGTTAAAGAGTGTTATTATACAATAAATTATGGAAAATAATCTTAGAGAAGAGTTAATTAAAAATGCAGAACGATATTTATAAACCCGCGTTAATTTACTTACCTATATGACATGCGACTGAATAAATAAAGTAGAAAATTTCATTGCTAAATCCTTATAAATGCCCGACAAATTACTCATTAACACGTAATTCCCGCAATGCGTTTATACTATAGATAGCTTTAATTCGATCGCCAGATACCCAGCGGATTCATTGGAAACGCACCATCTACAAGAGACATTTATGCGAAGCATTTTTACTTCGTTCTCCTTAATGAAAACGTTTATAGCAGTGGCATCAATTGGCAAAAATGGCGAGATAAACTCTAAACGAGTGCAAATCTAACTAGGAACGAATTTAGCTGTGCAGTAGCGGCATCTCCCCCGCTGGGTCTCTAGCCATTTCACGTGGCGGATAATGTTCAAACGATCGCAGCTGAAAACGGTTTTACGGTTCCAGAATTTACGCCGCCCGCACACCCAAAGCAAGAAATTAATCTGTTCAACTCCGATGGATTTCATTAAAGAGAATGCTTTGCTTCGTCACAGTCCACCACTGCGGGAGAGCAGATAAACGAGGACAGAAGTTTTAATTCCTCCAGAAGAAATATGAATTATTGGATTTTGCCTCCATTGCTCATCCATCTGTGGTCTTCACAATGGAACGTCTGAAGGGCTTCGTTTTTTGCTCAGTTATATCCAGTATAATCTGTCTTAAATTTAAAGATGAACTAGCCATCTGTTCAAACAGCATTAGAATTGAAAACTTCCAATGTCTTGCCAGACATTCCTACTTCGAGAAGACGCGAGTCAAAGCGGTGCATATTTGTATGCAAATAGTATAACTTGAGCAAAATATTTATCATTTAAATAAATATGCATAAATCATTTAAGAATATAGTGATAAATTTGTGTGTGTTTCAGATGATTGGAATAAATTATTTTAAAAATCTTTCGATTCTATTATTTTCCAAGAGAATATGTTAAAATGGCAAATTTTTCTCACTTCTTTTCTGTTGTGCATCTTTGAGGTAATTAGGCAGAAGGAATGGAGGATTGCTCCGTGTTCAGCATCTACGAGTGCTTACACCTTCACTACTCATTACATCTTCTGTGATGTAAAACTAGAAAGAAAAAAAATAAGTGGAGGCCGTGGCCTGGTGGGCTTCCACTGAATACACCAATTCTGGACGTTAAGGAACATCAGGCACGGCTAGCCCCTGGATGGGCGACCATGAGTGGCACACGATCTTCACCCCCCCCCCTCCCCCAGATGCTGTGACCATCATACAGCAATAGTCAATCTATATTCATCCAGGGACCCAACTCGTCGGCCTCTGGCCATATAGGCCCTGGATGGATGCATTGGATTTTATCAAATAAAATAAGAATAAGAATAAAAGCAGAATGATCTTTTGTTCTAGCTTCTCCGAAGTGGATTTTTGCAGTGCACTTTCCAGGATTGGTACAAATTCAAAACAAATATGCTATGAAAAAAAAGCACGAGGGGAAAAAAAAAGCTTGTGTATGAAAGAGGATTAACGGAGAACTAAAAGATTCCTGAAAAAAAAAGATGAGTAACATCAGGTAAAGCAGAGTTGAATTTAACTCTGATGCATAGAATTTTCGTCTTATCAAACTACAACAATATCATCGACGGGCACGAAAGAACGTTTCCAGTTTATAAATACGATTTGAAGATAGAAATTTAATAGAAGATAGAACGTTTCCAAGTCAGATTTAATCAAGATATATTTTGTATTAAACATTGGAGGGGGGGGGGGGGGTTAGATTATGGCGGAAACTGTACGATTATTCGATCCATTTGTTAACATAATACAGACCGCATGGTATAATTATACCTCAGAATACTTAAAATACTTAAAACAGGTGATGGAATCATGCCTGGACGAATGCAAGTTGTTCTAAAAGCCAAAGGAGAAGCGACACGATTAGCCACTCATGCATTTCTCGTATTCAGTTAAAATATAAAGCAAGAATAGTTTTGCAAACCTATACAGTTGAATATGACTTTACGTTCAGAATAATCCTTTATACGGTTAATTTTAGGACTTCGGCTTATTCACAAGAACTCGGACGCCTTTTTATTTGCATGGGGCCTCGCGCAATTTGGAGATGGTCCCGATAAAAAAGTCAAAAACATTTCAACATGATTTAGTTTAAACTGCGATTTCTTTTAAATATATTTAAAATAAATGTACGAATATATGCAGTACCATTTAATCGGCAACATAACTTTTTCTTTTCATTTTGAAAATGAAATATCAAGCGTATTTAAAGAGGAATGCGAAATCAAATTTAATTTTGATTGTTGCTAATTCTATTTAGAATTAGGGGTGGAAGATATGAGGATTTCAGGAGGCAATTTCTAAAGAAATTGGAAAGACTCCGAAAAAAAATAGAGCAATTGAATTATATGTCAGCTCGTGTTACTGTAAACATAGAATACCTAACGTTTCCTGAAAGCTGTTTACAAATAAAACTACAATTCATTGATTATTTCTTTTCAATTTTCCGAGCTAAAAGAGCAAAGTAAATATTGGACATAAGGAAATTGCACTCTCTTGCTATTTAAAAAGAAATCAATTGAGCAAACAATTATTTTTCAAAAATAACTTGCCTATTTATTTATATTTGTTGGCGTTCTAAAAATTAATATCCGACTTTTTTCTTTTTTTAGTGAAAAAAGGGCTTTCATTTAGTTTACGATATACGAGATGGATTTAGATAGCGATTAAACTTCAAATGGGAAAGAAATGGGGAAAGCATGGAGGTTGATGAGAAATAATCAGCGGCGAGGAAAAGAAGGTGGGCGGGTGGATTGGAGGGAATTGGCTCATGCATGCCACTCTATTCACTCTGACCCCCAACGAACTCTTTTTCATTACTTACTCGATCCTCCTGCCAAAAGAAGGCCTGCCAAGGATTTAATGAGGTTTCGCTTTGGTTTTTCTTCTTTTCAGGGCAAATAATAAAGTTATTATTTAAAAAAAAAGTGGAAAAAAGGGTTAAAGTAATGAACGGAGGAGGCTTCTTATTCATTAAAATCATTAATTAATACCAAGCTCATAAACATAAATATTTTTCATATTGTTTGCATAGTTCAATAACCTGTGTGGGCCTTCTTTCAACTTCTTTAGTTGAAATCGGTTTGTTGAAGATGAAAAATACATGATAAGTATGCTGCTTTTAATTTAAGGTTTAATAAATTAATTACTTTCCAATTAAAAATTATGAAAAGTGAGTAAAATCATAATTAATTATAAGCCTACCATGTTTTCCGAATAGAATAAAGATATTTAATATATTGATAAACTATACTGAGAATTTATTATTAAATATTTATCCAAGAACTAAAAGAATTAAAGTATTATTTTAAATACCTCACTGTTATCCTCTATGATTTACCTAGCTGATTCAAGCTAGAAATCAACACCTTTTAAAAAATGTTACTTTTTTTGCTAACGATTTTAAACCTGGATTTACAACAGCTTTATAAGTTGAACAATGAAACTTTTTCTGACATCAACTACATTCATGCTCGAAAATTTAAGGCATTTACAAGATTCGGCTGTTCCGGTCCGCGAAATGTCATCAAATTTGCAGAGAGATACAGTAGGGTTCATTAACATATCTTATGCAGAAAACAAACTGTCACCCCTTCTGCAGAGGTTGATAATAGTGCACGTTTGGTCGCCATTCCATGGCATGTAGAAAGCACAGATGATGTTTAATAGGCCGTATGGTGGTCTCTAATTGCTACATATGCTGAACAACATAGTAGCATACTGCATATTCAATTGTCCAGCAGTTCATGAGGCAGTAAGTCCCACTCCCGAACTAGCACTCCAAGCAGCTCTTCGGCTGTGGTAGCACAGATACAAAGGGCATCCCATGCGTGCTCAAAGGGATTCATGACCGGGGAACAAGGCAGCCAATTCACAGAATTTATGCGTGCACCGACCATGATGTCAGCCCACACTATCAAAAACCCTACCATCTCCGAACCGACTCCTTTCGATGAAGATACTAGGTGTAGACCTAGTCCCTTGCTCTCTCCAGAAATAAACACTTCGAGGATCGCTTTCCAGACCGAAGCGAGATTCGTCGAAGAACGTGACAGCCCCGCTGTGCTTCTATCCTGGTTGAATGTTCGTTGCATGATTGTGTGTCGCGCTATCCGGTGATCCAGGGTCAATGGGATACATCGCATGGGTTTCCGAACATAAAGCATCATGTACTCAGGGGGACTCATGAATTCCCCCTGTAGATCGTGTGCCTCGAAACGCATGTCTCCGTCGACAAGTCCCTAGCGAGAACCCTGAAATGGATTGTCTATTTATAGGATTTCGTGAAGATATTGAGAATTCGATCATCCCGAGATATCGTCCAACGTACACGATCGCTTCTGGAACGACGTTGGATAGTTTCTTGTTGTTGAAATGTTCTCCACAGCCTGGATTCAACGCTTCTTGAAACGTGCAAAGCTTACGATACTTCCACTTGGGACTGGCTTGCCTCAAAACGTCCAAGAATACTTCCTCTTGTCACATCATCCTAACGAATATGAGAGGCCACAATTTAACCGTAGGAAAAGTCCTTCAATATCGAAACAGATGTGAAACGACATATTTATAGCGAAATAACGAAACATGCACATTGCCTCTACAAAGGCTGCCATGGCCAACAAAGCAAGAAATGTCGCTACACCCCTAGTAGAATTAGTGTGCTGAACTATATTCATAAAGCATGCTGTATCTTTCTTTGATGACATTTCGCGGAACGAAACAGCTCAATCTTATAAAATCCTTTAACTTTTGAGCATGAATAAATTGCATTGGCGAACACCGAGTTACGTTTTTAGAAGCCTTTTTACAGAGGTAATTCACATCTATGTGAAGGATGTTATTGGCCCGGGAATCCTCCTGAATCTTCTTTCGTTGCCATCGGTTGTGTCTTTTCAAAGTCTTGTGGAAGGTCGTTAGGTTTGTTCAAGTAACCAAAAGTGCCATAATCCATCGAAGCCACATCCGGTGACTTCACTGAAATATCAGGCCGGAGTCTGTCGCTGGAATGGTGAAAAAGTCTCTCTCCGCTTCTTCTGCAAGTTGATATAGCAGTTGGAAGCACTGTGGTGAGGAAGCAATCTGTGAACAATGGCTTTATGTCTACATTCCAATCCCAAATTTTCATTGGCGTGCGACTCAGCGTTGCCTGCGGCAGCTTCTGCAGTCCTTTAGGTTTCGAGTTCTCGGTTTCAACGCTGACGTTGACTTTAAGCACCACGTCAGCTGTGCGCTTTGGAGTAGGATGTTTCCTTTGGGAGGCTGCAGTTGACACTGATGTTTTCTGTCGCGATTAGAATTAAGTTTCAGTATATTACGGACGACTGCTGTAGAAACTACAAACTATAAACAAAAATTTGTAAACTGAATGCTCAATTATTGGAATATTTCGCGTCGGAAAGAGCACATATTTACCCCTCTCCATAAACGCCTAGACGTGGTGGCATCTAGTACTAGCTACTGGCAAAGGGGAAATTTTGGCTCCTAATAGAGCTTTTTAAAAATTTTAATGAATATTTAATTGTTTACCAAATTCAAGACTTCACTGGAACTCACTGTGATTAAATTTGTGAGATTAGACACTTAACCTTTTATCACATGCTCGTCTATCGAATACTAGACCGCTCTACATTGCCTGGAGCTATTTTTATGACCGAAAGTGAAAAAATATTTCCTAATTCTCAAGGCTTTCGTTTGATAATTATATTAAAACTTTTCTATTTCATTTTAAAAGATTGCTAAATTTGCATATAACCTTATCAACCAGAATTTATGAGTGTGCCTTCATAATCGCACAATGGATATAGTTTAAGATTGTGATCGAATTTCACAAAGCAGAAAGCAGGTGACCGTTGAAGATCGGAGAAGAGGAATAGGATTTCCTTAAATCGGTAGAAGAAAGCAAACCTTATCGGGCAACTTGATTAACGCAGCTGAACTTTTGCTTCCAGATAGCCTTCAAGCCATCGCGGATCATGGTTTTCTCAACTTAATATATGTCCATTTAATTGATCTCGGGGTCCTGTAGCTGATAAAACCGCCATTTAACAAACGGCCATTCGAATCGCAAACAAACGGACGACCGATCGGAAACGGAGATAAAATTTCATGAAACTGAATAATCGACGAATAGCATTTCAACGAGGATTTCAAGTTTCACATGTCAATAGAATAGGCACGTTCGACAATTTAAGAGCAACTAAACAACTCGCACAATTTCCGTCTCTCGCAAAGAGATATCATTTCGCCAGAGATCAATGAACATCGATTACATCTCATCGATGCCAATTGAAACAGTGATGTATAAATGTGCCATTTCGTAAAATTTACGTATAACATCACGGATGCAAGCAACTTTGAAATTGTTTAATTATTTCAATTAAAATGGAGCCTTTGTAAAGAAGTAATCATAATATTAAAATTTCTATAAAACCGTGTTTAAAGAATATGATTAAATGAAGGAACTATTTCTAAATCCCTAAGTTCGTTTGTAAAGAGGCAGTTGCGATTGGTTGATTGTTTTCAAGTTTTATTCAGTCGGCGAATTTTCGAGAAAATGGAATATCTTTCAAATAGAAAAAAAATTTTAAAGTTTTAAATTCTCAAAAACTGAGTTATTTTTAGACCTAGGTGCATTGAAAGCGTTAAGTACTTGTGTGCTGTTAAATCTTTTACTACTATTAGAGTCAAAAATCAATTTACATTTAAAGATCTAAATTACACATCATCTCTGCAATTTACTGTTGCCCTTTAATTATAATTCAAAGCGACAATGATACATTAGTTTCCATAGGCGTATTAATACTGCGGCATATAATTTCTCATTGATTATTTTCATTATGAAAATGATATTTAAAGTGAATAGCTTTAACAGAACATTTTGTTAAAATTTATTTAAAGCTGAATATCAGATTTCAAAAATCACAAATTGAATTTATTGGTATACTTAGTAAGATGTATTCATGAAAGATTAAGTATTACAATCTGGCGTAACAGCTGAGAGAGCTGGGCTGTAGAGTTTCCATTTCTAAAAATCCGGATTGAAATCGCTCTATGGGCATGGATGTTTGTGTTTCCCGAAGAATGCGTAAATCTTATAGTCATAAGAAGAGGTGCAAAATTACCTATAATAGATGGTTATAGATGGATAAGCCAAAAAATTAACCAACCAACTATTGCCAATAGAAAAAAAAAATTATAAATAATTTCGCAATTCAAATTAAAAGAATTAGAATAATGTAGAAAATCAGTGGACTCAACTTCCTTAAACAGTTGATTTCCGGAACGTTTTAGATAAATAAAATATTTGAATAAGTTCGGAACACCAAAGTGGATTATAAATTATTTTTTTACGTTTTCTATCGTAATACTTTTAAATATATTTGAATTATCACAAAATTAGAATACTCGCAAATGGTGGTTTAAAATACTAGAACCATCCAAAATTTTCCTATTAGTTTAGAGGAAAGCATAAAATTTATATATACTTCTATAATTGTCGGAGTGACACATATATGAGGAATGACTAGGAGATAATCATTTCCTAAAAATCTCGAACGAAGGACAAAACGGAAGCCAGAAGATTCGTATAGTGAATTTGTACAAAGAAGGCCATACTCAAGACTTTATAACTAAGGTATTGAAATGTTCTCATTGTTAAGACAACTTCACAAACTGAGTTTAAGACACGCGTTTCTAAGACAAAACCACTTATGGCTTTCAAAGCAAAAGCCTGTTAGAGTAAACTGGTGTAAGAAAGATTATTGTGGGGTGAAGAGGACTGGAAAAAGATACTATTTTAGCGATGATTGGATGTTTTGCGTGCCCAATGGTCATCAAGGAGTGCGATTAAGCGTGTTAATGAAAAAAGCATGATAAACGATATATCAAACGTATGTTTGCCACCTTTTTCATGGTATACATGTGCATGAACGTGAGGGTCCAGAATACTTGATATTATCGGCATCAGATATTTCTGTAACGATGATTTCCTATTCCAGCAAAATTCAGTTTCTTTACAGACTTTCGAGTCTGCTACTAGATGGTTAATTAATAAAAGCATAACAATGTAATTCCTGATCAGAAACGTTTATTTTTATAAGCTTTTTATAACTTTGCTGTGTTAGTTTGTTTAGGTCAAATCTTGTAATCAATATTAAACCAACTTTCCGACAAGCTAGGGAGCTGCAATTTGACACACTTATGCAGAATCGATGACAATTTATGATAAAGAAAAAAATTTTCAAATCGGTTCATTGGTTCGTGTTCTAATGGTACTAACTCATTACTACGAATTGATTGTTGTAACAATTGGACATTTCGTTATGGCGAGAGGTAAATGTATCTACTGTTTATTGTTGCAAAATTAAGCTGTATTGTTGCCACTAAATAAAACATTATAAAAGCTTGGTTTGATAAAACCTTTTTCCTCTTATCTTGTTAAAAAAATCGTGTTTATTGAAAAAAAAATGAAATTTACAAGAAATGTACTTCAATATATGTATTATTTTTCTAGGTAATCCCCACCGATCTCAATACATTTTGTATACCTGAAACTATCTTTGAAATCCCCTCCAACTAATTGTGTGGATTTCCAGTTTCGTGCACACGTTTGGCAAAATTTTCCACTTTTCCACGGAAAACCACGCCTTACAAGATCTAAATCCCATAAAGTATTTGAGGAGAATTATGAAGAACCGATTACAAGAACTTGTTCCAAGAGACAGAAGTGAACTCGTTTCTAGTCTGAAGTCCATATGGGCATGTTTTGTGATATCTTTCCCAATTCCAGTTTTTTGAAAAATTTAGAAACCATTTTTATGTGTTTTTATGGATATTTAATGCATAAAAACATAGAATTCAGATGGTATTCATTTATATTGGTTCTTTTCTATGTAATAAAATTAGAATTGCAAAAAAATCAGCGTTTTCTGGATTATTCTGCATATCTTGAATTGGAGTTCTACATATTCTATTTCGTCAAATTCTTTTTAAAGAAAGCATTTTCTACTGGTGACGATCAGGCAAAGTGAAAATTCTTATGCAGTTCCTGATAAAATACCTAAAAAGCGAAAGTCATTAAATAAAAAAGTGATAAGAGTGTTCGATGAAAATTTTCTAGAAAATGATTTATGACATGGACACGGAATGTTGTTAAGAGTCACGTTAAAATCTCATTAAAAAACCTTTTGTTTCAGCGAAATCAGATAAGAACTCCTTGTTCCTGCTATTTTATTCTATTCTATTTAATTTAAAAGTTAGGATTCTACCTGTAGGCAAGATAAAAATGTCTTTGCGTACGACTTTTTAAGAAATTTGTTAAAGGAATACGAAGTTACCATATATAAGTTGTGTACCTATTGAGATAAAAGATCTGTTGGATGGTGCAGTGTTAGTACGAGCTTAGTTAAGAGTAACATTTCGAGGGATTTTTCTGTCACTGGTGGATTAGAAGTGCAACCATCCTCTCAAAAGTTCCTAGACGCAACTGCAAAACGACTCTTCCTTATCTGAAGCAGCCCTCGTCGCCTTAATTCTTCCAGCTGGCGTTTCTGTGTTTTCTCAACAAACACGTTTAACCCTTCTTGGACAAAAAACTTGGAGCTTCCACTATAACATTGCACCCTTTGATTGGTCGTTGATCCCGGGTGAAAGGTCTACCAACCCCTTACGCCCTCGGTCTTTAAGCTGGGCGCCTTCTTCTGAGTTGTAAGACTTCCACGGAAAGCAATAAAAGCCCGCGACGGCGAGCGCTTTAATCCTTTTCGCGACACCGCCTTCGCCTGGGCGCGTCATAACGGAAAATTACGTTTGGCCATTGCGGTGTCGAACCACTGACGTCACGTGCACGCCTCCGACAGCAAAAGGTTACAGATGATGTCGGAGAACAAACCCTACTCTAGTCGAAGTTATAACTTTTTAAAGTGAACGCAATAAAACCGTTTGCTTCATGTTAATTAGAATGACCAGTAGGCTGAAACACTCGCTTCAAGATAATACAAACCCAATCATCTCCATGCTTTTTTCACATGAAGAAAATCTGATAACGAGGGTTTAAGTTTGATACTTAACATATATACAAATTGTAAATTACTTTTTAAGATTTTTTTAAATGTATAATCTAAAGCATTTTGCCTAGATACTCAATTATTCTGGAAAAGGACTCTGGAATTCTTCAGGAAATGAGAGAAAAATACATACAGAGATGATTAGATTTCTTTAAAATATTTTAATACGTGCTTTCTTCTCTAGATAAACATAATTTTTATCGCTTTCTGGGCTGTTTCATTAAGTGTTTATTTCCACATACATTTTAAGCTATAATGCTATTAAAATAATATAAACGATAAACTCTTCCTTTCTAGTAATAAATGCGTGCTTTATTATCCAAGAAACACAGGGTTACCACAAAATGTCATACATGAAAATAGCTTATAAAATTTTTAATATACTAAATATTTCGTATCATTTGGTATCACAATACTCACGGGGATGTGTCTGTGGTTAGCCCTGTGCAGGACATTGGCGTATAATCTTGTCGAGAAGAACCCTCATGTTTGTGACCACTTTACGACACTATTTCTCTGTCAATCTTTGGAAAGAAGGTGACGGTGGCCGTTCGCATTACATTTTCTGCTTTATAGCAGTAGACTTTCTCCTTCAGATGTCCTCACAAGGAGAAGTCGTAAGGATTAATATTAGGGCCATGTTGCGGCCACCGTCAATTGGTTTGTAACTTCATATCTATTTTAAAGATTTGTGATATCCCCGATTACTCTATTTGTCTTTTAAACTTTAAAAGGTTAATGCGCTCATTAAATGAAGCTTTAGCTAAAGAATTTTATTTTCTAAAGTAATAAATCATTAAGAGATTAAGGAGCATCAGGAAAAATATTTAACTTCAACGACACCATGGCAGATAATAACAGTATATTGCATTTATGTTAGCGATTCTGCTTTTCAATGATAAAAAATAATTTACTTCCACAATATTTGATTTTATTTTAATTATAGAAACATATCCTTCCTCTTAAGACAATGTAGCTCAAGTGGGGTTTATGTAAAAATAAATAAATAAATAAATAAATAAATAAACAGAAACAGAAATTAAGCTAAAAGAAAATAACCCCCTAAAAAAGCGGCAGATTAATAAGAAGAATCGCAACATGAAGAAAGAATAGAATATCAAAACAAAGAAAAGAGATCTTAGAAGAATAAACATAAAAGAGTATATGAGTGATCATAATGAAGAGATCTTAGAATAAAAGGATAATCTTGAGAATAGAATTTTAAAAATTGCCCTCAACGTGTAGAACTTTTGTTAAAAACGATCCCTCGTTTAGATGAAGTTTTTTTTTTCTCTTTAAGTGATCCGTCGTTTAAACGATGAAGCTTTTTCTCAACTATTGAATTTTATAAGGTTCTAAAAATAACTGCTTACATAACAAATAATCAATTTTACCCATTTTTCTGATTGCAAAACATATTTTTCGAATCATGCTAGTTTTGGAATGGTTTTCAACATAAACTATGCAGGAGATTTTAACAATGGTTTTGTTCCTTTCAATTTAAAATTAAAATTTTCAACCCTTTATTTAACATTCATAAAGGTAATGTACAGTTTTATGTATAATTGAAAAGAAATTTAATTGTAAAACTTTCCTGGAACATTTCGCTGAATTTAACGAGAAACTTTGTATTTTTAGCTAAGAGACCTTCATTATTTCTTAAATAGCTTCATCTCTAACAAATAAAAGCAATTAAGCGATTTTAAGCTAAAATAAAGATGTACACAACCCCGCTACTGATGCATGTCAACTGTTTGTTCTATATTAAAATTTAGCAGTATGAATAGAGATGGCTAAAGGAAATTCTTAACAATTATTCATTTTAATTTTTCATGGGTAAGACCAAATAAAAAACAAAATGTCGATTTCCGCACAGGGCTCTTTTATATCTGTTTAAATTTCATTTCACGAGTTCACACGATGAGCTCCGCCATGGGGAAATGGTCAGAATCAATTTCAGACGTAAAGAGTATATGTAGTGGGGCCGCAGACTTTTACAGAGACGGCTGCAACCAAGTGCTCAGAGAGAAATAAAGTTGGAGAAAATGGCTAAATTATTCATAATTCGACGAACATTTAGAACTTGACGCCATTTTTAGAGAATATAAATGGGCATGAACCTCGCGCGTAAGGCTCCGAACAAGAAAGCCAATTACTATCGTCGGTGAATGCATTATTACCTAAGTTACGACCCAACTGGCAAAAGTTTCCTTGAGCGTGCTTCTGGACTGACTTCTAAAAGGTATTGATCCGATTGCAAAGTCCTCTTCGACAAGTGACCCCGATGACCAGACAAAAGCAAATGGAGTGGAGCCGCCAGCCAGACAACACTCCAGTTTCATCACTCAAACGACCGGAGCAAACAATCTTTAATAAATTAAAAGCTTTGTCTAATGACCATTTTGCAACGAAACACGGAACATTAAGGGAAGAAACATGACCGCAAAACATTAAAGGCTTGGAAATTTCAAAGGATTTTAAAAGGAAATGCTGACAAACAGGTGCATAATTTATTGCATTTAGAGAAAGATTTATGGTATGATTTATTAATGATAAAATTAACGTAAATAAGCTCAGAAAATTCCTTTAACCTTTTAAAAGCAAAAATAAAATACAGCGATAAACTCCAGTCACTATTTCATATCAATTGGTCCTAACTACACTTCTATGCACAATGAAAGCTCCTTACATACATGCAAAAAGCCGTATTATAACTGATAAAAAATTTGTATTATGGCCAACTGCTATAATGCTCGAAACCACTGTACCGAAATTTCTTCCCATAGTATCCCGCAAAAACTGCAGATTGGTGGGGCTATTTTACATACGAACAGCCCTTTTAATTCATTTCACAAATGCGTGGATTTGGGACCACTAGCAATACGGCAAACTCTTGAACACTGCAGTGCTGAAAAAGGCCATATCTTGGAACACAACTATTTTCATGAGAGCTGCTTGGCTATAAAATGGCGCCCAAAAACTCTCAAATGATTGGCTACGAGAATAAATGGTTCCAAACAATTGGCTGCGGCCAAAATCGGCACCCGAGTTGTCGCAAATCTTATTTGCATGGCAGGAGGAACTCTAAACATGGCAGGCCCTAAAGGACCTCTAACGTTGACTAGGGGTTGCTGACCATAAGACTGCTATTGGCTTGACATCTTTTTAAGTTTTGCACCAATCTTGGTACACACAAGAAAACGTTGTACGAGAAAAGGCCCAACAAGTTGGCAATTGAGAAATCCTGAATCCATCTCATTTGGCGCCGGGTATTACATTGCGCACGAATTCACTCAAATTCTTTTATTTTTGCCCCGTCTTGCTCGGCTAACAAATCTTAGATGCTAGAAATTGTCCAATTGAATACTCTTATACTCATGATTGCCGATCAGGTGCCTCCTAATCGGAGACTTGCTTTTAAAAGGGGTGTATCTAATAAAGCAGCCATTTCGCATATTTGATGATATGCATATCAAACTAATTGCAACGTATGGTGGTAAGATTTTTATGATGTTCCATAAATGTATTCATGTCGTGGGTAATTATATCGAGGGATATCACGGTCTTCTAGAAACTACAAGGCTTAAACATGACATCAATGAAACACTAAGATTGTTGAAGCACTGGATTTTGACGTTGAACTTACTTCTGTAATAGCACCACCAGAACGACGTAACAATGTTTATCTTTCCCATATTCCGACCTGGTAGTTTATAGGAGGCCGTGGGGATATCCAAGTATTATTTCAAGTAATTTATTTTCGAAATTATTATTAATTGCGTCTCTTTAATTGCATTATTCCAGCTGCATTTATACAGGTATCTCACTCAAAGTGAATCAATAGCCAACTTCTAAAATACAAATTTGACAGAGTACTTTCAATGGAAATATTATTGCACTTTTATGTGAGGGATTTTTATGTGTATTCCATTTCCAAAAAACCGACGCCATTTTCGAATATGGAAGCCAACTTTGAAATATGCAATGGAAACTCCTATTTTTAATGGTATTTCCAAATTGTATACAACATTTAAGAAAGGTTATATTCTTGGTGTTTTTCAATTGATCCAACCGTTTAGGAGATTGAGGCACTGAAAGTGTGGTGTGTTTGGATTTAAAGAGAAGGAAAAAAACAATAATTGTTCATCACTGTAAAAATGTAATCAATTTTATAATCCATTGTGTTTAGGAACAAAAAAAACCCTCACATGAAAGTGCAATAATTCTTCCATTGAAAGTACTCTGTCAAATTTATATTTTAGAAGTTGGCTATTGGTTCACTTTAGGTGAGATACCCTGTATATTTGTTTATTGATGTTTAGCGGTATACACCAACTACTATGTCAGAGTTAGCTCACCGTACAGATAAAAGAAAAATATATTATGATGTTTAGAAGTCAATGACAAAATATATACAAAGCTATCACAATTTTCAAGTTTTTGGTCATTGTAAAACACGAAGAAATCCTAAATAGCTGGTCAAATTTAGGAAAAACACGAAAAGACGCTTTAAACGTGTATTTTTTGAGACGAGGAAGAAATTGAAGAATAAAAGTTTAAAGAAGGCTGTAGACCAGACTCTATTTTCTTTGCTGGAAACCGATTCTTGCAATATTACATAATTTTTAATATGAAAAAAACGATATCGAAATGTCAAGAACATGTTGGATCTTTTTTTCGTGCATCCAATTTCATGAAATTGAAGACATCTCGACAAAATTTTTTTTTAATTCCTCAAACATCAAATTTCATCAAAATAGAAACGGGGAAACCGCAAAAGAATTTTTGTTGAAAACATGACTTTTGCTGCTAAGTATCAAATAATACCTTAGTAAAGAAAAAAATAATAACTTAAAAGTACCGATTCGTGCTTCTTGTCACGTTTTCTCGTTTTTCCGTGGAATGGTTTTCTACATTGGACCTAGCGAATGAGCGCTCCAATGGGGGTGCGCTTACGACCAAAGAATTAATAAAAACCAATTATACGTTTTATGCAACCCAAACGAATTCAATATCCAGTCGGCTGCTTATGTGCAAAATAATTGTTTAATTTATAAGGATCTGTCACCAAATGACCTACCCACGAGGGAAGAGAGAGCGTTTAACCCTGCGAGGGAAAAAGGCTAAAATAAGCGAATCATTAATTTAAGCACTAGAACATATTTTCTGCTTATTAAATTTTACACATTGCTTTCAATAAAAATATTTTTAAAACTATGCAAGTTTTTATTAATTTCGAATTTACTGCCTGTCTAATTGAAGAGTAGTTTTCAGTTATCTCTATAGGATGTTGATAGTTGATACTTATTAGTCACGTTAATAAAACGTGAGAATTATTATATATTTTAAAAAAATAATGGGCCATTCTTATATATGATGGTGACATCCATAATCCATAGGAAAAATCCTGCACAAAATCAATTTTGGAATATATTTATGAGAACCGTTCGCATATGGTATCCTGGGATGTCGTTTGGAAAGCACGACACCAATTTTATGAAAAATAGTTTAGAAATATCCCAAATCACAGACAAACATAAGAGATCAAACATTATTTAAAATTTTAGAAAACAAATAGGTAACGAAATAATTTTTATTAAGCAATTAATTTTTACTTCTTTGATTTTGCGTCTATCTTCTAATGAGAGTGCCCGCTGTGTGCGAATTTCTGGTGAGGGATTTGTTGGGAATACAATATCCTTATTTAGGTAAAATACGCACTTTTCTTCAGGATTCGCCTTCGTATTTGACTACTACAAACTTGGTTCGTTTGAAGTTAAGAGTCGTAGCCGCTCAATGGATTCTCTTCTATTGAAATATCTTCATTCATTTCCTTAGAATGATGCAAAGAAGCCACTATATGAAATCTCAATTTGCTCAGGCTCACTTTCGCTAACAGATTGCAGCTTCCGTCTCCTGTATTTGTTGTTGAATAAATCTAAACTTGCTATTGAAAATCCGAAGTTGCTTGGTGGATAAATACAGCTTCTTCGGTTTCTGTAAAAATACATCATAGTAAACGTATTCTGAAAACATAGAATAGTTTTGCCAGATCGCCTTCGATTTCAAAATAGTCGAGCTTCTAGTTATTTTATAATTTTCAGAAGCTTCACACATTTTCAGTATACGTTAGCTAGATAAAACTCCATATACCGATCAGATAAATCTTATAACGACGTCCGCATATTTTTTCTAGCAGCTGTATCTCATACCACGAGTTTCTTGAAACAAAATAACTGGGTTTTTCAAGAATGGTCCAGAAAACCGCTTGGAATATAATTGATATCAAACTACGAAATTTCAGATTCTTTGCCATTAATCACAAATTAACACGAGTCTAAAGCAAACTATATCTAAGATATATAAAAGCATATTACCTTTTGAAATATTCCAACACCAAAGCTTCTGTGTCCCTCGAATTAATATTTCAGGAAAATAATTTTCAAACGTCATGACACGTACAAATTTGGTTACCATAAAAGAACAAAAGACTGGATTGGTACTATCTTGCGTTTTAGTTTTGAGTAATTGTGTGTAATAATAGAGGAAAGTGACCATTTTATTTTGGACATGTACAGGCAAAACTATGCAGTAAAAAACATTGAAAAAATGTGGAAATCGTAATTAGTTAAGTTACTTTATAGATCTAACTATTAAAAACATCATACAATAATTCAATCTTTTTAAAAAAATTTCCAAGACATAAAAAGTTAGGATATTTACAAAAAACAATATGTAAAAAAAAACAAACCCAAAAAAACAAACAAAAAAAAAACAGATTGAGTAAACATTTGGTACTCCAGTAGGCAGGTGCATGAACTCCTATCTCAATTGCTTTCTTTGCTATGCTGCAACATCGTATAGAGCAGAAATTGAAAGGGGCCCGCTTTTGGTCACTTTCCTCTAAAAGGTAATAAAGAATTCGGTTCAAGTAAAATAGATGCACTAGTAATTGTGTAAGATGTAGTTTTGTTTGAAGGCGCATTTAGACCGTCACTGAGTTCTAGACTAATTTAAGTTGTTTAGGTTCAAGATATTTAATTGAAAATACAATTTTGTATAAGGAAAAGTGAGAGTAAAAGAGGTTGAAGTTGCCTTTTAAATAACGATTTTTTTTTCAGTGTTTACACATTAAAATTCTACTTAGGAAATTTAAGTTTCTTAAGGAACTTTTTAACCGTCTTTCTAAAATAATTATTTTATCATATTATGTCTGCATATAATTTTCATGTGTAAATTCTTTCCAAATTTCTTTGCTTTTTTTTGTAAGAATCCACTTTTTAACCCTTCAAAAGTTTTCGTTTTACTTGGATATAGCAACGCTACAACCAGATTGAAATGTCATAGTAAAATCTTAGAAGCGCCCTTCCATTTTTGATTTTATGGAGCTGAACTTCGATCTAGGATTACGTGGTTCGCACGAAGCATTTCAAATATCGTCGAAGAATCTAAAATTCCACGAAATCCAGGCTCAGCTTTCTTAACTCTTCCACTTCGACGAGTCCACTTCAATATTCCCGAAGGAGAGATAGCAAAGAAGTTTGGCTCCATACTATGTTCCGTCAAAGTGTTTCCCGTAACCATTCAAATATCGCTTTTGACTTGGAACCCGACGAACACTCGGTGCGCCCGACTTACCATCTTCCCCTTCGAGCTTTTAACACGAGGATATTTGCATAATTTGCTGTTGTCTCGTGAACTCTATTGACGGGACGAGGCATCCCATTCGATCTATATAGTCAGTCGACGCCATTCCATTCAGAGCATTGCAAGAACTAACATATGTAAAAAAAAAAAAAAAAGTAAGGGAAAAAGTACAGATACACATTCTCCAAATCAGTTCGCAAACTGGATGTAAAAGAGGATACGATTTATCGTAAATAAAGTTAACCTGTTTAAAAATCTTTCATCATCAGTTTTTCTCTAGTACCTTGCTGAAATTTGCACCGGCTATTTATTTAACGTCCTTATGGCAAAAACAATGTTTAAGAACCTCTCGATTTTCCTTGAAGTCATATTAGTTATTATAAGTCACAAATTTAACGTTATTCCCCGTAAAGAAATTATTTTACTGGTCAAAAACAATTACCAAATATTTTATTGGTTAAATTTATGTTTATTAATGCTTATTATACTGTATTCCGTTTTTGATGTGATTATATTTTTGTATTTGTCCATCTTCATTGAAGTCGATTTCTGATGGGTTCCAGAACAAGTTACAAAGTTACCCATGATCAAAAAACTAAGTCTCCTAACCATGGATCGACTTGTGAAGAAACTGGATCAACTTGATCATAAAAAAGTTGACATTTATTAGTCTCTAATTACCACTCATCTGTATATATTTTCTGTACAAATTGAATTCTTTGCATATTGACTGATGATCACTTTATGATAGTAATGATATTAATTGGCATAAATGTCAATGGTTTGTAATCAAGTAGATATTGTGTCTCTTGTTTCTTCACGAGGTAACAGAGGCCTTGAAGAATTTATACTTAAGAATTGACTTGCCTCAGCATCTGTTTCAGTGCCTTAATCTTTGATAAATGTAAGTCACGGAGGCCCTCTGAAGCAGGTGGATCTTAATGATGTAATATTTTTTAAACTCCATCCAATCGATTTCTGCTTTTATTAACTACACAAACCATGATTTGCCATTAAACATAGGTTCGTGATTATTCAGCGATTTCATAGATGTTGTTTTAACAATTAGAACAATTCATTTCGTTCCTTAATTCTACCAACATGATAAAAAATTCTCCATTAATTTTTTTACTAAATCGATCTAGAACATTCTTAGCAAGCTCCATTTTACTGTCAGATTTATTGAGCTGTGCGAAAGCTCCGCCGGAATAATATGACAGCTGGCTTCATTGCACAGCACCACATAAGTAATGCCTCAAAAAAAAAAAAAAAAAAAGACAGGAACAATAAATAAAAAAAAGGAGGAAAAATAAGAAATTTATCAATTCTTTATTTCTTAATGGGTTAACTAAGAATTATATCTTAAATGTTACAATAAATGAACCATACAATTTATTGCTCATAAAAATTACGAGAACTTTTTTTTTTTTTTTTTTTTTTTTTTTTTTTTTTAAATTTTTTAAATTTACTCAAACTTATAGAGTAAATAACAGCCTTTACGTTTTTTTTACAGAGTTTAATAAAAAAATTCCTTGAAACATAAAAATGCTGTGATACGTCGCTTTTGAAGACCAACCTGGATAAGACACGTGGGTCTTTATAAGTCAAATTGTATACTCTACCACTGTCATCCACTTTTGTAGCTTTACACTTTCAAATACCATCCACTGTTGATTTTGGGCAGCTTCAACTTACACCCTATGAGCATTAGATTCAGCGGACAGCCTAAAAGTATACCTCTTTAGAAAAGCTTAACTGCTTGGGCAACTACACTATCTATCCAAAAGTAGCCGGACACTTTCGATTTTAGACGTTTTGTCGAATATCTAGAAAAATACTTGACAAATTATCCTGAAAGTTCAGGGGTGTAAAGAGCATGTTACATCTTATATATTTCAGCGAAAGATTTGTCCCGAAGGCAAATAGGGAACCAGAAATAAAGTGAACCAAAAAATAATGTTTGGAGTCACCCTGTATAAAATAATGATTGAAATGCGTTGTAGCTGTATTATTTGATTAAGAGGCTTCTTTTATTTATCCGTGTTCATTTGCATGAGAATAGCGCGTACAATAAGGGAGATATAAAGGTTTCTTTAAAAAAATCGAAATGTTTTCGTAAGTTTTTTGTTTATAACATGCAAGGTTTTCAACCCAATGCAATGCCATTTTCAGAAAACTTGACAAAATACAGTAGAGACAATACCGTGCAATCAGAATATAAAAATATTAAATAGTTGATGAAATATTAGCAATTTTACTAAATAATGTTTAACTGCGCATGGGCGAGCGTTACCAAACTATCTTTTGCATAATTTATTAGCCAAATGTATAGAGCTACTCTTATAAAAAGCCCAAGCAAATATCTTGAAAATTCAGAAAGATATCGCCGATAGAATGAGTTGAATTTCAGTTGCTCTAAAAAAAAAACGATAAAGGGGTTTTAAATTCTCAAACAAACCAATATTTCCAAAATAATATGTTTAGATAATCATCTTTATTCTGGAGTTGTTAAAAGATACGGATTTTATAGCTGGAAAATAAACGCTCGCTTAATTTATGGCAAGGTGCCAAATTGTAACTGGCAAATCTAAAAATAGCTTTTAGAATTAAAAGTTTTTTGAATTTGGAAGATATGAAGAATAGGAGACATAAAATCCACTTGTTCACATAAAGTTGACAATTTTTGGTACAGTTATCAACTTTTTGTGGACAAGTGGATTTTGTGTCTCCTGATTCTTCACCATAGCCCTAGAGATTTTCTTCTATTCATTTGGAAGATATGTTTAACTGGTTAATAAGAAACGACGAAATTATTAATACTCGGAGGAATGCCACTTTGAAGTATAGCACTGAATGTCATTTCACTGTTAAAATCGCTCTTCCGCTTCAATGGTATTTTTCCGCACTACATACTATGTTCTTAGTATGTAGGTTGAGGCACACGAATAAAAAAAATGTTTGAAAAACCACCACGGATGTGTGAGGTAAATGCCACCTATCTAAGTATTTTTCACGTCTAACAAGGGCAAACATGTTATTTACGAGGCATGTAACTGTAAGTTTAGTCATCATCTTTTTTTTTCTATTAGAATATAGTATAACCCCGTTAATCAGAAATCCGATTAGTATGTACGTACATTCGTGATTTTACCATATTAAACTTTATGTGGAAAAGTGTTTTCCTACTCTGTTTTATTTGTAACTTAATAGCGTTTAAAGATATAATAAGCGTTTAGAGATGGGCATACTCTGCAATATACACACACCGGCCAATGAATTAGAAACCTTCGTTCAATATGGTATTGACCCTTCTTTGGCTGTAATTACAGAACATACACGGTTTGGCATGGACGCTACAAGGTGTTGCAATGCAGGTAAGGTAATCGCAGACCATGCATTTGTCAGAGAGACCTTCAGGTCCAAACATTCTCGATCGGATTAAAATTCTCTGCCGGCCATCGGTGCAAAACAATGTGTAACGTGACTCGTCCGACCACATCACCGTTTTCCAGTCTTCTACTGTCCAGTCACACTGTTCTTTACACCACTGCAGGCGAACTTTCCGGTTTGTTGCTGACACCAAGGGCTTCCTCACTGGCATGCAACTTCCCATCCCTATTCGCTTCAACTCTCGGCGCATTGTTCTGGAGGAGATGGGTTGCGATGATCCTTCATTGAAGTCTGCCGTCAGTTGCTCCACAGTAGACCTTCGCTTTTGCCGCACAATCCGTCTCAGACGACATCGGTTCCTGTCTGTGTTGATTGTTTTTGATCCACAATTCTGCCGTTTCGACAACTCTTGTGGATTCCGTTTCCACGCATTGAACACCTTGGAGACCTGATCTTTTGAGATACCGGTCAGTTGTACAGTTCTGGAAATCGTAGCTCCAGTTAGACGGGCTCCCACAATAACTCCTTTTTGGAACTTAGACAGGTCTGCTATTTTCCACATTTTGCTCAACTTGAGCAGCTGCAGCTTGTTCCTACCCTGTACCTGCAGCTTGGAATGAGCATGTACCTCACATAATTGCATTCATTTGCATATCACAATCGTTTCTGACCTGTGACCCCGCTTTACATAACAGTACAGTAATTCATCACGAGTTTCTAATTCATTGGCCGGTGTGTGTAGTTGAAATAGTATAAATAGAGAAGTTTCAAAATGCAATATGATTATGTATAATGTCGTTTCACTGTAATGTCTTAAACTGTCAATTATTGGTACATCTACCCTACCACTTTTAGCATGGATTTGAATTTTTCCACTTTAGCTTGGTAACTACATTACATAATCAGCGTAGCATATAATTTGGATTCTTGTTTACTTCATTCTTATGTTTATCTTTTATCATTAAGTAATGAAAAAATTATCGAACGTTAATTGTTGCTTGCAAAGCTGTTTGCGAGATTCTCACGCTCATCATCAAATATTCTATCGGCAATATCTTCTATGGAAAAGCCATTCTCATAATTAAAGCACATGCTACAAAGCTAGATTTTTTTTTGTATGACTTTTCTAGATTGTAATATGTTCGTGAGTGCAATTTATTAGGCTGATTACTAATACGCATATCGTGAGCGTATTCACTTTCATATGATTATAGTTCAGGTAATTAATATTTAAAGGGCGTTCACCTTTCTTTTGATTTTTCTAGACGGGAAAAGGAAAAAAAATTGTTTCTATGAAAAAAATACATAAGTCTAATAGCTTTCCAAGAAACTGTTCAGTCTCGGCTCCTGAACTTAAAAAGAATTAATCATATCTTTCAACTTTGCAAGCAAAAATATTATGCATAAAGAAAAGGAAGAAGATATTACGCAATTCTCATGAGCTGAATATTCAAAAACATAAAGTATCATATGACCCGATGTAAAATGTGCGCTTCAATTACATTAAATATTAAACCTCCCCCCCCCTCCCTGATGATTTCATTTCATTCATATCGATTTTTGAAATATTCAACACTCGTCGCATTTGAAGAAGAGAATAGGCGTCACCTAAACTTTAAAGGTCAATGCTTTCTATATAGTGTCATCATCTAATAAATTATGTTTTTCTTAAAAATTTTACACCAAATAAAGATTATATACTTTTATTTTCTTCAATGTAATTAATAAGATTTCTTTTGCATTACTGAATAAAATTAGATAAAAAATAACATGAAAAAAATGATACAAAATTTTATTAATCAATCTAAATTTAAAACAACTTAATATAGATTTTTCAGTTATAACAAAATCGATTTTAATTTTTTGGTGTGTCGAGTTATAATCGATGAAAAACGAAATTTTTTGAAATCGATTTAAAGGTTTGACATTTGAAAATTTTAAAAGGAAAAAAAATAGATTCATCGTAGAGTTTTGCAGAGCAGTCGTTTTCGAATATAGAGCCTTTCGTTTATTCTTACAAAATGAATAAAATTCTTTTTTTTTTAGTTAGGATCATTTTCCAATTTGAAAGAATTATATGGACAAAAACTGTATTTTTAGTAAATGCTATGTCAGTATCTAGCCTACCGTGATCACAGAGCATAAGAAAAAATGAAAATATTGCCTTGTAACACAATCCTACATTCAATGCGTACTGCCCTCTAATTTCTTCTGAAATTATGGTTTGGCTTGAAGTTCACTTCTTGAAATTATAAACTTCTACTACCAGGTTGGTGCAAAATTAACGGCCGATGTGTAGTGACTACTGTAAAACGCAATACCTCGTTTCAAACAACACTTCATTAACCGAAGTAACATCCAGCAGAGTCAACACATTTGTGTCAACGTGACACAAGCTTATTTATTCCGGTGGCATAGAATTCTGGACTTTTGGAAGCGACGAACTCGTTGAAGGCAGTTTTCGCATCGTCGTGGTTTTTGAACCACCTCCCAAGAAATTATCGAGGTGACTGGAAAATATGGTAATCAGTTGGCAATAGATCAAGTTTCGTAGCCAAGATCATTTAACTACTGTCGGGTGACCATAGCTACGTGCGGCCGAGCGTTGTCGTGAAGCAGGATGGGACCTTCCCGACACGAGGTCTAATGTAGGTCGTTGTTTTGAGGTTTCTGGTGCATGTCGTCAATTTGTTAAACATATCTGGGGCAGTAATGGTTTCATCCTGATTCAGGGAGCTGTGATGAATGAGTCCGGTTGCAGACCACCAAACAGTCACCAAGTAATACATATTGCTTAGGCCATTAAGTTAACAAGCCTTCTTTTGGTCCAGCTTGGACTTTGGGAAGTGTTGAGGAGACTCTTCGTAGTCCAACCACTGAGCGGATCGTCGACGATTGTCGTACAACTGCCATTTCTCATCATATGTCACAACGGGTCTTTCTTGTTGCGCAAAAGAAGTCTGGAGCGGACGTCAGGACGGTGATTTTTTGAAATTCGTTCAGCTCGTATGGCACCCACTTATCGAGCTTTTTTACCTTTCCAATTTGCTTCAAGTGGCGAACAACGGTAGAATAGTCTACCTTGAGCTCTTCGGCAACTTCTCGTGTGGATTTACACGGGTCAGCTTCGGTTTATGCATTCAATTGGTCGTCAAATTTCGATGGACGGCCGCGTCCATCTTCATTTTCAAAGGTGGTATTGCCTCCACGGAATTTTTCAAATCATCTGCGTGTTATACGTTGAGAAGTTGTCCCGTCATCCCAGGCTTTGATGACATTTCGAGTTGCTTCAGTAGCATTATGGCCAAGTTTGAATTCATGCAATAAAATGAGTATCTCTTGTGTAGACAGCATTTGCAAAATTGATCTAATTTTTCACAAACTAAAGCGTTTGAACAAAATTTTAGCATCAGCTTAATGAGAAGAAATACGGCTTTAAAATGATGTGTCACTTGGCTGTATTAGTCGAGAAATATTTTGCATACCGACTCCCCTACATCTACAAAATACAATCGGCCATTAATTTTGCACCAACCTAATACTTGTCGAGGATTTTCAGCTATCGCTGTGCTCTTTACACTTAAAAATTGGATCATACAATAAATATGAATGTTTAAACGCGATACTACGGGTCCCATTTTCTTAATGGGAGGTGAGTGGCACAAGTTCGCGCAACGCCAACTACTCACAGAAGCAGGGGGGTGCAACTTCACACTTCTCGTGTCTTTCAAAATGGCGGAGCGTGCAGTCCAGGTCCGGTTCTAGAGAGCTATTAGCAGCGCAGATACTAATCTCTACGAACTGTAATTATCTCTTTTAATCTCCATAACCGAAACAACGGTAAGCTCTAATAGCTATGCTACTGCACAATTTCTCATATTTTCTGTAAAAACTAGACAAAAATAAAACAAACTCCAGTCTTCTTATAAATCGTCTTCTTTTCTACTTTGGACAAATATACCTATATAATATGTAAATATAATATAAATAAAGATGAGATTAGTTCACTTTGTAAAAATGAAAACAAAAGAACTTTCAAATGATAACTTAAAATATGTAAAACGAAAATATAAAATATCTGATTGAAAAATTCGTATTTTGTGATTCTTCTGTATTAATTTAATTTTAGGGGTTTGTAATGTAGTCTAGAAACTTTTTTAAAATTTGTTCGTATAAATTATTCCAATATGAAGCTTATAACCTTTTGCAAGTTTTCACTCAATTGCTAATATGAATTGAATTAAATGTATTTTAACATCACTTTTTTTTAATGGCAAACTAATTTTCCACACCTTACAGAAACTGACATATTTTATAATTTGGAATAATAAACTTTTAAACGCAACATTTACTGAAAAATAGCTTCAGTTGTATACTAAAACAATACAGTCGTCTGCTATTCAAGACAGGATTGGTTCGCAGCGCCGCCCTGGTGAACATAGGACTTGCGGCGCCACTGAGTTTCCACCTCTGGGTATATTTATCTATCTCTATGCACAGAAGATAAACACCTCCAATGTTAATGTTAAGGCGGTCCCGTGCGGCCGCTATATCTGTCCGATATTTAATTCCTACGACTTCTTCTTACGAAGATGCCTGAAGGAGAAAGTCCATCGCAATAAAAAGGAAAACGTAATGTAACGGCGATAGAGGAATTGTCGTAATTTGGCCGCAAATCTGAACGTTC
Source organism: Rhysida immarginata (assembly GCA_023313115.1). Classification (NCBI taxonomy): domain Eukaryota; kingdom Metazoa; phylum Arthropoda; class Chilopoda; order Scolopendromorpha; family Scolopendridae; genus Rhysida; species Rhysida immarginata. The sequence goes on from JAHWFO010001074.1 coordinate 11,562,115, forward strand.
TCGAAAAGGTTATACACGCCAAAAATATAAACATATCGAATACGTCTTCATAATGTTTAACCATGTCTACTGTATTCCAGTGAAGATTGTAATACCAACTGTTATGGGATACTTAGCAGATTAAAAAATTTTTAAATTTATTTTTAGTGAATGACATGTTGTGTGCCAGCCTGTGTAGAACATTTTCAACTTTATGTAGTTTAGGAAAATTCAGAAATTCCAAGACTTTAGAAATCTTGAAACAGTACAATCATCCAATGAAACAAAAACCATTCAAGATAAAAAATCTTTTAAGATTATTTCTTTTGCTTACAAGGTTGTTTACTGAATGCGTTACAATATAAATTTCCTACAAAGAAAATAGAAATCCAAATCATTTGATAAGATTTATGATACTGAACACATGTATTTTGAATTCATTCTATTCGGCATTTGAGGTATTCGTGAAATCATATCGATTCAGTTAAATTCCGAGTTTTATTTTGGATTATTAGAAAGCTTAGGAATAGGAATGAAAAGAGAATAGGAATGAAAGGTTAATAAATAATGAATGTAAACATGGGAACTCGGGCACCTCTTTATTAGGTTGTCTACATCTTGTGTGGTTGGCAAGTTCCATTGTGCGAGCTTTACCATCTAATTATACTCAAGGTTAGAAATGTTTTGTTTTTCATCACGGGATGGCTTTATTTGTGCAAGAGGAGACCATAAATCACACCCATTTCTCTGTAAATTCGAAGAAAAGGCGGTCGAGCCATAAAAGCCGTTTCCATCGTCGAAAGACTCCCTTCCTTTGACCGAGGCGAGTCGAACGAAGACCGGCCATTGCTTTCGCACGGCTCCGCGGTCACCGACGTCAATACGTCAAATCTTGGCCGAGTTCCATTTATTCTTGAGGTTCCTCCGAGCGAATGAAAGGGTCAGGCGAGGCACTCTATCTCTCTGTCTATTTCATTTCAAACCCTTTTCATTTTTACGAATCACCGCGAGGCGAAAGAATGGAACGACCGATACAAGCGGTAAAAAAAAAAAAAAAAAAAAAAAATCGGAAGGGGGACAAAAGAACCAACCAAACAAACAATCCATTCTATAGGTGAAAAGTCAATGAGGACTTTCATTCTCTTTCTTTCAGCTATTGCCTTTCGTTATCAAAATTGCCACATTCTCGCCTCAGTTTTCCTTTTGGGCGAATTCAACACTCGCGTTCTCTACATTTCATATCCTACTGTCCCCTTAGTGACATCTTGATATGTAATTTCTTCTAAAAATAGAGAATAAAAACCTCTGTAAATTCTCAACTGGCATACAATTTGCCAAATATTTGGAGGGCATTTGGGAACATTTAGTTTATTATAATATCAATAGAAAAACATCTTATATTTGCAGCACTTCGTTACATAAGAAATGGTAAATACTCGCGTATTAATGTTTCATTTCTTTAAAGTTGAAGCAAAATTTCAACGTCTCTAAATGAATTCCTGAATAAATAAACAGTTTTATATCTAGGAGAATCCTTTGACTAAAGATATAAACTAAATGTGAAGTCCATCTTGTATTCAAAAGCGAATGCACTGTAACACATAAATTGTAAATGCACACTTTGATAAGAGAGTGTGTTCATAGAGCGAATAATTTTTAATAACGGATAATTAAGTTTTCAGGATTAGAAACCCCACCAGAACAATGAGTTCGTTCAAACATTTGCCATGTAAGAATAAGAAAACAACAAATAAGCAGCACGAATGATTTAAATTTTCTTCAACAATCGATTTAAAGAAGTCAGCGCTGATTTTAATCTGGGATAAACGATATTTAGCGAAATAATTCACGCTAGTTTTTAAGGTGGGTTCGGTAACCAAGAAAGCTGGGGTGTAGGCTTTCCAGTTTTCGATATCGTTTGGTCACGGATTCGATTCCCGACGGGTACAAGGAAATTTATGTTTGTTCCAGGACTTATGTTAGGATATTAACCAAGTGAAATTGGTAAATGACCATAAATAAAAATATATTCCATAAATGATTTTATCAGGTTCAGAATAAGAATGATTTCATACATTACAACGACATTCACCGCTGTGACTGCAATAATAATCTCAGTTTTCTAAGAGAATAGATTAACATCTGTTAAGTAAGGAAGTTTTCGAAAACTGTTTCTGTTTTTCAATCCATTGCTACATAAGATATCAGAAAATGAACATTGAAACTGATAAGAGAAATGGTAAAGTTAGGAAGTTATCTAAAACGTAAATCTGATAAAGTCTAAAAGTTATTTTAATTAATGAGTGTTTCTTTTGTTCAGTTTGACTACAATAAAATGAGAATACCTGAACAAACAACGTTCGATTTTTTTCGTGCTTTTGTAAAGGCAAAAGATTGTAAAAGGAGAGGATGAAGATGCTCTGAAAATCATTACCAATAATGAATTGAGAGTCTTAGCTTCGTTTACTGCTTCTCCTATCGTGCTTTTGTTCTTCTCCCAGGCGACCAGTGGGAAATCACTACTATTTTCCTCGACCAAACTAATTATCATTCAACAAAGACAGTAAAAATCCATTAAAGAAGAAAACTCTTCCCAGCGAACTTCGACTAATTCATTTATCCAGAGGTAAACGGTTTGCATTGCGACAAAGGCAGAACAAATAATTCAAATTTCCTTAAGCTGTGAACCATTTTATCAGAAAACTGCTTTAAATTTTGTTAAATACGAAGAGATCTATACCATAAAGAAAATGGATAGTAAGTAATGCAATCGTTAGTGTCTTTATGTAAAGGTAAATTTTCGTTTAGATTGCGCTCGTGCCACATTAGTGAACTTACTGATATAACCAATCCGATTATTTGATAAGAGATTACAAAATAAAATCATTCTCACCTTAATTAAAAATAATAACTTTCCACATACTTCAAAAGTGTCTTTTTATTTTACAGCACGCAGAAATGCCCCAAATAGGTGTGGTCATCAACGAAAGGCTGATGACGACAGGCACACGCAGACTTGCCACTGAACGACAGCTATGATACATAAATAGAATATGACACTCACTGACATTCACATTCACTTTATTGCAAAAAAAAAATCTCCATTGTCTGGCTGTGACTAATATCCGCTGTAACTGAAAAGGTCATTCTCTCTAAAAATATCTTCAAAGAAGACCGGTCGTTAAATTGACTAAGGTCAATGCCTGTGATCTCGCTAATATGATCAAATAACTAATACTATTGCGAAGGAGCATATTCAGTGAGCTCATCTTTAAGTGATAACATTTTTTCTCGAAATATTTTTATTAAGTATATAACCAATATATTGCATACAATGCGATTTACATTGTTCCAAAGTTGAATTACAATTAAGATACAATGTACTGACAAGGAAAATGGTAGATAAATGGATGTAAAATTTATATTTTAACGCTTAAAATGAGCATTTACTTATTTTGATTATTTTATACTTTGTACTATTATTTTGTACTTATTCCTCTAGTTTGTGCTAAAAGATACAGCAAAATTTATATCGTTAAATAATTAATAAACATTGATTAATAACAAGTATTCTTTCAGATTTTAGATTAAGCTATATGATATTTTAGTAGGCGATTATTATGTATTGTAGACACACTTACATCCAACACATGTCATTTTCACATAAAGAGTTGGTATTTGAAACATTATTCGGATTTATATTTTTCATCGTTCAAATTTCGCCTTTGTAGAAAATATAGTTATTAATTTTCAATTCAATTGTACAAAATAATAAAATCTCTGGATCACATTATAGTGAAAAATAAAAGTACATCTTGGCATATTTATCGGATCAGAAAATTTAGCCCTGGTCTTTTCCGCTCTCTTTAGTGTCTAGAAAATCCTCTTCTCCAGCCATTCACGAAACAACTTTCTCGATTGGACGCAGCGACAAATTACTTCCGCACTCACCCAGGGCTTACAATAAATCTTTTAAGGAGCCCATCGCCGGCTCAGATTTATTCTTAATGGGGATAGTTGGAGGTGGATCTGTTATCGGTGCTGTGACCATTCCCTGGTAGATTGGTAGGTGGTGGACCGAAGAGGGGGAACTAACTCTGTCATTCCCCACCATCCTTTACCTATACCTTCTCCTTCCTTCGACTCCACTACCAACTTCCGTTCTCCGAATTCAAACGAGCAAATTCTCGGCGATTTCATTTTCTTCCTCCAAGTCTTTTCCCTCTTGTCTTTATGTCTTTTCCAATGTTTTTTTTTTCTCTACCAGTTTTTCCCTTTTGTGTCCAACATCGTAGTTTTTCGATCGAGCAGCAATTTGTTATTGGTGACATTGTGGATTTTAGTCTGTCACATCTGTCTCGCCCAGCCTCAGCTTATCAGAGACATGTATACTTCAACTTCTTCATTTTCAACAAAAAAATTCTCTCTCTCTCGTCACATCTTTACTGAAGGCTTACTTTTTTCTCTTCTTTTACCCCTGTGATTTATCGCCCATTTCGGATTCTCCTCCTAGTCCACCTCCTCCTCTCTTTTCTGTCTCCTCAGCACGACATCTGTAATTGCTTTAACCGAAACATTTACATGCCATCACTGTAATTTTCGAAATAGGCAATCTGAATAAATTAACATATCTTTTACAGCCTCATAGAGTTTTAAGAATGTTAACAAAAATGCAATAAATCATTAGAAACAGTTTTATTTTTGGAATTCTAATTCTAGATGGGAAGTTTTTTATTACACTGAGGTCAACAGATACGATGCAGACAAATTCAGATTTCCTTCATTAAGTGAATCTACAATTGTCTCTCCCATTCATATTATTTTATTTTAATTTGATGTTAATATTTTACTATGATTGAGAAATGCATATCCTCATTCTTTTAATGATTTTAAATCGGCACAATATTATGATTTTTTTTCAGCATTCGTCTGTCACGTTGAGCTTTCTACGCATATTTATTAAATGGATAAACGTCTCTTATAGTCGTTCAATAAAATCGAGATTTCTTTATTATTTTTAAAAAAATTAAGAGGATTTAAGCATTATAGAAATTAAACGTAGTGTTTGTTCGTTTTTAATTTAGTCATTTCTTTACTCATGTTTATTCCTACCTATTCAAGCCTATCATCTTCAAAAATCCTTTTCCTCAGTCTTCCATCTGTCTGCAATCGTTTCTTTTCCATTATCACCCACTAAGACTTTGATTACGTTCCTTCTCTTGATTAAATGCCATTCCATTGCATTTTTATCTTCCGGGGGAAAAGAAACTCGAAGAGTAAGAAAAAAAAAACTGAATACCAAAAAACGGCATTCGAAAAAAATTAACATCTGAACTACGCCTAGAGACATTAAAGATTAACAAGTTTTCGAAAATACCTGGAAATATTATTGTGAACATATATTTATGTGTAAACAACAAAGATGTTTCTTTTTTAAAAAGCAGATTACGACAGCTTCAATAAATTGATGTATATGCAAATCAAAATGTAAATTCATATCAAATAAGTCATATAAAATTTATTTGAGGAAAGACTTAATTTAACTTATATAAAAATTAAACATTCAAAAATAAATTTTAAAACTCACAAAACTCTAAATCTTCCAAATTTTATAAAATTGGAAAATATAAGTAAAAGTAGATGCCACTTCAGACACGATAATGAATTCGTCCAACCGACTTAGTGAGATACGCAACTTTTAATTGTCTAGTGTTAAAATAGTTCTGTTTAAATAAAACATTAAAGTTATTATCCTACTAAAGTTTAATGATTTACTTTAATAGTTCCCTTTCCAGAATTCAGTAATTAACAACAAATTATCTCGTTCACTTAATTACAGAAAAGCAAACCCCCATTCCCTCGAATTCGTGAGATATAAATTTGTCCATTGCATGTAGCCCTGAATTAATCAAAATCTCACAGCTCATAAAATAAAACTTTTTTTTTTTCTGTCGCTGAACTCAAACATTTACGAACAAAGGAAATTAAAAGTGAGGGATAAAAAAATTCACTTTAAGAACTCATTACTGAATTCCACTCTGAGTTAACAGTTTTTAAATTTTAGTTTGGATCTAAAGGATCAGGATTGTCGTTATTTCTAACTTTATCGAAATCATGGATTTTTTTATTGGCAATAAAGGAAACTATGACTCGACTTTTATAACTGTAGCGGCGGCGTATGGACGCAATAAACTTGACAGAAAGGTAAAACGAAAAAAAGAAAGAAATGAAAGAAAGAAATCGAACCCTTTTACTTCTTAAGTTGCGACATCTGGTATGGAATACAAACTCGGTGGTGATCGGAAAATAAAGACTGCTTAGCCCCAAAATAAAACGGAACAGGCGTTTAAAGTTTCATTGAAAGTGATTATTCTGATTTCGCTTTTTTTCAAAATTGAAGGCTAAATTTAAAATTGAAATTATTTGTGCAGAAAGCAATATCATCCCGGCCATTAATGGCGGTCCAATCTTGAAATCATATTTTTTGAATAAAGCTTTTAAATGAATAGATAGGAATGATGAGAAATAGGAAAAGCTTAAGATGAAAAATGAAGAATTGATCTTTTTCTTTCTTGCATTCAAACATCGGCGCTGTCGTCGCCTAAAAAATGAGGACAGTACAGACTCAAAAAAATCTAATATAAATGCTAAATAACCTTTTTAAGGAAATCGTTGGCTTTTTTTTATAAGTTTGAAAACTTTATACATTGAAAGAAAGCCTAGAAGGCAACAAAGCCTTTCGCCCGCATCTAAAGCAATGCACTGAAGCGTATCACAAGGTTTACACCTTAATAAACTACTTAATTCTACCTATGCAAAACTTGCACTATTGTTTTTGATCTTTTATTAGTATTTACACCCTTTATGGAACGCTTCTGTCAACTACAAGACGAATTTGGTATTTAATTTTTAAAAACAAACAAACAAACAAACAAACAAAAAAACGTATGGCTTAGGAAAACAAAAACATAAAAGCAAAACATGATGCACTAAAGGATGAAAGATTTCTTGATGCACTTTATGCTGGGTTGAATGCTCTAGATTTTATTCTAGGGTTTCTAGATATGGTAGGATTATAAGAAGTAAGATTGATATTACTAGTGTGATTACATCCCCTAGTTTATTTGAAATGGCATTGGCATATGAAGATTATTTATATAATATAAATCAAATCCAGACTAATTTATGGAAATATTTAAAATCTCTAAAAGTTGAAAAAACCACAATTATTTTTTCGTTTAACTATTTTCATTTACATAACAATCAGCTTATAATATATATAGTTTTTGTTTTTTATTTGTTTTTTTTTAGATGTGCATAGATTTAAATTCACTGCTTACTTTAATAAAAATGAGCGATTGATTTTGGGCAGTTTAAATGGACATTTTCCCATGATTTATCGGTTGCAATTTTTGTAAGAGAACAGTTGTTACGATGTTTTCTTTGTTATTTATTTGTATTTGATACAAAATAAATGACCCTCATTTTCTTGAGCCATCTTCTTCGAAGTATCAGAGGCGAAAAGTGCTCAGTGCCTTCTTACTATATATTGACAGATTATAATAGGAGTCTCAACGTTGGAAGGGAAGAGTTTTAAAAGAAAGGGGAAAAAAATAAAACGAAGGAAATAAATAGTCGAATAGGTTGAGGGTGGAGAAAAGACAGAGAAGAGCGATGGGAGCACAGCTCGTCGAGAAGGAATGGGGCGCAGTTCATCTTTCTGGCCGAGAAAGATAAAAGACAAAATGTCAAAAGAAGGTTGAGACATAGTAATCAAAAAATGATGATTTGGAACGAAGGATTGGGGCTGAGGGGGGGGGGGGCTTTTTTTTTTCACATAATGGAGCACCATCAAAAGCTAGAATTAAGGAAGAATTTGACAATGGCCTTAAAGCATTATGTAAAGTGTGAAGAGAATTTTGTGAACCTATTTCAATCTAGAGGAAATTTAGAAATGAAAGTATAAAAATTAGAATTGGAATATATTTTAAGAAATTAATTATGAGTTTCAATTTCAGAGGTTTTTATTATTTAAAAAATGACGGCTTTCATTTTCAAAATCTCTGTAACAGGCATTTGGTAACTTCAAGAATGATCACGTGTAAATAAATTTTCGAAATTGTAGACTTTATAGATTCTAGGATTATAACACCTTCACTATTCTGGATGGGTTAGCTTTATGCACGAACTTGGTTACTCTTAAAAAAGGGTAAGGCTGTGCTTATTAATAATTGCTATTAAAACATAAAGAAAATTTTATTTTTATTGATTTTATCCAATATTTTATGCAGTGGCGTTAATTCTTACATATCTTTGCTCCACTCACATTAACTAAACTTTTTTATACTCTGACTCCCGTGGCCTTAAAGGATATGAGAAATGTGTCGTTAGTTAAATATCAATTCTGGAAATAATATCACATTCCCCTCTCTCTCTCTGTAACGTAGAAAATGCCCTAAAAATAAACGAGACCGCTGTAGATTACATCTGTGCTAGTAATTTATATTTGTGTCATTCCTAGGAGCTCAATATTGCCATCATAAGCACAGCTGGCTTTTCATTTTGCTAACTTCCAAGGAAAATGTGCTGACACTATGCTGTTGTCTCGTCATGTGATCGCCATCAACTGTGCTTGTTTATTCCGGTGTATACGCGTTCTTTGACAATATTAGAAGATTTTAATTAAACCCTTTTCCATTAGCACGAATGAAAATTTCAAGAACATTTTAAAACCACTTCTTTAAAATTCACTTCTAAAAATAATAAAATTCATGATATTTACGAAGGAAAATGTGTCTTCTTAAGCAGAGGTTTTATTAAGGAAGGAGAACCCATCTTTACAGTTAATCTGGGCATAATACAAAAATAAAGCGACTTTAATTAAGTCTAATTTTCCGAAACTGCCCGTTCAAGACAACTGAGGTTTGCTTCCTTTTGTCCTATAAAAGCTCGCCTCGATGAATATTAGCACAGCAACTTTTATCAAAAGACGGCGCTGGTAACTTTGTAAGCAACACTTGCCGAGAAAGGAGGACAAGGGATTTACTGATGCAAGTAATAAAAACCGCAACGGCATTTAAGGAACTAATCTCCAACTTAGTATCGGTGGAGTAATCTCGGAAGGAGTTGTCGATGCGGTCGGCGACTGAAGGAAGAGCACCAAGCAGCCAACACAATCTCATCGGCGGCCAACGATAGCACCAATTCATCCGGTCGCCGAGACAACGGTCGGCTATTTCGCCACCCTCACTCCCTATGTGTGCTACCTATTGGCTGACCAATGATTTCTAACCGCCTGGATGCTGCTTTCCGATGCCATAAATGATTACGACAGAGACGGATGGAGATACAGATAAGCGAGATCTTGATCGGAACAAATGGCAGTTCTCATAAGAACAGCGAAAACCCAATTGCTTATGCATGGCTTTATATGCATTCTCTAGTAAAATATTTGTCAGAAACATATGAGCTAGCATTTATAAGCATAAATTTAGGGTAAAGCTCATCATTGAAATTAGTTAAATCTTAAAGTTAAAATAATTTATTATAATGGACCAAACAGAATATCTACATCATAGAATATCTTACCTATGGATCATATCCCATGCACGCGGTTTTAATTTTGAAAAGAAATTTATCAGGATTTAGTTAACCGTAATGGAAAATGAAGGCATTTATTATTAAGGAATAGACAATTAAAAATGAAAAAAAAAAGATTCATTACATAATTATAAGTGCTGGAAACAAATAATTCCTAGTAATTCAAAGTTATTATAGAAGCTTTAAAAGGGATTCTATGAACTTTGCTCAAAATGAATTTTAATTAAGGTATGATCCTGGCTTGTTCTAAACCTGTAGTTAATTTTCACGATCCTGGTGAAAAAAATCTCGTTGCAAACGGTGTTCTATCACTCTAAAGTGAGTGACCTTTAACAAGGCAGTTTCGTCTCGAGATCCCTGGAGAGGTCACCGCAGCAGAGGTCACTCTCCCAATTAATTTATTAGTTGTCCAGTGGCTGTCGCGTTAAAGTCAGCCGAACTTTGATGGCAGACAAGACATTTAATAAAAGATCAGAGATACCGAGAAATAAAATTGCTTTTTTTGGAACTGATAGCGCTCTGAGATCATGCAATGTTCGGTGCAATAAATTGAGCACTGGAGAGTGACTTCAACGCATTTCTCGATTAAAAATAAAAAATTTAACAGGTTTTTCATAATAAACGACACGCTAGGGTTCGTTTTCTATCTTTAGAAATATTTTATAACCATTTAGAAATACTGTAAAACCAATTCTGGCAGCAACATTTCACTTTCGAATCAATGAGAAAACGAACATCCAATCCGATTAGACAGAATTCCATGACCTGAATGAAATGCTCGTACTTGCAGAAGGGCTTATTTTATTCTGTAATAAAATGTAAGAAATGGGAATGTCACTGCATAAAGGTTTAACACAAATCTATAAAATGAAATCATCTTTAGCATTTCCTAGGTGCTCTGTAGATTACCAACTTTTGTAAGTGAAATCAGTTCTGGTTTTAGTCGTTAATAAAATTTTCTCAACTCTGCTAAAATTTTTGAATTACTTTAGATTTCACTGGTTTAGAGCTTTTACAAAATGAGTTGTGGTACAAATTAGTTTTTGATGTTATTATATATTGTCTCATACGAACATCAGAATACACATCGGAATGCACATCGTAGCGGCCCCACAATCCACGAATGGCTATATTATGCGAAGTGCACAAAGAGTTTTGGGTTTACCGGAATTTAACATAAACAGTTTCTTGATGATTGGCGGAGTAGGAAAATCATCCACCATTCACGTGAACGATTGCAGTGAAATACCAATTGCAAAATCAATGAAAGATCACTCTTTCATAACTTACCTCTCTGTGTGCCAAATTTTATCTAATATGTACATAATATACAAGTTTTATATATCTAATATGTTTCTAAACAGGATGTAGGACATGATAAGGAATCGTTGCTCGTTTAAACTAATCAATGAGTAGTTAATCTTGTAACATCGACAGACAGTTGATAAATGAGTTGAGTTCGAATTTTGCTAACAAGATTTATTCCGATAGGAGTCATCCAAACTTGACTCGATGGTTGAAGCCAAAGCTATCAATTAATCCGGGCAAAGTAACGGATTTTGAAGTTAAATAAAAAACAATTGATTTAATACTTATAACTTATTCTCGTTTAGTTGAAGTCCAGATATTTAGTCTTGGAGTATTGGCTATTTCCAAAGATAAATAAATAAACTGTACAAACGTATATTAATATATGATCTTCTGACGAATGCTACGGCAAACACTAAATAGAATAAAGAATAACACTACAGTATGTCTTCACGACTTTGAAAAGCGCAGCCGACGAAAGAGACATGATTAGTCACATGATTAGTAAGCAGAGCAGGAATCCAACATTGAAAATCAGAGAATAGAAAAAATAATCTGACGAAATTTAAAAAGAAAGAGAGAGTCCATAATCGAGAGTAATCGTCATTGAGATTATTCAAAAAACAAGATGGCATCTTATAGATTTTATCTAATAATGAAAGATACGCTATATTAACTTCGTGTCACCAGAAAGACATTTTCTCGTAACCTTCTAAAAGTGGGACATTTTTTATGTTTCGAACGGCCTTCGTTGACTAACTGTCTGGCTATCAACGTTACATTCTTTATAGATTTTGATGATGGTGTCAGTTTTGCAGAAATAAGAAACTGCCTTCAATATACAGGATGTTTCATAATTGTGGGCATTATTTCAAACCTTTATTACAACATGGGTCCGGAAATGCATGTTTCCGAGTTATGGCCTTCAAAACAATGGTATTCACCAGAACTTTTCTTTCATCCCGCAGATGGCGATTGATGTTGTACTGTGCGACATTACTCAAATCAAGAGCTAGTAGGGGTTCACTTCAAGCACGGTAAGGCGCAAAGCAATACTTTGCAGGCTCGTCGTTTTTTAACAGGATAAGTACCACAATAAAGACGTCCAGATCGGAAGATATTCCTCTGTGAACACGGGAAATTTGCACCTTATGTTGTCTAAAGGGGGCTACCATGATCTATATCTTCAGATGTAGAGGAGAAGATTTTGGATACCATGGCTCTTTCTATCAGCACACAAGTGAATGTTCCTCGTTCGACTGTCTGGAGACTGCTGCGAAAGCAGGCAGATTACTCTGCACGAGTACAGTTCTGCCAGTGGTTCTTGCAGATGTGTAAAGAGGTGTCATAGATACAAAGACATAATTTGGAAACCGTGCATTCCCTTTCCCACGTTGAATAAACGTTTTTAATTGTTTACATATGGGCGAACTTATTCCTAAAATAATGCCCACTAGTTTTGAAACATCCGTATAGAAAATTAATGTGTACTAGAAAATACGTTTCATTTTGGTTCGCAGGTGCGCAGTGTAGCTGTGTTTCTTTCCTTTTAAGATGCTATCATGGGCGCTGTTGCGAGAGCCGATCTTACAGATTTCTAACATTTCCAAGAACAGATCAGTATTCTAGTGTAGCAAATTTCTTTATAATATTGTAGCCAAACGATTGAAAGATTTATATCAACAAATTGTTCATAGATTTGGATTTCTCTAGTAAACGATGGAGCGAATATTTTTTGTGGAAACCTTCATTCCTTAGCTCAGATTCCCAAAAATGTCGTTATTAACGACGTCGGTAAATTTAGCAAGTTTACGATTCGTCGTAAATGCAATTCACAATAGGCGTCGTTAGCCTTCTTAAACGTAACGAGAGAAAATAGTTGTCTGATTTCGAGAGTACGGAAATGACGTCTTTGTTTGATTGAGAACAGCCAATAAAAATCCCGACTGCAGCGGAAATAAGGAAAATGGAGATGATCGAAAGCGAAAATAACAATTTACTTCGTCGGAATTACAGTTAATGACTATGAAAAAAAAAATAAAAGAACTCTTTCCCATAGATAAACAGAAATATTTTTTAATGAAAATATCAAATGGTGATAAAGAAATAAATGACAGGAAGAAATTTATTCGTAAGCCAATACCCTTTTAGTCGGCATAGGAGGAGCGATTGAACAAGTTTGCCAATTTTCTCTTTCATTTATGTATCGATTGAACGTTTCGTCAATTGAAAAATCTCATCCGTAGAAAATGTACAATATCGAATATGTTCTATTACTAATATTTCATCAATACCGAAATATCAAATCAAATACGACGTCTTTTAAACCTTGCGACATTTTAAACATTCTGTAATGGTGCTATAACGACAGCTTTGGGTGCGACAGATTTTGTGAATAGCAATAAAGTCGCAAACGACGTTTTTATGAATCCAAGCCTAAAATTGTTAACATTCACTTTTTTAGCTGTATCTCCCGTTTCCCTTGACGTCTAAATTTCAACGTTGCGGTCTGTATCGAATTAGAAACTTTTTCAATTATCCATTTTGAGAGCATTTTCCGAGATGCAGCATCGTAATAGTAATTTTTACCACAAAATGCCAACCATTATTGAAAATATTTCGCGAGCTTCCTCTTTACCACAACAGAAGCGAATACCGACGACTGCATGACCAGTGCTGGATAATCTAAGCTCTCTTGAGTGCAGCCGTAATTCTAAGCAATCACAGTATTCCAACGGGAATCATCATTTCATTCATTCTCCGACCAATGAAAAGGCTAAATGAAAGACAAGCATAAAAAAATCCTAAGTGCCCAGATTCGGGGAAGAAGGTCAAACGAAAAGAAAAATATTGGCAGGCGAATCTATTTGCGAAGAAATGAAAGGGAGTAGTCGACAAAGAATTCTAATGAATTCTTACATCAACCCAGTTTCAGACGAGAATCAAAATACTTTGAGAAATAGATCCAGGTTTTCTAAACTTTGATAAAGTACTTCAAATTATGGAATTTCTCAATATCTCACTCAGTTGGCCGCGGATTCTTCACAAGAAGTTTTTTTCTGATCTTCGTCATTTATTAATAGTTATTTCTTTAGTGCCTCATACTCAAACATTTCGGTATTGCCGAATGAGTTCTTCGAGTGACCGCCAGTCTCATGCTTCCATTTTTTTCTTTTACTATTTAGCGATTTCTATTCGCAATGGATAGTTTCTCTAGTGTCATTAAAAAACGAGGTGGAATTAACTTTAATTTAAAATTCTTGCTTATTTTAAATTAATTGGTTCCATAGAGTTCTAAAAATTTAATTTGAATGCACCAAAGTTAATTACATGAGTAAGGGCATTAATCTGATGGAACTGCGCATGACAAATAAGCATCATTCCACTGAAAATTGATGTTTAAACCGATTTTGAATCACTCCAATAATGATTTTTAACAATTAAAAAAATAATGAAATTTCCTCTTAAAATGAAATTAATAGAGGCCTTATAATAAATGTGTGATTTTTTCCCCACTATATACCATCAATTTCATCAACTAAGAGATTACAAAGAACTCCCGATTCCGTAACATCTTAGAATGTTGCTGCTTTAGGGCTCATTTCCCAAATTTCTGAAGATCTTAACTGTTCATTTCTAGCAGAACGCTTTTATTGTGTTTTCTGCAATAAATTATGTAATTTTGTACTATTGATGGAGAGAAACAGGACACCTCATAAAAAAGTGCTCTACGACCTCGCATGTTTATACTCTGTCCAACGAAAGATGACCTGGGCATGTTCAGTTAAATTTCCAATTTCAATTGTTAGACGTTGTTAATGTTTGCAGCATAGCTAACAATTGAAACCTGAAATTTAACTGAATAGTGCAAGTTCATCTTTCTTTGAACCATAGTCCACGAGAAAGACAGGCCCTGGCCAACACCTCCTAGAAAGAAGGCCAAACAACCGAAACGCCATCATCATACTTCGACCATTGTTAACCATATTTCTACCAATAATAAGCCTAAATTTGGTCGCCTTATGATGATATAACAATGTATGACTTTTCAGCTATTTGGCTTTCTTTCTAGGAGGTGTTGCCCTGGCGCGGAAAAATCAGCTGATCATCTTAGTGCTAGTAACAATGTAACCTTCATTGTTTCCAACAAACGAAAAATTGCTAATTGTTAAAATCCAGGATGGAAACAATGAAGGTTACATTGTTACTAACACTAACTTGATCAGCTGATTTTTCCGCGCCAGGGCCTGTCTTTCTCGTTGGCCTCGTCTTTGGACACATAAGAAAACGCGCTCAAGTAATCCACGCTTTTCCTTATTCTCTTTTTTTTCATTTATAAGAAATCCTTGCGTGAGGAAATCCTGAAAATCATGCGATCGAAAAATTATTAATTTCGGAATTTATTTTTCGAAATGAAATCATTCCGCGAAATGGTCCAGATGGATTAAGTTCAAAGTTCAACATACCATTCTTGTCATTGCTCTGGATTAATTGCATGCAACCATTAAGAAATATTTATTGTTATATCTGAAAAGTTAGTTTTAAAAGATTAATTCATTTGATTTACTATTACTTTTAAGGCGAGATTTGTCATTCAATAATCGATTTCGTGGAGATGTTTAAGGGAGACCCGTGTAAATCGAACCAGCCTTATTTTGCACAACTGCACTTTAGATGGCGCCACTCTCCTGATTGAAAAATGATCATAGCCCTTACCTAGAAACGTATGAAAAACACGAGTTGTATTGCTCGAGTTATTGGTGAAAATATATCAAATTTTGTCTTTTGGTACGGTCTCATGTTTCTTTGAAGTAAGATAGTAATCGTGTATGTAACTATAAGTGTCAGTGCCGGTAGATATCAGGGATGGATTAAAGAAAAGGGGTGTACTTGTTAATAGGCATGGTTTTAGTTGGAAAGGTTTTGAAGGTTTGTCGCCATTTTTGATTTTAGAATTATTAGCGTGTTGTGTAATTTGGAGCTTATGTACTTTCTGTAAATTAGACCAGGGTCGATTACACGCCGAACGTTATGACGTTTTTTTGACATATCCAACTTTTTAACTTTATATTTTTGACTTCATATAAGCATAACCCACACATTATTTAATTAAGATATAAGCTTATCCCATCTAATTCGTTCCATAGGGTTGCTGATCATTTGTATTTTTCACAGTGCACTAACAAACACATAAGTTAAAACAAAATTTTTGCTATTACTCGGCCTATTGTTGTAAGTGGACCACCTGGTTCAATTTACACTGCCCGTTGTGTAATTCGGACCGAATGCAAAAAATTTTAAATTTCATATGAAACCCATATCATTATAGTATTCCATAAAAATAGTGCACCAAAAGGTATGTACCTACGTCCACTATGTACCTACGTTTGAAAATTGGAGCTACGTCATTTTGAACAGAAGTTACAGCCCTTTTCCCTTAGGTGACTCCAAATTACACGGGCCTCCTTTACCCCAGGTAAGCTCTACAGATTGAAGTCGGCATATAACAAAATTATAAAAGATCCAAGAATCGGTATTAAACATTCCTTATAAGTGGTAACTCTTATGAAGGCATGAGATTTCCATTAATAGTAAACATATCATTTAGACAACATATTTTCTAATAGCAATACGAACTATACGAGAACAGTTATAGCACTGTATTAATACTGTTTCGATTCTGCAGTAAGAGCCTATATTATTTGCTGACATAACAGAACCGTAAAGTGGTACCAAAAGGAAAGATGTACGAGAAAATCCTTTAACAAATCTCCATTTCCACTGTGAAAAGAACATTAAGAATTCGCTTACAAAATGAAATGCACAATTCATTCTACCCTTTTGGAGACGTTTCCATTCTACTAATTGTTTTTAGATATAAATGCGATGAAGTTTTAAAAAGTTAATATCCTTTCAACGTGAAAACTTTTTTTCTCGATCTAAATGTCGCTGGCATACAACGGCACCTTTTCCTTCAAAAGGCCTTCTGTCGAGAAAAATTCTAAAAAGGTTTTTACGGTTTTGGCCTCCTTTTTTCTAATCCCTCTCCGATATTAATGAACCGTTCCCTAGCTGAATAACTATCACAATACAGAGACTCGTGTCATTTAAAGGCAACAGATGCAGTCGTTCACGGTTTCGCCGTCTAACATCTTTAACGGCACAGTGAGCCGTAAGGCCGAGGGGACGAAAATGTATATTTCAAGTGGCACTTCTCCCTTCCCCTTCTTTTCCCTCGCTCTTTTCCTTCCCAAGAGTCTTTCCTAACTAGAAAATCTCTTCAGCACTTCCCTCGAGACGTGAATGAGGAACTGAGCAGGGGAGGAGAAAAAGCAAAGGAAATAGGGAGCACGAAAATGCAAGCTAAGATGTTTTCCAGTTACTATGCAAGGTGGGCGGCAGCGCTAAAAACATTTCGTGACTGTCTTTTGTTTCCGAGAAACACATTGCTAGGTGAGCTTGATGTCAAAATACTGTTACCAAGCGAAAAGAAGCCAACCAAAAGAAAAAAATTAGGACTCTAGTCGATTCTGATAACCTTCCAAATAATCGTTATCCTACAGAAAAAAAAAACTTATTCGTTTATTGAAGAAATGTAACGAAATTGTTAAGAATAATTTTTTTGTCGGTATACAAAATCCATTGGAAAAGAGAGAAGGATAAAATTTGGGAGGATACAAGATTAACGTATACATGTACTTACATCTTTAATTTACATTTCTCTTTTTTATAGCACGCAACTTGGTTACATTTTGAAACTGTTTAAATTTGAAAGACGAGCAAGCGTGAATTAGAGAAAATATCGATTCTTAAAGTAATGTAGCGTTCCCTTCTATGTTTAATTGCTCAGAGTCCGTTTTGTTTTAAAGAGATAGGATTGTGATAACTTGAATGCTGATGACATAACTTAATTCTGTGAAAGTAGATAGAGGCACCGTAGTAAAAATTCGACATCACATACCCGAATTCGAAGACACGAATCTTAGCATATCAACAAAAAACTGGAGGAACTTATTCATTAAACGAGCTGCTGTCACCAGAGATCAGAAAACTGAAAACAGGAAGGAATATTTTTTGCCTTCGAGATATTAGTTAACATTTTTAAGAAATGTTTTTAATATACGTATAATACGAAGTCTGTTCACTAAAGACTGAGACTGATTTTTTTCCCCACCAGCAGCCTTTCGAGATACAAACATACGACGCAAATATCTGAAAAAACGCCGTGTGATTACAAAAAACCGTTTCTTCCACTTACCGGGTTCACAAAAGACAAGTTTTTTTGTCTTCATGGCAAGATGGAAGTAACGGTTAATACTGTTTTAGCCTTATGAAAATAGCCTTAGAAGCCTATGTAAAGTGGCAGCAAGTACTTTCACGTTTAAGATGTTTTAGTGGTTTAAAAGAGTCTACGGAAGATAGGCAGCTAACATCTAAGAAAACGCAATATTTACGGAATGCACTTGCGGTTATTACAAAGACAAATACGCTAAGACAAGAAATTTTCAAAGTTTTGAAATTGTCCCCTGGCAGCGTTTACACCCTTTTGAATGAACATCTCCATTCGGCGAATGTTGGAATAGATTGTTTAGCTCAAAATAACCTAATAAGTCTCCTAATATCTACCATACAGTTCCGATTTAGCGCATAGTGACTTTTTCCTTTTTCCTTTTATGGAGCCTGAGCTTTCAAAGTTCACTGGGTGTCGGAAGCGATTTTAAAGGACAATTATGAAGGGGGCCTGGGCCATGTCTTTAAAGTCTTGAAGATACTTTAAGAAAGACCATATTTATTTAGATTCTTAAATGGTAACGGGAAAATCTAGTCTTTATTGAACATTCCTGTTATCTAGCAAATTATAAAAAATGACTGTACACAATAACGACTCACTTTTAAAAACGGAGATCCCATTGCAGAGGAATATTGAAATAACTCTCAATGAATTTACTTATACACTACGTGATAATGAAAAAATCCAACACCATGATCGAATGGGCAGAGAATGCCAGGACGTCGTCAACCAAGACAGTTCCAGCAGACAAACGATTTCAGGAGGTGTTTGGTGATCGGACTCAGAAGGGAAGGTTGGTCCTGTCGTTGAATCGCAGCAGACTGCAACCTACCCGCGTCCACGGTGCATCGGATGGAACAAAGGAAAATGTCACGTTTGAGAGGTTCCGGTGCGGCTCCAGCGACGTCAGCATGTGTGGACAGACGCATTCGCCGGCAAACTTTGGCGAACCCCCATGCCACTTCCGTCGACCTCTTGCAGCATGTTCAGGACACCCCAGGATGCTCGCATATCGTTCAGGATTATAATTCGTCGATTGGTCGCCGGCAGCCTGCATCATATCGTCCATTAAGAAGACTGCCATTGACTCCAAGTCACAGGCGCCTTCGTTTGCAATGGTGTCGAGAAAGAGCCACATGGACAGTGAAATGGCGCAATGACAGTCACCGTGTAAGAGTTTGGCGCCAACGTGGTGGAACGGCACACCGCGCGACATCGCAGCATCGTGGTTTGTGGCGCAATCTGCTACAATAGCAGGTCACCTCTGGTCCGTATTGATGGCACCTTGACGTCCCAAAGATACGTGGATGAGGTGCTGCGTCCGGTGACACTACCCTTCCTTCAGCGAGTGTCTAATGCCATTTACCAGCAGGATAACTCCCGACCGCATACGGCACGCATCAGCCAACATGCTCTGCAAGGTACCCGGGTGCTTCCCTGGCCAGCAGTCTCCCTGATCTCACACCAATCGAACACGTCTGGGACGCGATTGGACGTTGCTTGCATGCACTGCCATCGGCGCGTTCAGAAGAGGAACTTTGGCAAATGGTTGACAGGGAATGGACAGCCATCCCTCCGCACGCTCATTGACCTAGACGTATCGCTGCTTGTATCACCGCCCACAGTGGTTCTACACCTACTGATCACACGGTAATGTCGCTCAGTGTTTAGGTGTATCATGTTGTAATAAACATCACTTATTGTTCATTGCTGTCGCTTTCTGTATGCTGGTTTTTATCACTATCTATGCACGCGTTCATGGTGTTGCATTTTCACTGTCACGTAGAGTATGATGAAGCAAAATTAAATTAATTTTTAGTTATGTTGTTACAAACATCATGTAAATAAATTCTGAAAGTTTCAAAACCATCCCTTACTTTTTTCGCACTGCTTCTATAACTTTTAAAAACAAGTATAACGTAATTTCAGAGTTCACCCCTAGCACAAGTTCCTTCTTGGTCCTCGCTTGTAGTAACTGGACAGAAATCCTCCGAGACAGAGGAAAGGCAGCGGAGGGACGATTGTCTTAAACAATTTGGAATCTTCTTTCCTTGCAGCAACGAAAACGGCAAAGGCAACCCGACAAGAGGGTGGGGGTGGGGAGGGGGGTCAAATGCGCAGAGCTTGTCGAATTTAAGGAAGACGGCTAAGAAAAAAATAAATAAAACAGCCTTTTGCTTCTCTCCCTTCCTTTTTCGTTCTTTTTCAAACAAATCTTTTGGGGCAGAAGTCGAGAACAGCCTTCTATTTTATTCCCCTGAGGAATTCCGGTCTTTCTTGAAAAGAATTCTTTTTTGGACAACTTAATCTGTCTCTAAAGATTTAGTGTGTTTACTTTTTTATATTTTTTGTTATTTGTTCGAGATCACATTTTTTTCGCCGTTGGGGCTAAGTATCTCGCGAAATGATATTAAACTAATGTCAAGTTTTGCGAATGACAGTTTTTCCTTCTAACTTTTTTATCCGTCGCTAAATATTCATTTCCAAATAAATCAAATTCGCTGCGCGCAGCGTTCTAATATTATTCTAAAAAACAATAAAAGACTGAATGAATTTCTTAACATTGCTCAATATGAACTCTTACGATATCAGTGACGGCAGCTCTTAATTGCTTTGTGTGAGGTTGGTTTTTCTAATGCAAGGATTATTTCGCAGAGATGCTATTCATGAGTCTTAGGGGTACGTTTTACCTAGAATGAAATCGAGATCAACAGAAATTGGAACATTAATTACCTTACTGGTAAGTTTCAATACGAACCACAATTTAAAACATGAAGAAAAGCATTTCTTGAACAGATACTGACGCGGTCAGATAGATACCAAGAAGCTTTAATACTTTAACTGGGGGAGGGAAAAAAACCACTGAAATCCAGGAAACGGCATCATCCGTTCGCAATTTGTTGTAGCGCTGCGGCATACGATTACATTTAAGCTTTATGAGATTATCTGTATTTATGAGATTATGCAATTGGCCGTTGACCAGTAGAGAAAACATAAGCCACTTACTGGAGACAAAATAAACTTCCTAGACCAATGCAATTAAAACCTAGTCAATATACAAAATCCATCAAAAAATATTTATCCTAAGTTTTCAATAACATTAAAAGTTTCAGCTAAAAAAAATAATTATAAATTGATAATGGGAAATTAAATTACATATCGTCTTGTACTTCCTCAACCATAAAAAATTAGCCGAACCAATAGACCAGAATAAATTGCCTGCCTTGTACGAGGCGAAAGTTTCAACGGAACTATCAAAATGTAGATGTCCCTGACGAATCAAAGACTTGGAAACCGCAATGTAGATTTGATGGTAATTTTGTGAGGTTCTCGAATATTCCCGTCCCCTTAGATATTCGCATAGATACAAATCTTTAAGTGAATCCGTGCAGGAGTCAACTATTATTATGCATGGATTTAAGGGAAGCGAAGCGAGGCATATTCCATGTACGGTGCCTTGTAGGAATTTACTGTTGTAGAAAATATTGTTTGACTTTTGAAAACATGGAGAATAAATAGAACATAACCATTGGCTCGTGACATCCTGCAGACTTTGCAAATGGTATGAGATTAAAAATACGAACAACACCCATTTAGACATAAACAACAATAGAACTAGAACATTTAAGGGTACTATAGGGATTTATAATGTTATGTTGAGCCCATCTTTCTTATGATACCAGTCTAATTTAGCCATATGGATTTCCTGCGATTGTATAGAGGTTGATTTACTTTTATGTGAACGAAATTGGAATGCGCGTAGTTGCATGATTGTTGTCACGTGAAGTCATTTCCGAGAGAAACAAAATCCTGTTTTAGGCTTAGGAGAAACAATGTCACCGCAAATAATCCTGTTTTGTGAGGTACCCAAAGTGCCCTTTCCGACCTTGTATTCTCGGATAATAGAACAATGTAAAAGTCCTAACGTTATTATATCTAAGACAGCAATGGATAACATATTAAGCCAAATAGAAGAAAACGAAACAGAAGAAATACTTAAAAATATCATAATTATAAAGTAAATAAGGAAGAAAAAATTCCGCGAATTGGACTCGAACTAAAGACCATGACTTTCGCTGTAGCTGCTCTACCGCGTACAATGAACCGCCGAGCTGTTACAATATGTCCATTTGGACTTCCATGAACTTGATTTATGACTTCATCAAAGTTCATGTGGACCTATTGTAACAATTTGGCGGCTCATTGCCCGTATTAGTTCAAGTGCCCAGAGGAGCGACAGTGAAATTCGTGGTCCCTGGCTCGACTCTAGTTCGCGCAATTTTTCCTTCTTATTTTTATTTTGTAATATCAAGCCAAGTTAACAACTGTGCACTGGGAGAAGAACCAAGTGCAGTGCCACCAAGTAAGAAGAAGCACCTTATCCCAAAGGGCACTACAGAGGAAGTCAAGTGAGGAAAGTCAAGGCTAAATCCCAAAACGCAACGCAGCATTGCCTGTTCCGTCGGAGTAACACAGTAAAATAAAAGTAATAATAAGGGCATTAGATAACGTCTTATATAAAGACACAATAGGGGGGGGGGGAGAAAGTGTTATCTAAGGAGAAGAGGTTGTAGCCAATGGGAAAGGCTGGAAATGAGAGAAAACACCTGCTGGGATAGGACGGCAACTGTAAGTCGCATTATTAACCAAGATTTGCAAATGGAACGACGGTATAAGTTAATGTTCACAAATTACTGCCATTGTGAGAAAAGTGAAAAAAAGTGGTAACTTTAGACGAAGCATTGATCCATTTAAGCAACTGCAACAAGATTCGAGCGATCTTTTATCACAAAAAAGTCCAAAGGCTGCGGAGATTGTGCGAGAATGCAAGGAAACTTTTTCTAAAAGATTTGTGTCTATCGCCGCGTTTAGCTATAAAAGAAAATTATTGCTGCCAAAAGCAAAAATTAATGCCGGCTACTAGCAGAGAAACATCCTGTAACTAATTCACCGTTCTGATATTCCACGTCCCTTCCGAAAAAAATAATCAGGCTTGGATAAGTCTTCAAGCCACACGACAAAATGGACGGTTGCGCTCATGAACAGCATAAGCGTAGCAACAGGAATCAGGCTATCGACTTCTGTAACATTCCGGTGAATTTCCCAGATGTTGCTTCTATGGACTAATGTGCTTTTGGTTTGTTAAAAAAAGGCCTTGGAAATCGACGACCTCGCACATTAGATGGTCTATAGACCTGCAATGAAGCTTGGGACACCATTCCGCTCTGTGCTCTTCAGCGCGCATTGCCGCAATGGAAACTCCTATGTCGTGTCATTATAAAGTTGCAAGCCAAGATATACAAGATAAGACAATTAATAAAAGAGGCTGGAGCACTTTAACAAATACAAGACATATTTCTGGCAAAGCTGTTTAATATTTTTCCTTCCTAGACAACATACGTATTGCAGCGTTCATACAAGTTTTGGAAACCTATCTTAACCCTTCCAATTTCGGCTGTAACGTTCTTTTTGATGTCCTCTATATTCTCAAGTCTGTCTCCTTTCAGACTTGTTTTCACCTTTGGGAAGAGGAAAAAAAAATCTGGTGAAGACAAATTTGAGGAATAGGGAGGATGATAAAGTTCCACAATTCCGCTACTGGCTAAGAACTTCTTGACAAGCACTGCTGTGTGCGGTCTTGCATTATCGTGTAGTAAGAACCAACTCCCTTTTGCATGAAATTATGGCCATAGTCAATGGTTTCTCTTAATCAGATGCTGAAATCTCCCTGTAGTATTCCTTGTTGACTGTTTGTCCAGGCGGAACAAGCTCCTTATGGAGCTGTGAAAGAAAGTGATGAGCATTACTTTTGTTCTTGACTTTTCTAACTGGAATTTCTGTTTTCGCGGGGATATTGGGGACCGCCATTTCATGCTCTGTCGTTTTGTTTCGGGGTTATATTGATAGCACCAGGTTTTGTCCCTTGTCACAACTAAATCCAGAAAGTTCGGATTGGCATCTGCGGCCGCGATGAATTCCGTGCAAGCATCCACTTGGTTTCCTCTTTGCTCATCTGTTAAGAAAACTGGCACAAACTGAACACACAGTTTCCTTTTGCCCAAATCTTCTGTCAATATTAGGCGAATTGTTTGTCGGTTAATGCTTAAGACTCCTTCCATCATTTTCAGGTTCATTCGCCGATCACTTAACAAAAGTTCTCTCACCTTCTCGATCGTTTCCTGTGTTCGAACAATTTTCAGACGTCCCGTGTGTTCGTCGTCTTTCAGCTCTTCCCGGGCCATCACGAAATCTAGCGAACCATTCAAAAACACGTGCACGAGATAGTGCAGCATCACCATGCACTTGCTTTATCAACTTGTAAGTTTCCGTAGGGGTTTTTCCAAGTTTTAAACAGAACTTAATGTTTGTCCTTTGTTCCATGTTTAATTTTGGAATTAATATTTTAGTGTTCTCCTTTTTAATGTAAAAATCAATAAATTAAAATATACAAAAGGAAATAATCTATCATCTATACATATAATCTATCTATACATATAATAAAACTATAACGTGTCCGTAGTTGTTCGCGCATCACGCAAAAACTACTGGACGGATTTTGATGAAACTTAGTATGGTTTTAGCTTAGTCTGGATCTTCAACCAGGGTACTTTTTTCTGCCTGACGCTGTCTCATTCCCACGGGAAAATTCCAAAACGGCGCGATGGAGTGGTAGTTAAATTTGCCAACAGATGTCCTGCGAGTTTTTAAATTCGCGCAGCAGTAGTTAAAATTTAAACTTAACAATAGATGTCGCCAGATAAGAGATATGCCTCCTAAATATGCCTTTCAGAAAGAGGTGAAATCTTTCTCAGGACTCCAGAAATGCTACGAGAATGAGCCAAATACAAATGAAGTACGTGATGGTTATACCTTTTAACTTAGTTAGTAATAATTTATAGTGCGAGTCAACATTTAGGCTACTTTTTCCTCGGGAAAACGTCCCATTCCCACGGAAAAACACAAACACTGGAACCGTGCGATGTTCAAAAGCTTGCCAAATCATATCCAACGAGTCTTTAAGATTGTTTTAAACCGCGCTGTGGTTAATTTTTTTTCCTTTTTAGGTTAAAAATATACTACATAAAAAAATTCTACGACAAGGGTTGCCACCTCTCCGGTGTTGGTCTGGAGACTTCCGTATTGGTCTTTATTTGGGGGACTCCAGTTTCAAACAGCCATTCTCCGGTATTGCAGCCGTTACTGCGGGACGCGCAGTCACTTTGAAGGTTTCGATTTCAGAAAAACTCAAAATCCTTGGCCCTCCGACTACCATGGATTAAGGGGGGGGGGGGG